>CM076569.1:914420357-914759926 GCA_034641835.2 Pinus albicaulis
TAAATGACTCAAGCATAATATTTTTTGAGATACAACCCATTTCTAGGCTGTTCAAGAGGATGGCCTTCGTAGTCAATTAGCTCATAGGCCCCATTTTGCAGCACACATTTAATGATTTAGGGCCCATGCCACATAGGTTGAAATTTACCTGCCCCCAGCTTATCATGAGCTTGGTCATATAGGAGGACGATATCTCCTTCAACGAAAGAACGAGGGGAAACTGATTGATCAAAATGAGCTTTGACTTGCTTCTTTTCTGCTTCGATCACCAAAGTAGCTAAGCGATGAGTTTCATCTAACCTTTCTAAGTAAAGGAGATGCTCTTCTTTTGGTGAAGTGTTAGGCAGTAATTCCACAGCTAGCTTGAGTGAAGGTATTTCACATTCAATCAGGAGAGTAGATTTTAGACCGTAAACCAACTGAAAAGGGGTGAATCCGGTCGCACTCTTCACTAAGGTTCGGTATGCCCAAAGAGCTGAAAATAACATGAGATCCCAGTTTTATTTGTGGATCCAAATCGTACATTGAAGCATTATGACAAGAAATTTTTTCACAACTTCAACCTGGCGATTGGCTTGAGGGTAGTACGATGTTGAGCTGTCGTGACGCAGACCCAACTTAGAAGTCAACTCGGCCACCATATAATGCCGAAAATGGGACCCATGATCAGTAACGATGGCCTAAGGGACACCAAACCTAGCAATAATATGATTGAAAGTGAACTGAGTGGCTGTCTTACCATCAGCGGCAAGTGTAGGCATTGCTTCGGCCCATTTGGTGAAGTAGTCCATGGCTACGATGATATAAGAATGCCCCCCCGGCCCAGTGAGGGTTACACGTCATAAAATCGAAGCCCCATTTGGAAAAGGGACCAACGGTAATGACAGGGTGAAGAGGAATAGGGGGCGCATGCAATTTGTGTTGATAAATTTGGCAATCATGACATTTACAAACTGCGACAATACAGTCTTTGAAAATGGAAGGCCAAAAATAACCGGCACGAAGTATCTTTTGTGCAGTAGTGTAACCAGACATGTGACCACCACAAGCGCCACTATGAAAATCATTCAACACTTTCTCAGCTTCCTCGAGGGTCAAACATCGGTGGAGTACAGAATCAACTCCAATGTGATAGAGCGTATCTCTGACTATGCGATAAGGTTGCGAGTGATGTCAGATACGTCGGTGGGCATCCTTTGTCAACTCAGACTGGAATGTGGAAGTTTGGAGATATACGATGATATCACCGTACTAGGGATTGAGGGTGCTAATCAAGAAAAGTGTATTGTCTGGAATACGGTCCTTAGAACGAGACAGAGCAGAGTTAGAAGGGAGGGAACAAATCAAATCCACAAAAACTAGTGATTTCTTTGATTTGGCAATAGTAAATTCCAAATCAAACTCTTGGAGGATAATGATCCACTTCGAGTATTTTCCCCCCAACAATTTTCGAGACAAAATATAGGTCATGGGGTTGCAATCAAAAATCACAGTCACTGGACGCAAAAGAATATAATGACGAAAGCACTGGATGACCTAGACTGCAACTAGTGCTAACTTCTCGACATGAGCATAATGCGTTTCAGGATCGAGAAGGTTACGAGACAAGTAATAAATGACATGTTCATGACTATCATCATCGTCTTGTACCAAAACCATGGCAATTGTACTAAAAGCGGCAGCTAAGTAGAGGGAAAAATCACGATGGTAATTTGGAGGATGTAACAAAGGAGCATTGACCAACAATTTCTTGAGCGTATCAAAATATTGTTGAGAAATCTCATCCCAATAGAAAGGGATGTCCTGTTTCAAAAGTCGCGTGTATCCTTTAGCTACTTCAGCATAGTTCGGTATAAAACGACTTAGAAATATTGCCTTACCTTTCAGACTCTACAACTGATGTAATGAGGATGGAGAGGGGAGATTGACAATAGCACCTTAAGTGGATCGAGGCAAATTCCATCTTTAGATACGATAAACCCTAAAAGTCTACCGAAATTAATGCAGAAGACACACTTATGCAGATTAAGTCGAATGTTGTAGTGTCGACAATGAAGAAAGATTTGACGAAGATGGTTCGGATAGTCCCTACGCTTAGCCGAATGAGCCAGAAGGTCATCCAGGTAAGGCTGAACAATGTGACAAATGTCATAAAAAGTGTAAGACATCGCTCGTTGGAATGTGGCCCAGACATTCTTTAAGCCAAAAGGGAGTTTCTTATATTCTAAGGTACCCCAAGGACAGATAAAATCCGTCTTATGCTGATCAACCGGGAGAATTTTAATCTGATTATATCCAGAAAAACCATCCATAAGGGAAAAATTCTCATTCCTCGCATAATCGTCAATGATTTGATCGATGAAGGGAGTGGGATAATTATCCTTAGGACAGGCTCGATTTATGTCACGGTAATCAAAACAAACACAGATAATTCCTTGTTTCTTATTGAAAGGAACAATGTTTGAAACAAAATCTGTCAATTGAATTGGATAAATGAAACTAGCTTTGAGAAGTTTTTCAACTTCACTTTTAATGGTTGCAGCCTTTCTAGGGTGCACTGGATGAAGACGCTAGAGAATAGGCTTTAAAATGGGATAGGTAGGGATTTCATGCACCACTATACTAGGATAAATGAGGGCATTTCTTCATAGTACCATGTGAAAACATCACAGAATTAGCGGAAAATGCGAGTGTAAACTTGGACTTCATCTGAAGAACAAGTGACTCCCACATGAATGTTCTCGACGATTCCCGGCTTCACGGAAATGTCAATAGGCATCGTTTGTGTGATATTGCTCAAGTTACCTTTTGTAAAGACTTCATGTGTCTGAATTGATGTTTGAAGCGGAGGAGAAGGGAATTGAGACGCAAAACGCTCAAGACATGTAGACATAACCCCGAGGCCAGGAATAAATGAAGAATGATGATGACTATTGTCCCACGACAGGTCTTTGAGAGACATGGTTTCCATGATGGCTTCATCGGAAGGAAACACTTCTTTCAAAGGATCAGGCGAGTCTGAATCACCGAGCCAAGGGGATTGAGAATACACATCAAGAGACAAGCTCAAAGGAGCACCATCAGAAGGTGGAGTATCTGATGCAGCAATGAGTTCACAATAATCAATTTCAATCGGACTCAAAGGCATAGAATCTCCATATGAATTGACCTGTTCAAGCGAAGGAATAATCCACGGGTCATCAGACCGAGAGATCATATTGATTTGAATAGTCTTTGGTGGCGAAAGGGGAAAAATACCCATGAGGGCTGGATCCTTGAAGAGACCTAGATCAACGCTCTCGAAGGGAGTAGGGATCTTATCCACATACGGAACATTGTTCTTAGAAGAAGAGGTGAATAATGACAATTGATCGACAGCAACAATCTTTCCCTCGTGTAGAAATTTCAGAAAACAGAAGAGGGTGGAGGGAATGAAAAGCATAACATCAGTCCAATTGCGACCAGGTAGAAGATTGTAATTGAGTTTAGCATCAACGACTTCTACTTCAACATTGACTGTCTTCCCTTTCAATGTAATAGGCAAACTTGCGAGAACACCCAAAGGTTTAGATTCCCTTCCATCAAATTATTCAGGGGCATTTAGTGAGGAATTCAGGGCCGGAGAGCCAATGGCCTTCCAGCAAGAAGCTGGCATGACGCAGGTTGATGCACCTTCATCCAAAATGGCTCGATGGATGTTGAGACCATTAATAATGACTTGTATAATGAGCACAATCTGATGCAGAAGTTGTGGGATGAAATTCTCTAGATCGAAAGCAAGAAGGCTAGTATCAGCAGGATCAACCCCGCAGATCGTAGATAATAAATATTTCCGCTGAGATGGACAACTCTCGAGTAATTCTAACGTGGACATCACGGACGGTGCCTGTGCTAAATCCACAACAATACTATAATGTTGAGCAGCATGGGCGTTGGGATTATAAGAAGATTTCTGGAGAACACCTTTGGAAGGTAGTCGCACAACGGGTTCAGCACTGGGCCTTTCAATCTCAAGAGGGCCGGAAACAGGTGGAGGAGGAGGAACGTCAACGATATCCTTCCCCTTTTCCTGGCACAACCCTGCATAGTATTTTGACCGAGTAGCAATAGAAATGGATGCAGAACTGTTCATCATGAACACTTGAGAGCCAAATGGAGCAGATGATTGAGGCTGCTCGACCATCTGGGTCTGCTGAGATGGAAAAGGTTCTTTAATAATATCAGGAGTACCCTGATTGCCTTTGAGCAATCTAATTACTTCAGACCGTCGAGGATAGTCCTTGGTGTAGTGATATTCATCACAAATCAGATAGGGATAATTCGGCTTATTTTGCGAACCATCATCAACATGAGATTTGGACAAATCTGGTTTCGGGGCATTAGCCTTGGCCTTGCCTTTACCCTTCTTTTCCCCTTTATAAATCTTATCTGCAAGATTTTCCTAAACGACATTGACCTCTGAGGTTTTACCAGGATTCGAACTAGACTGAGGAGCAATATCATTGGAAGAATTATACTTTTGCTTCCCAGGGTTGGAGGAGGAAGACTTACGTGAAGTTTGAGACATAGAACCAATAATACCGTCGACGGATGGGGTCGCCGGTGCGTTATAAGTTCCAGGTCGAGGGGCATCAGTCAAAATATAATACAATATGCCCGATTGAGAGTACACGAGATCAAGGTACCGGGCATGAGCAATGCCCTGTTCCTCAGTTACACATGCCCCCATGGCTATGTCCTTCGCAATATGATTGAAAAAGGAGGTAGAGAACCAATGAGTAAGAAGCTAATCAGGAATTTCAAATTTGATCAAGCAACGACGACGTCTCCATTCATGAATATGGTCCGAGATATGAGTAGCCTGGTCCTGTTTCAAGGAGGTGAGGAGATGCGTCTTGACTTCATAATGAACCAGTAACTGAAAATGAGTAAGGAATGCCATAACGAGAGAGTTGAAATCTTGAAACATACCATGAGAAAGCTCAATATACCACTTAGCAGCAGCACTAGTAAGAGTCCATTGGAAAAGATGAAGCTGTAGTATTCCAAATTGGAAATAGTAGCAATATAAGACATAATAATGTAAAACACATCAAACCTGATCATGAAATGGGAGGGATCAATATGAAACCATCATTTTATTAATATATCAGCAACAATATACAAAAATATCTTGAGGTACAAGCCACTCAAGCAATAATAAAAATCCTCCAATGATCAAGACAATCAACACATGAGTTGCTGCAACTGTATAGAATGCCGAAGAGTAGTGACAACGATGTTTATATCAGTGTAGCTACTGCTATAAACACACATAAATGGAATATGGCTGATAGAAACAAAAGAAATTCCTAGAAAAGAAGAAAATACAGTGCTTCAAAAGGAATGCACTCAAGCCACAAGATGGCTGAAATACACCAAAGAACCAAGCACTGGAAATCTGTACTGCCACTGCTGTTGCTACTGGAAACTACTACTTTTGAGGCAAATAACCATGTGCGGAAGGATTCTAGCTTGCTCAGAATGATCCATAATTTTAACCACAGATTCTACTCAAAAAACCCAGAAAAACCTAGAAATGGTTTGGCCAAATCTTAACTTTGGATTTTCGGCCATTTTTGGGTTACCCACTACAACTGCTCACTAAAATAATGCAGTAATGGACTGGAACTGCGCTATGAGGGATGGTAGATGGTTGGACTGATGTCAAAATTATATAAATATTCCCAAGATCCCTCCTTGCTGATCCTCCAATGGATAGAAAAGCTCTCCACTGAAAAAAAAGCCTAGAAATGGCTCAAAGAGATCCTCCTTTGCTGCACCCTGCAACACAACCCAACTCTAAACAGAAACTGTACTATAGCTAAAGGAGGTAGCTTGGAAAAAATGATAGAATGAGTAAATGTAGCCCAAAGAACCTCTCCTTCCCTAAGGATGAGGTAGGGATTCCCGACCGGGAACACCCTTGTGCTAAACAGCACTTGCAACCTTGCTAAACAGCAAGAGGAAGAAAAGTCTCAACAGACCAAAACAAATAATAATCCAAGCATGAACAAAAAATGCTCCCATCATCTCCATATATAGCAAGTGAACCTATACACATTGGGTCACATCCACATGTGCCATCAAGCTCATGCAAGTTGTCCTCCACCAAAACTACGTTGTCCATCAAGGAAGTTCAATGTATCTAGACAGCTTTGTTGACTTGGTCAAAGTTGACAGAATCAACATGATCCCATCTCTCTTCACACCCAAGGGTGCTCAAATTAGCTGCTTATTCTTACTCCTTTCACATTAGGAGTGTTATTTACCCATATAAAGAGGTTAATGGGCCTCCCTACCCATTTATTCACCTACCTAGTGATAAAACAACTATAATAGTCCATTTAGCTTGGAGGCTAAAATTTTGGAATATTACAGTCCTCCCCTCCAAAATATTGCTTGTCCTCAAGAAAATGTATAAGGAGAGAAAACAAAAATCCTCCCCTCCTCTTCTTGTGGCCTCCTCATCAAAATTCTCCACCACTGCTCAAAATGATCTGCTACAAATCTGTCCTCCAATGTTTCCTCCCAAGCATGCAAAACCATATGGCTTACATCATAGAAAGGTGGAAGATGTAAGTGGAAATATCCCTGCTGTCCAATGGCCTCCTCAAGGTAGGAGTGATGATGAACATGGGGAATATTATTCCCAATGAGTGACTTCCACACCCATGCTATCATCCAAATGAAGTGAGCCAATATAGTTAGCTCAAAAAGATCCTCAAACCCTGGTTCATACAATGTGTTGGGGATGCATGGAGAGATTGGATCCTCCCACCCAAGTGGTTTCTCTATCCATTCATGATAAGTATGGGGCTGTTGTTTCTCTTGGGCTGAAATATTATGACCTCCAAGAGTGGCCCAAGCTACCCCACCAAACAAATAAACCATGAAGTGCCTCCTCCAAAAACTCAAGTTCTCCAAATGGCTCCTCCCACATGAAGAAAAGAGATGTAGTTTGGAAATCATGGGCTGCCCATTACTTCTCCTGAAACATGCATCATGAAAATTAGGGAGAATCATACTCCCAATGGGAATCTTCAACTCATATCCCACTCTCCAAAAAAATCTTCCCATGAACATATAAGTATCAGCAATACATGGAAGAAAAAACCAATAGAAACAAGTTGTCACATGACAACCGGAAAGTGGATCAAGGTCCCACACAAGGAACCAACGCAGTGCATTCTTTGCCTGCATCAAATCAAACAAAAACAAGTTCTTTTCTAGCCACTTTTTTTCTGCCACAATCATCTCATAAGATATAAACATGAAAGTACAAAGTGGTGTCAATGGTGCACACCAAAAATCATGTGGCTTCCCCCACAAATCACCAATGAGATAGCTAATCTCAATGCTACAAATGGCTTCAAGTACATCATTATACAATATGCAAGAAGGAGTAATCCTCCTTGGTACAATATGCTGCTCATATAAATAAAATAAGTACAAAACATAAGTGAAATTGTACATTCTCCATCATGTACTTGAGGTCTTGAGCTGAAATGGCTCAACTAGAAATTCTCCCTCACCTCCAAAGAGTAGGGAAGTGGTTGTGACATCCTCTCTATCACCATCTGGGCTATGCATCTCTCCATATGCTAAAATATGTCATGTTGAATTCCCTCCCAAATGAAATCCTCTCCCAAGGAAAGATATGCATCAAAATGCATGGAAAGGAAGTCCTCATGTGCTGCATGTAGCAGCTTCTCCTTGAGCTTAGAAGCTCTAGTCAAGAAGACTCTGCCATAATAATAGATGACCATATCATCCACCATATATCTGTCATCTCCATCAGGGCCATCAAGAATCATGCAAGCACCAAGATCCTTGGAGTACTCTACCAAGAGTTGAGACCTCCAGTATGGATCAATCCTCCCAAGAGACAGTGCTGGTGATCGAGCATGTGAAGCTCTCCTCATACTACTGCCTGCTACTTTGACATCCACCATGCCAAAGTCTCTCTCCAAACTCTTAACCTCTCTAAAATCCAAGAGTGGTGTATCAAATGGAAAGATTTCTCTTACCAACTTCCAATCTGGTGGCCTCCCTAGTGGAATGCCTCCATCTAGTGAGACATCAATGGTAAGAGAAGACTGTTCATATGGTTGGGCAACCTTGCCCTTGCCCTCACAGTGCAAACCAATATTATTTCTCCTTGCACCAACTCTTTGAAATAGATAGGGGTGTGTTCTCCTCATCAAATGATGATGTCCTTCCTCCCTACCTCATCCTTCCATCAATGTCATCTCAAAATCATGCTGCTCATTGATTTTACTTTGCCTTTCATATGTGAGATCCTGGGGAACTTCTTGTAATGACATAAGAAATCTTCCAGTTGAAGCATGTGCTCCTCCTTCCTCTGCATGAGGCACTAGATATGCTCTAGATGTGATAGCACTGTAACCCCCATCCTTCTCTTCATCTTCAATATGAATAGGAGGTAACTACTCAATAAGAGGATCCTTCTTTGCAAAAGGAACCTTCATACCCTCTTGTCCAAGGTTATGAAATAAGGACCTTGCCTCTAGCAAGTTATCATGCAAGATGTGCTCTCCTCCAATAGGTTTCTGAAGTGGTTTTGAGTTTGTAGGTCCTCCCAACTTATGCAAAAGTTTCATTGGTTTGATTGTCTCATGTTTTTTATCAAATCTTTATACCAATCTCTTAGTGAACTTTGCAAAATAAGAAGTATTAACATTTTTCAATGAAAATGACTCAAACATCCACCAAGCATAGGCCTTACCTTCCAAGTGCAACACTGCAACTCTGATGGCTTCATCTTCAAAAACTTGGTGCTGCTGCAAATAAGTATACAACTCCTCCACCCAAGATTTAGCTAAACAAGTTGGGGATCCATCAAAGGTAGATAGAGAAAATCTATCCATGTCATGTAGCTTGCTCCTCTCCACCTTGATCTTGTAAAACTCTTTAAAAGTAATATGATCTCTATGTAGGTTTTAACCCTGAACAGCAATTATCTACACATGAATCTTATAATAGAAAATAAACAATAGCGAGAGCATAAAACATAAAACAGATCAACACAGAGATTTTCCCCTGGATCCCAAATCGGGACGACCAGCTTGATTTTTTCATTATATTCCTTTTAGTATTACAACACACATATATATACATGCCGAAGCATACATAAACCCCAATCCATAAACCCTGGATTAGAAAATAACCGTAGTTCCCTTGACCGGATCTACAAAAAATACCAGGGGCCAAAAAACCATCGTACCCCAATACCATGTGCAAAACCATGCACAAAACCATGGACGCAGACTACCCGCCGGAAATTAAGGACCCCCCCTCTTACCCCCCCGCGCGTGCTTAGTCGTGGAAATAATATAACACATACCCAACACTCTAAACTTTTTCAGTTTGAGATTCATACTCTTGCAGAAAATTACTAAGAGTTCCCCTCTTTGGCATTTTCTCTTATTTCATCTCTTTCATTGTAGATCTGGGCATTTGACTGCGCTGTGCATAATAGGGTGCAGCTGCATGTTCACACCCATCATGTGTCAATCTAGATCTGGCTCTAGATCCAAACTCCTCAGGAGATTCCATCTCTCCTCTCATCTTCTTAAGATCTTCATTGATGCACTGCATAGATTTTGGAAGAAGCTTTGTAAGCCTATCTTCCTTTCTTTCTCCACATAATGGAGTCTTCTTTCTGTTCATTTCTCCTCCTCTTGATAGCATCATGGCTGAATTCCACAGGCTGAGCCAAGACTATGCTTTAATACCACTATAATATTCCAAATTGGAAATAGTAGCAATATAAGACATAATAATGTAAAACACAACAAACCTAATCATGACATGAGAGGGATCAATATGCAACCATAATTTTATTTATATATCAGCAACAATATACAAAAATAACTTGAGGGACAAGCCACTCAAGCAATAATAACAATCCTCCAATGATCAGAACAATTAGCACATGAGTTGCTGCAACTGTATAGAATGCCGAAGAGTAGTGACAACACTGTCTATATCAGTGTAGCTGCTTCTATAAACATACATAAATGGAATATGGCTGATAGAAACAAAAGAAATGGATAGAAATTAATAAGAAAATACAGTGCTTCAAAAGGAATGCACTCAAGCCACAAGATGGTTGAAATACACCAAAGAACCAAGCACTAGAAATCTGTACTGCTACTGCTGTTGCTACTGGAAACTACTACTTATGAGCCAAAGAACCATGTGCAGAAGCCTATTAGCATGCTCAGAATGATGCAGAACTTTAATTTTGGATTCTACTAAAAAAACCCAGAAAAACCCAGAAATGGTTTGGCCAGATCTTAACTTTGGATTTTCGGCCATTTTTGGGTTACCCACTACAACAACTCACGAAAATAATGTAGTCATGGACTGGAACTGCGCAGTGCGGGATGGTAGATGGTTGGCTTGATTCAAAAATTATATAAATATGCCTAGGAGCCCTCCTTGTTGATCCTCCAATGGATAGACAAGCTCTCCACTGAAAAACAAGCCCAGAAATGGCTCAAAGAGATCCTCCTTTGTTGCACCCTGCAACACAACCTAGCTCTAAACAGAAACTGCACTGTAGCTGAAGGAGGTAGCTTGGAAAAAATGACAGAATGAGGAAATTTATCCCAAATAACCTCTCCTTTCCTGAGGATGAGGTAGGGATTCCCGACCGGGAACACCCTTGTGCTAAACAACACTGCAACAACAAGAGGAAGCAAAGTCTCAACAGACCAAAGCAAATAATAATCCAAGCATGAATAAAAAAGGCTCCCATCCTCTCCATATATATCAAGTGAACCTCTCCACATTGGGTCCCATCCACATGTGCCATCAAGCTCATGCAAGTTATCCTCCACCAAAACTGCGTTGTCCATCAAGGAAGTTCAGTGTATCTAGACAAATTTGTTGACTTGGTCAAAGTTGACTAAATCAACATGATCCCATCTCTGTTCACACCCAAGGGTGCCCAAATTAGCTGCTTATTCTTACTCCTTTCACATTAGGAGTGTTATTGACCCCTCTAAAGAGGTTAATGGGCCTCCCTACCCATTTATTCACCTACCTAGTGATAAAAAAACTCTAATATTCCATTTAACTTGGAGGCTAAAATTTTGGAATATTACAGAAGCCGAATAGAATCATAAACCCAAGAATTAGAGGAACACCACAAGTGGTAAGTCATAACATGTGCTTGGGGGTCTTCTCTGTGTTGATATTGCAACAAGATGATGAGCTTAGTGGAAAGAAGTCGCCTTCACTAAGTGGGCCCGCAGGCTATTTTTGGCGCAAGTCTATTTTTAGACTGTCTATTTTTAGACATGTCGATCATATTCTATGAGTTGCAGGATGCTATTTTTGGATGGTTGGTAAAGTTGGAAAAATATATGGACTTCTATTTTTAGAAATATTGGGCAGAATCTATTTTTAGATTGCCAGTCTGAAAAATAGATATGTTGAAAATTATTAGCTCTTAATAATATTTGGACTATAAACATTATCTTATTCTCTTGGAGCACTTCAGTTAAGTGCAAAGATGTGGCACAGGAGTTGATAGAAGGAATTACACTATTCATAAGGGTTAAGAGGAGATATTGCATGGAGACTTCAGTTAGAACTCATGTGACAGAATTTGGTGGAGTTATTGAGGTAGTTGGTGGAGTTGTGTTCAGTTTAACTGAGTTAAACATAGTTGAGCTAGTTGTATCTAGTCTAACCGATTCATACACTAGTGAGAGTGGTGTGAATTAATTATTAATTAATTCACTAATTATTAACTCATTAATCAACTAAAGAATACATTAGTTAGCTACAGTGCATGGACAGTTTCAGTGGAGACTAGTGAAGAGGTAGGTGAAAGAGCAGTGTGACTATCAGTTGTGACTATAGTGTTGCATGATTTGCAACGCACGGTGGTTGGAGATGCCAATGAGGATTGCGTGAGAAATTCTGGACCAATTCGAGTTCATTTAGAGCCATTCTTCAGTAGTGATTGCGCAGTAGAGGCATGCTAGCAGGTGGCAGAGATTGGAGCATGAGATTTGCTAGATTGGACCTGATTAGTGTGTAGCAATTGGAGATTGTACTGAGAGCTTATGAGGAGCTTTGTATGATGATTGTTACATGATCTATATGACATATAATATACAGATAGTTGGGGATTTTCAACTTTAAGCTTTCCCATAAATTACTGTGTTCATATGTGTGAATTTTTATGGTTTTAATGTGTGCATGCGATTGATTTTATTTCCGCAATTAATGATCAATGGTAGAAGAGATTCTGTATTGTGCATGAAGTCAAATAGTGTGTGATCAGGAGAATCTCTAATGTATAACATATCAGTTATATAAATTTATACATGGTATCAGAGCGACATTGATCATTGGAGCAATTGCAAAGCATTGAAGCGGTTGAGTTTTGTGCTGGTGGAATTCGAATTTGCAGCAGTGTTTTATTGGTGTCGAAGTTGAGATGTCTTTCAACGGATTGTGATTGGAGTATGCCCTTGAGGGTAGCTCAAATTATATTGCATGGAAGGACAGAATGGAGGCGGTGCTGGATGAAAATGGGTTGAAGGAGTTCATAGATGCAAAAATTCCAAAACCTGCTTCTAGCGATGCTACCGCACTTGACGCATGGCAAAGAAGACAGAAAAATGTCAAAGGATTTTGTTGGAAGGTGTGAAGGATCACACAGTGTCCAACCTTCATGGTAAAGCTTCTCCATTCTTGATGTGGAAAGCTTTGACAGATTTATTCCAAAGCAAGAGTGACCAGAGGAAGTTGGCGCTCAAGGATAAACTCAGGAACATAAAAATGGAGAAAGGAGACAGTATACCCAAGTACCTTACGAAGTTTTTCCAGTGCAGGGATGAGCTGGGAAGTGTGGGGGTTCCTGTAGCTGATGAGGACTTGGTGAACTTGGCTCTCCTTGGGCTTCCAAAGATTTGGCATTCCTATCAGGACTCTATCAATGGTCGGGAGAAATTTCCACGATGGGAGCGACTTTGGTCGAATCTTGTGCAAGAGGAGATAAGGTGGAGTACCAGAGATGGATCTTCATCAAAGAATGAAAATGAAGAAAATTGCGCTTTGGCTGCAAAAGAAAGGAAGGGGAAGAGCAAGAAGAATGCTTCTCAATCTGGTGCGAAAGGAAGAAGTAGGACATGTCCAAGGTGAAGTGCTTTCACTGTCACCAACATGGACATTACGCCACTAATTGTCCATAGAAGAAGAAAAATAAGCAGGCTGCTGGATCTGCAGCTGGAGAGGAATTAGCCTCGCAGTTTGAGTTGGATTTTTCACTGATCGCATGCTTGGTCTCAAGTATGATGGGTTCAGTGTGGTTTCTTGATAGTGGTGCGTCTTTTCACATGACCAAAGACAAAGATTTGTTTACTGATTTGGATGAGAAAGATCGTGGAGTGCACATCGAGATGGGCGATGATGGTAGATACAGTGCGACCAGTATCAGTACCATTTCCTTTGAGAGGGAGTTTGGTTAACCCTTTGTATTGAAGGAAGTGATGAATGTTCCAGGATTGAAGAAGAATCTTATCTCTGTGGCGATGTTGGAAGACAAGGGATATGATGTTGTTTTTAGTGAGGGAAAGGCTTTCCTATGCAGTAAGGCAACTGGCGAAACCCGGAGGATAGGGGTTCGATTTAAGAACCTTTATCAGTTGTAGGTAGATGGCTGTGCAGTAATGGCAGGCAAGGCAGAAGGAGTGGTTAGCCAAGATGAGGGCGAGTTATGGCACAAGAGATTGGGCCATCTTCACCATGGTGCTTTGAAAATTTTGTAGCAGATTTCTACTGGGCTTCCCAAAGGTACACTTGCGTAGTCAGATCAGTGCAAGGGATGTACTTTGGGAAAATTTGTAAAAGCCACCTTTCATGAGAAGGATAGTCGCGCTATGATGATCCTTGAGAGAATTCACATAGACATGTGTGGAAATTTCTCAGTAGCTTCGACAACAAAGCACAGGTATTATGTGATATTTGTTGATGATTTTTCTCAGAAGTGCTAGATCTTATTCATGCAGAAGAAGAGCGAGACATACTCAAATTTCTGTGAGTTCAAGGCACTGGTTGAGAAAGAATCGTGGAATTAGGTGAAGGCTCTTAGGAGTGAAAATGGTGGTGAATTAATCTCTGGTGAATTCAAAGACTTTTGCAGCGCAGAAGGAATTCGAAGAGATCTCATAGCGTCTCATAACCCACAGTAGAATGGGGTCGCAGAGCGAAAGAACAGAACGATCGTGGGTGCTACACGGGCGATGTTGAATGATCAGGGCCTTCCCATACACTTATGGGTTGAGGCATGCAATACTACGGTTTATGTGCAAAACCGTTGTCATCATAGGATACTTGGCATGAGTAGACCCGAGGAGGCGTTTTCTGGTAAGAGGCCTGATATTTCTCATTTGAGGATTTTTGGTTCACCTGTTTACATTCATGTGACGAAGGATGCTAGGAAGAAGCTAGAGCCGACTGTAGAGGTTGGGATATTTGTGGGGTACACTGATACACCCCACAACTATCTTGTGTATTTTCAAGATAGTCGGAAGACTGTTGTGCGACGGGATATCAAATTTCATGAGGAGAAAGCCATGAAGTGTTTACCTGAGAGGGAGCCACACTTGCATGTAGATGAGGAGCTATTAGTTCCTAAGGATGAGCCTCGGGATGTGGATCAGCCACAAGAGGAGGTTCATGGAGTGGAAGAAACCACTCATGCAGTGCCAACCATCAGAGGGCGGAAGCGCACTATAGAAGCTGAGTGACTCAATCTTGATGCAGAGAAGATTGTAGGAGGACCTACATCACAGCGCAGACAGAGATAGTCACCTGGCCGATATACTGGATACATGGCTCTTATGAGAAAGTGTATCATGACAGATCCATCCTCTTTTGAGGAAGATGTGGAGGACCCTGCATGGGTAGATGCCACGGTGGAAGAGTATGATTCAATTGTCAGAAACAGTGCATGGGAGATTGTCCCAAGGCCGGAAGGGAAATCAGTGGTAGGTTCAAGATGGATCTACAAAGTGAAGCAAGCAGCTGACGGGAGTGTGGAGAAGTACAAGTGGTGCACTGCGGGAAGCCTGCTACTCCGCCCAGTTGAGGGATCGAGTATGAGGAAACCTTTGCACCTGTTGCAAGGTATTCTTCTATATGGATGATTCTTGCTCTCTCAGCGTAGATGGGGTGGCACATTCATCAGATAGATGTGAAGACTACGTTCCTCAATAGAGTGATTGAGGAGGAGGTGTACATAGAGCAGCCCGAAGGTTTCGAGATCTTCAACAACGAGTTGCATGTGTGGAGGCTCAAAAGAGTGTTGTATGGGTTGAAACAAGCACCTCGTGCTTGGTACACATGGATAGATAGTTATTTCACCGGACTTGGATTCTCCAAGCGCGAGGTGGATCCGAACCTATAATAGATTGTGGTGGAGGGTAAGTTGCTGATCATTGTACTTTATGTAGATGATTTTATTTTGACAAGTGATGAACTGTTGATACACTCATGCAAGACGTCTTGCGAAAGTTTTGAGATGAAGGACTTGGGCCTCCTTCATTTTATTTCCACACGCATGAAAACCTGGCGGCGCGATGATGGATTGATTGTGTCTCGAGGCAAGTATGCACCAGGAATCTGGAGAAGTTTCAACATGCATGGCTGCAAGCCTATCAAGCGCTCCTCTTCCTAGTGGATGGAAGAAGATGCTACATCGGCAGAGGTAGTGGATGCCTTGTTCTTAGAGTTGGTTGGTTCGCTCATGCATCTAGTCAATACACGACCGGACATATGCTATGTTGTTAAATAGCTTTCACAAGCTATGGTTAAGCCTACCAAGATCTTTTGGAAGGCAGGCAAGCAGGTATTGAGATATCTCAGAGGCACATCAGGATATGGATTGTGGTACGGGCGGTCGGATGAGGTGAAGCTGTGTGGCTTCACGGATGTAGATTGGGCAGGGAGCCCAACAGACAGAAAGAGCACATCTGGAGGGATTTTCAGTATCGGTTCGACAACAGTTTCTTGGTACAGCAGGAAGCAGAGATCCATGGCACTCAGTTCAGTAGAGGCCGAGTATATGGCAGCGAGTTTGGCTGCATGCGAGGCTATATGGATGAGGAAGATCCTGGTCGGGTTGTTCGGTTCACACTTAGATCCTACTATGATATATTGTGATAATCAAAGTTGCATCAAACTCTTGGTTAATCCAGTATTTCATGATAGATCTAAACACATTGACATCCGTATCATCATAACAGATATTGTGTGCAGCGGAAGATCATGTTACTTTCTTACATTCCTCTGGAGGATCAGGATGCTGATATCTTGACGAAGGTGCTCACTAGGAGCAAATTCAAATACCATAGGGGCAGGATCGGGGTGGCAGATAATCCCTATCTTTTTGAGAGGGAGTGTTGAGATTGCAACAAGATAATGAGCTTAGTTGAAAGAAGTCGCCTTCACTAAGTGGGCCCATAGGCTATTTTTGGCACAAGTCTATTTTTAGACTATGTCTATTTTTAGACATGTCGATCATATTATATGAGTTGCAGGATGCTATTTGTGGATGGTTGGTAAAGTTGGAAAAATATATGGACTTCTATTTTTAGACATATTGGGTGGAATATATTTTTATATTTCCAGTCTAAAAAATAGATATGTTGAATATTATTAGCTCTTAATAATATTTGGACTATAAACATTATCTTATTCTCTTGGAGCACTTCAGTTAAGTGCACAGATGTGGCACATGAGCTGACAAAAGGAATTACGCTATTCCTGAGGGTTAAGAGGAGCTATTGCATGGAGACTTCAGTTAGAACTCATGTGACAAAGTTTGGTGGAGTTATTGAGGTAGTTGGTGGAGTTGTGTTCTGTTTAACTGAGTTAAACATAGTTGAGCTAGTTGTATCTAGTCTTACTAATTGATACACTAGTGAGAGTGGTGTGAATTAATTATTAATTAATTCACTAATTATTAACTCATTAATCAACTGAAGAATACATCAGTTAACTATAGTGCATGGAAAATTTCAGTGGAGACCAATGAAGAGGTAGGTGAAAGAGCAGTGTGAATATTAGTTGTGACTATAGTGTTGCATGATTTGCAACACACAGTGGTTGGAGATGCCAATGAGGATTGCGTGAGCAAGGATGGAACAATTCGAGTTCATTCAGAGCCATTCTTCAGCAGTGATTGCGCAATAGAGGCAGGCTAGCAGGTGGCAGAGATTGGAGCATGAGATTTTCTAGATCGGTCCTGATTAGTGTGTAGCAATTGGAGATTGTAATGAGAGCTTGTGAGGAGCTTTGTATGATGATTGTTACATGATCTATATGAAATATAATATACAGATAGTTGGGGGTTTTCAGCTTTAAGCTTTCCCATAAATTACTGTGTTCATATGTGTGAATTTTTATGGTTTTAATGTGTGCATGCGATTGATTTTATTTCCGCAATTAATGATCAATGGTAGAAGAGATTCTGTATTGTGCATGAAGTCAAATAGTGTGTGATCAGGATAATCTCGGATTTATAACATATCAGTTATATAAATTCTACACTTTGGACTTGCTCTCAAATTTGGGACAATCACCAGGAATCTTAGTCAGAATCAGAGGCCAATACGGGTTATGAAGAATAGGATCATTCGTTAACTTTGACACATTCGGTAACTCCAACGTGGCAAGAAACATTAGTTGAGGGTTAAAAGGAATTGCAGGTCCTTGATAAGAACTCGAACTTGCATTCCATCCCGTTTGAGAAAACTTCGGCCCCCATGGGTTCTGTCCCAAAGGATTCGGGCGATATGGGGGATAAGCCGAATAATTCGGTTGATACTGAGGATACTAATTCTAAGTATACCATCGAGGTCCTTGCTGAGGATTTTGTGGGGGAATGTAAGTGTGGCCTTGCAATTGATTATATGGCAACTGAGATTGAGGGTGATAAGTAAAACCTTGAGGCGCACTATATATTGGTCGATATTGACCACGAGGATAATAAAATCCTTGGGGTTGAGTTGGCTGTTGATAAGTGGGTCCCTGTTGAGTTGAATAAACAAGATGAATTAGCTACTGAAAAGTAGGACCCTGCTGTGAAGTAGAGTAAAATTGCTGTTGAATAGACTGAGTCGGCTGTTGGGCTGGTTGAGTAGGTTGCCCTTACAGAGCAGATTGGCCTGGATGCTGAGAGCCACCAGGTTGCCCTTGCTGAGCAGGTTGGCCTGATGGTTGCAATGGGCTAGGTTTCCCTGGAGGAGGACCAGAGAGTTGTCCTTGTTGCCCAACTCTTTGACCATTCTGAGTATATGATCCTGGTTGTTGGACAAAAGGTTGTCCCTAAGACGAATAGATTATCCCCCCAGGACCGTAAGAAGGTCCGAGTTGATACAAAGGTTGACCGAAAGGCCCCTAGGGTTGTCCTTGTTGGACCATGGGCTGACCTTGTAAAGTTTGGCCCTGTGGACTGTAAGGTTGTCCCTAAGGGTCATATGTAAACCCCGACTGAGCTGAAGGTTGTCACTGAAAGGGTTGTCCTTTTGGGCCAGGGGGTTGCACCTGATAAGTCCTCCCAATCTCGAGAACGATTTCATAGGGGTCATAAACATGAATACCATGCTCATCATAATGATGGGGAGTAGGAAACGCATAGATGGGGGTACCGACATCATCATAATGATGAGGAGTAAGATAGGGAAAATAAAAAGAATTACCATATTCGTCATAATGGTGTGGCAGATTAACAGGAGCATGAGGCTGCTGAAGAACCTGAGAGTTCTGTTGCTGAATAACCAATAGATAATCTTCAAAAGTGAGGCCACCAGGTATCTCTGTCAAGGATATTGGTGACTGAGTGACCGACGCAGACGTAACCATGCAGATAGTAGGTTGAACTGGGACAGATGTAATCGCAAGTGACAAAGAAGGTGTCGTTAGTGACAATCCTAATGATGGAAGGATTGGACTCCTAGACAGAGTAGATGTTGCCATGGAGGCAACGCCAGCAACAATTTGACCCAAAGACCTATATCCAGCTGGAAGTGACACTGGTGGTGAATATTGAGCGAACACATGAGTGGTGTTTTCAGGGAAAATTTGATACTCTTCTGTAGAAACAGGAATTCCATCATTGCCAATAGGACCTAATGTGTCCATGTCTGACTCCTCTGTAAGATCTTTGAAAAGACTACGGGGACTAGGAGGTATAACAACAACTAAAAATGGTGATCCTGACGTAAGAGGAGGGAATTATTCCTCGTCCCAAAAACCAGACCAAGCGCCCGAGGGAGGCCAATTGAACTCAACTGGCTCATCAGCAGGAGACCGGGTAGCAAGGGGTAAGACTGACGGGAGAATAGAATGCTGAAGCTCGACAGACCTAGAGGATTGAGGAGTTTCAAATGAACTGTCCGGTAAAGGAATACCTCTAGAAGGGAGCGAGGATGACGAAACCAGTGGTTCTGCCACCGTGAATGCTTCTCAACAAGAAGGAAAAAGAAAGATCCAAGCAAAGAATAAAAAAATCGAGGCAAAAAAAAACAAGCCAAGTGCTAAAATTTTTATGGGCATGTGATTGTGGGTAGTTTATTTTACGACACTGAAACCAAAATTTTCGGTTTCATGTTTTAAGAGTCAAGAAATAGGCAAAAGACGTCTCTAGTCACTTTCACTTTTGAACGAGCGTGAAAGGACAAGTGCTTGATGATATTTTCAAATTTAAGGAGTTAGTAAAAATAAAAAATGACTGCTTAGGTAATCTAAGCAAGAGGGTATGCCAGGTTTCTGTGAATTGCCATATACACCTTGGTGATCAAATGAAAGAGAAATGACCAAGGACTTAATGTATGTGTAGGTAATCTCCCCGAATGTTGTGTTCGGTGTATCACGGTTACAGGGTGGCAGACTTGGCTTCCTATGGATAAAAAGGATTGAAACCTAGAGGGGTATCCCTTTATATACTCGACACTACAGGGAGCACAAGTCCATACTAGCGCTGTCTAAATCCAGATGGAAGACGATAGCTACTAGGTTTTAAGACACTGAAACACATCTCTAACTTAGACCACTAGAATATTTCGTTAGGTTTCAATGTTGCCTTAGGTTAATTGAAATAGATTTTAACGTTGTTCTTGGATTAGGTTTCAATTTCCAGGCCTTAACGTATGTCGGATCTGAAATCCTCCTAAATGAAAAACTATATGCAGAAGGATACCATGTTCATTCATTGAAAGCTATCTACAAGAAGGAAAGAAAACTTTCAAGCAATAGCGAATAATGAAATAATGTGAAAACATCCACTAATGCAATCTACAGAAAACAAAAACTCTTTCCTAGCCTATGCAATGCTAGTTATGCGAGAGAATGTTTCATTTTCAAAGAAAAAAAGAATGCAATATTTTGGCTTTTTCAATGCAATAGAGCAAACAATGCACTAAATAACATGAAAAACAAAACTAAAAACTAGCTTGAGAGAGCGAATGTAAAAGTTGAAACGGAATGACTCCTCCAACATAAAACAAACACAACAATACGCAAACTAATGTTACAATCTTTTCAAATTAAAGAGAAATCTCCAAAATGACCCATGCAAGCAATGTAATCGGTGCTTGGAGTAAGAGGAAGAAAAATTAAACGAGCAAGGGAATGATCATTCAACCAATGAACATAGTCAACAGGATCAAAGAGACCAAGAGAAATTAAACAGGGAATGAATTTGACAGCTATCAAGAAACTCGATCTTCCAATAGAAGGCTTAGTGCACCAAGGCACTCAGAAAATCTAAGACCTCAAATCACACTGATAAGAAATGGACAAACAACTGAGGAAAACAAGCCTCCAACAATCAAAGACAGTCTAAAACACTTCAATTACTCTCAAGGATAACCCAGAAACAAGTATAATCAACCAAAAACTCATGAAAAGCTCACACCCAAAGACTCACAGGGGTTGGCGCGACTGTGAGGTGGTATTCAGTGCCAAACAGGGGATGGCGTGAGTGCTACAAAAGCAACTTGTGCCAATCGACGCGACTATTCAGGGAAAAATCACACCAAGCCAGTTAACCAAGGAAAATGGAAAAAATCAACAGATCAGAGGTCAATCTTGACACTTTGGGGCTGAATAAGGGTTTGAAGCACGGTTAAACAACTAGAAAGGTAAACAACAAGAAAAAAAACCCAAAAAAAAATGACCCAACAAGATCAAAGACAAACTCGCACTGATCCCCAGTGGAGTCGCCAACTTGTTATGTAGGTAAATCCTCTCTGCAGACAGAGACGATCCCTCTAGCCCTAGAGTTTGTCTAATAACAAGGAATCATGCTAAGGTGTAGGTTCCTAGATATTCGAATGAAAAGAGGACGCAATAAGATGGCCTACCTGTGGTTCAATGCTGTTGTCGGCAATCGTAGTGGTGATGAGAACTTCTCGCTCTTGATTTGGCAAGTCACAATCCCTTCACTTATTGTACTTGGACACCTACATAGACATCAGAAAACGATAACTGCATACCACATACTAACTTCATTTAAAAACTACTAGTCAGTTAGAGAAGACTAGCATATTGCATTTGATAAAGACAAAATACAAGATGGGAACCAGACAATAGTCACTTATATTATTAGGTAGAAAGAAGAGATACAAACATGCTCTGACGTTGCGGTCTCCTCCAGCGGGGTTCAGGCGAAGCATGTCTCAAAGCTCATCGGGGAATTCAGATGAGATAAAGACCCTCTCGATGGATTTCTCCTTGTTCTACCCTCTCAATAACTCAGTTATTCAGCTATAGTTCAGTCCTTCAAGTTCAACACTTCAACTGTATCATTCTCTTTGTTCAGATAGCTTTCATAAAGGGAGAAGGCTTGTTTATATAGAGGCAAAGGAGGTGGTTGGGATCCCTACAAAAGTGGAAGGGAGGCCTATCCTTTAGGAGTGTTCCAAGGGAGGTGGAAACTACTAACTAAATGAGGGAGCCCATGGTTGTTTCAATTCAACCACTCCCAATGACTCATACCCTAGGTGGTTGGAATGGAACCTCCACCTCTATTTTTGAAAAACATTTCATAAATAGATTGGCACAGGTGTCTAACTGGCACAGAGCGCCAAGTGGCGCGGGATTAGTGTTAAATTTCCTGGTCTGTGCGAGGAGTAAAAGGGATACCCACGCCAAGGCAAAAAATAGGGATTTTTACAGCTCTGCTTAGGGAAATGTCAACAAGAAGAAAGTTACCTTCATCAAAAGGGATGCAAGGATGTTATTTGCAAAGCATAACTCTACATATTGGTCATAGAAACGACCCTCCAATGTGCGAGTTGGGGATTGCAGGGATAGTGGCAAAATACTGTGTAACACGCAAAAATGCCAATACCAATACCAATTATAAATCTTGGTGCATCTGGGTGATACTGTGCACTGGTGTGTTTATGTGAGACCACGCACTGGTGCATTTGTACGACTTATGGGCATCGAAGAAATACCAATACGAATTAGAACAATCGGTGCATTTTTTAGATACTGTGAACTAGTGCGCTTCAATAAGACTACGTACCAGTGCGTTGATATGACATATGGGCACCTCACAAATCCAAATACAAATTAGAACGACTCGGTGCGTTGTATCACCTACAGTGCACCCGGTGTGGTTGTATACCTTTATGGCCCAGTGCATACACCTTCAACCACCCCTGGCCGAACACACGCACCAGTGTGTTCACACCTTAATACCACACCAATGAAAAAAACATCCGTAATAACCTTCGACCACCCAGGTTTTTTAGTTGTGTTGAAATTACGTTAAAAGATCATCCAAAACCTCCGTTACCGAAAAGAGATGTTGTAGCAAATAATTTTTTGAAAATCTTGGCCAATTTTATAACACTAAAAACCTCCTTTATAACCTCTGCTAGAGGGTATGTTCCTTGTAGTGTAACATTCCTCTCACCTTCAAAAAAGTTTTGTCCTCAATGCTTGATTATTTCTGGATGCTTCTGTATAAAATTATCATCCTCCCATGTGGAATCTTCCGCAGGTTAGTTCTTCCACTTGCTAAGATACTTTGAAATTGATCGATTTTGTAGTTGTCGAGTTCTTGTTTCCGTGGATGCTTCAGGTTACAATATGATTTTTCCTGAATCCTCTTCAAGTTCTAGCAATATTTTTTGAATTGGGAGTTTGTCACTTATAACCTTCTTTAAGCATGAAACATGGAAAACTGGGTGCACTCGAGAAGATGCAGGAAGCTCCAATTTGTATTCCACAGTACCAATATTTTGCAGCACCTTGTAAGGACCATATTAATTTAGCGATAATTTATTATAATTCTTATATTTCTTGAGGGACATTGGTTTGTATGGTTGTAGCTGTAAAAATACGTAGTCACCTACATCAAAAATTATTCACTGCAATGTTGATCTGCTTGTTGTTTCATTCGATTATGCACCAAAGTTAGGTTATTATTTAAGAGTTGGAGAGCTTGTTGTTGATGATCAATGTGATATTCCAATGCTTGATCATAAATATTAGCTTTCATTTCATCCTTAAAACCATCCACCTTAGCCTGCATTTCTTCTTTTAAACCATCTATGTCATCTTTGGTTGCTCTTTGTGAGATCAATTTTTTTTTTCCCTTGGTACTATAATTTTGATATATCATACTGCAATTCTTGCTCTTCATGAGTCGTAGTAGAGCGTTCTGAGGGCTTAATGGGCATTGAATTCTTTTTAGGAGGCATTTTAGAACCCAATAATAATATCTATGCTTCAATATGCCTTTGGAATCACTTCAAACTATTCTTTCAAACAAGACTTATGCAATTTTTTAAAACAATACACACCTTTTTCTTGCTTTTGAGGAGCTCGGTATTAAAACTGATGTATCTATGCAATTTAGAATCCCTGAGATTTGATATTCAATTCTATAGTATCCATCTTAGTCTTTTTTCACAATGAAAAAGTTCGTAACTATTCAATTAATGATCAGCTACCTGTTACATAAGACTGTAGTATAAACTACTGTTCTGTCCAAAAAAACAATTACAATCAGCCAGATTATCATAAATGACTGTAGGCAGTCACAGTCCGAAAACATGACATATACAGTAAAGACACAAAAGTCCACCTAGTAAGTTCGGTGCATAACTTACTAAATCCTACAGACCCAAAATATAAGTATGAAGTAAATATACATGCCGAATAAATAAAAAGGGGAGGTAGAACAAAATCTCCCTGCAGGTAGCTGAAAACTAAACATCAAAAGCAGGAGGAGCCTCCTTGATAAAAGGCCGATGATAATATCCGTCTGTCCATACGTATTATACTATCAATGTACGTGCAATTCGGCTGAAGCTGCAAACCGATTGATCAACCACTTTGTTAAGAGACACAGCAAATATAGATCACGATGATGGAGTCAATTGCGAGATGGTGAACCTCGGCGGTCCCGAGCGATTAATGCAGTGACAAAGAGATATGTTGTTGAACCAATTGAATAACAAGTTGTAGATAACCAAAGATACAGACGATCCACCAGATATGTCGAGCAAGGTAAGAAGAATGCAGGAAGCTCTGTAGGATACCATTAGTATCCATCTTAGTCTTATTTCCAATGCCACATGTATTATCTGCTTTGGATTATTCAATACAAAGTTATGCATAATCTCCCACAATGACCTAATTATGGACTGGTTCAGTAGAGAAAATTTGTATGGCATGACACGTGTCAAATTTTCCTCCTTCAGCTCTGAAATCCATACATAAGAAACTACATTCTGTGAAGTTTTGTTAACTTTTTATAGAATTCCAATCTGATAATCAGAGAGATAGTTATGACGATTTTCCCAAGGTCACCTATTTGAGATGAAATTTGGGAGCCTGCAAAAACCCTAACTTGCACAGATCATATCTCTAAAAATATTGCGAACCCAGATTTTTAATTGTTACAAGAATTTCCTTAGGGTTTCTTCACAAATGAGTTTTTTTTAAGCTTCAGAATCTTTGTAGAGAAAAAAATTATAGCAAAAATTCCACGATGAGATTTTTGAAGTAGTGAAACCCTAGAATCCAAAGCTATGATACCAAATGTTATGAAACCAGTTGGTCCAAGAGGATCTTGTTCAGTGCAGATCAACAGAGAGGTCCAGTCAGCTCTAGAAAACTGATGTCTGGTTCAGTCTCCAATCTGCCACTTTCGCTAGTGTCAACCGAAGAAAATGTTCTCAAGTTGATCATGGTCAGGTTCATGGCATGAAATATGGTTAAAAATGGTCTAAAATGGTGAAATACCTTATACATGTGAAATTCTAAGTTTAAAAATCTAAAGACCTAAACATAAAACCTAAGTGCTAAGTTGTAAAACCTATACATGGTATAAAACCTAAAGAAAAATTAAACCTAAGTCCGAAAACCCCTTTTCAGACCTTATTATAAAACAAAACTAAAATCCAATGCACAACACTAGGCTAACCACGCAATTATGGAACTGTGTCGGAGTTTGTGAATGGGTCTGACCGCGCGAAGAATGTTAGTGGCTGACAACTGTTATGACCGTATGATAAGCCGCGTGTTAAAACCATTGGGAGTTGACATGTGACAGGATAAGCCAGAACCGCCGGTCGAAACCGTAATCGCTGGATCCAACATGTCCGCTTGCCTGTTCACATGCTAAAAATTAAAGTCTCCACCCGGTTAGCTAACCTTGTGGCTAAGAACTGTAAATAAGGTTTAAATATGGATTTTTACATTTAAAACAACGCTAAGGTCTATTACCTAGTTCTTAGGTATTAATTGAAATATAAGATTCAAGACCTCATCACCATGCATTACTCAACCAATTTCTAAGTTTGGATTCAAGGAATTCGAGGCCTAAACCTATTTAAATCAACCATTTTTCTTCATGAAGGACATGGAATGTTTTTGAACTTCAGTTTTAGCAGGACATAGGTGAATTTTTTTTCATCATAGTTCGACCGTCGGGAGTCAGAATTGAGCGTAGAGACATTCGTTAGAAAGGTGAGAGAGTGTAATTTTTTTTACAGAGTCCAAAAGTGCCTATGAGCACAGTCATTCTGATTCATTTATGTGTAAATAAATTCCTCACAATCAATCCTAATAAAGCAGACTCCCACTTGAAAGTGGACCCGGAGATGTAGTCCACTAGGGGCGAACTCCGTAATAAACTGTTTGCTTCTTCTTCTCTCTATTTTATTTTGTATTTCATTGATTTATATACTGCTGGTATATGTCGTGTTTCACTTAAAATATTTCTTCAGTTAAAAATCAATCTTAAGGACAAACTAATCAAACTACCTCAACACTTTAATCGATCACATTCAGATCATATTTGGTATCAGAATAGGTTGTGCTTTGTATTTTTTTTTTCAGTGGATGTTATCCAAGTTGGGATTGCAACATGGAAAAGGTGATCTTGAGGAATTCAATCCAGAGATCGGAAAGCGGAAATTCGTTCATCAATCAACGATGACAGGGACTGAGAACGTTGAGACTCCTGAAGCTACTGAATCTAAACCCATGGATGAGAATAAAATCCATCATATTTTTCTAAACATGCAGCAGATGTTGGAATAATTATATGAAGATAAGAAGATGAGAGATGCAGCCTCATCTTCGAAGGCATCAAAGAAGGATAAGGATAAAGGAAAGACATATAAACCTCCTTCTCCTCCATCATCTCCATCATCATCTTCTTCTTCTTCTACTTCTAGTTCTAAATCAGGTAAAGAAAATAAACCTAAGAGTCCAATTTTGAAACTTGATGTTAAGTTCGAATTACTTGTGTATGATGGTGCAATAAACCCTGAGAAACTAGATAATTGGGTAAAACAATTAGAAGTCTATTGTCGTATTCAAGATATTATTGATGATAAGACAACGATCCAATTAGCTACTCTTATAATGGGGGGTAATTCTTTGATCTGGTGGGAAATTAAGACACAGATAGATTTAAAGTGTAAAGGAAAAGTTATCACCTCATGGACTAAGTTTATAAAAGCTCTAAAGAAACAATTCTATCCATTGGGTCACACATAACAAGCTATGATTGATTGGCAGCGATTGCGACAAGGTAAGGGACATAATGTTTAAGAGTTCACATAGGAATTAAAAAAGAAAGCATTAGCACTTGGTATTTCTTTGGACACAAAAGAAACTTTATTGAAGTATATTAGCAGTTTGCATTCATATTTGCAGCATACATTATTAATTTTCAATCCTAATGACTTTGATGAAGTTTGTGTTCAAGCTATTCATGTCGAATCAGGTGGTAGACCTTACAAGTTTACACCAAAGACATCCAAGCAGATGGAAACTGAAGACAGAAAAAATAAGGGCAAGTCAAAGGGAAAGAATACTACCACAACTCAGAAGGAAGATGAAATACCTACCTGTACACATTGCCAAAGGATCAGCCATGATCAAGCTAGGTGTTGGAAACTTTATTCGAAACTAAAGCCAAAGAAGTTCCAAACAAAGAAGGGTGAAAATAAGGTTGAAACAACAATCCAACAAGGCTTGGACTTAGGATACGATTCAGGTGATGAAGGAAAAATCACTGGTATGGTTACAACCGATAAAACTTCTGAAGCTAGTACTTATGCTTCTTCAAACATCAAACAATTGAATGAAGATAAAATAATCGAGTTATTTCATATAAGGGTAACTTCAAAACATATAAACATAGATACATTTTTCGATATGGGATCAAAAGAAAATTTATTTCTAAATCATTGGTTAACAGACTGTGTTTGAAAACACATAATCATCCAAAACCATATCCTTTAGGGTGGTTAAAGGAACAATCTCAAATTCATGTTACCAAACAGTGTCAATTAAAATTTGCAATCACAGCTAACTATATCGACGAAGTGGATCTAGATGTGATACTTTTAGACATATGTGGAATTGTCTTAGGTAGCACTTATCTCTATGACCATGATGCAATATTTTATAGGAAAGAGCATATGTATCATCTGAAGAAAGGTGGGATTAAATACATCATTCAGGCACATAAAATAAAAAATCACTTAAATCTAATTTATGCTAATCAGATGAAGCGCTTAATAAGTTCAAGTAAGAGATACATACTCATGTTGGTAAAAGAGCAACATAAGGATCTTAATGATGCCTTTTCAGGTTGTGAATTTCAATATGAAGGTAATTTGGTTAAAAAGGTATATTCATTTCAAGATCTAGTTAAAGAACCAAAAAATCTACTTCATAAAAAAGAAATACAACATGAGATGCAGTTGATGTCTGTTTCCCCTCTTCCTAATGTTGGAATGTATCACAAGTTAGTTATAGAGCACAAAAAAATAAATCAACAAATTCCAGGGATGGTTGGAAAAGAATTCATGTGACCCAGTTCATCTCCATGTGGTTCACCCATAATTTTGGTTCCTAAGAAAAACGGGACATGAGGAATCTGTGTCGATTTTAAATTTTTTGATTCATTTAAGCAGAAAAATTTCACAGCATTATTAGATTATCAACAACCATTTGAAGTTAAAATATTCTAATGGTTATGCAATGGAAACAGTGATTCACAGAGATCATCAGCTGCTTCAATACATTCAGTCACATACTAAGTTGAAACAATCCTACCACTACAGATGGATGGGATTTCTTCACCAAATTCACTTAGTAATTAAGGAAAAATAAGGTGTAACAAGTAAAGTAATTGATATGATGTCCAGACCGTCTTTGAATGCTTCAGTAGTACTGCATAATAGTTCATTAAAACATGAAAGCTATGTAGAACAATATAGTATTGATGATAATTTCAAAGAAATTTATGAATTTCTAACTCATGGTACTCAGATAGAAGAAAAAAAATTATCATATTTATGAAAAGTTGTTATATTATTTGGGTAAGTTGTGTATGCCGCAGAAAGGAAAAGCGCAAGTTATTCAGAAAGGTCAATCTTCTCAAATACAATAGACACATAGGGAAATATGGAATTAGTTGAAAGAGAGTCAGGCCAAGTTCAAATTGCGCCACGACAAGCATCAAGTCAGTCATCATTTTCAGGCTGGAAAATAGGTATGGTTGTGTATCAACAAAGACAGGTTAAAAGGGGAAGGTAAGAAACTAAAGTTAATTAGGTATGATCCTTTCAATATTTTTGAGAAGATTGGAAATAATATATTCCGATTATATTTACCGCCTTACATGCATATTTACTTAGTTGAAAATCTGAAGTTGTATGAACCTCCGATGATTGTTGATTCTGAGGATGATATACAGATCCCTTCTATTGACGATTTATCACTTGAGTACATGACAGAGTTGCATGAAGATACCATCTTGGACAGAAGAGTTCGTACTTCCAGGAAAGGAGATGTGGAATACCTTCGAGTGGGACTCAAGGGCATGAATATGAGTAAATGGATAGAGATTGGAAAAGTGAGGGAGTTGTATCCTCACTTATTGTCTACTTAAAATCAAGCTTTTGCGGTCCAAAAGTTTTCAAGTGGAGAGGATTGATCTTGTAGGATCTTGTTCAGTGCAGATCGACATAGAGGTCTAGTCAGCTCCAGAAGACCGATGTCCGGTTCAGTCTCCAATTCGCCAGTTCCGTTAGTGTGAACTGAAGAAAATGTTCTCAAGTTGATCATGATCAGGTTCATGGCACGAAATATGGTTAAAAATGGCCTAAAAAGGTGAAATACCTTATACATGTAAAGGTCTAAGTTTAAAAACCTAAATACCTAGACCTAAAACCTAAGCGCTAAGTTGTAAAACCTATACATGGTACAAAACCTAAAGAAAAATTAAACCTAAGTCCGAAAACCCCTTTTCGGACCTTATTATAAAACAAAACTAAAATCAAATGCACAGTGCTAGGCTAACCACGCAGTTATGAAACCGTGTCAGAGTTTGTGAACGGGTCTGACCTCGTGGAGAATGTTAGTGGTTGACAAATTTTATGACTGTATGATAATCTGCGTGTTAAAACTGTCGAGAGTTGACATGTGATAAGATAAGCGAGAACCGCCAGGATAATCTAGAATCGCCGGTCGAAACCGTAACCGCTGGAGCCAACCTGTCCACCCACCTGTTCACATGCTAAACATTAAAGTCTCTGCCCGGTTAGCTAACGCCATGGCTAAGAACTTTAATATAAGGTTTAAATATGGGTTTTTACATTTAAAACAACGCTAAGGTCTATTACCTAGTTCCTAGGTATTAATTGAAAGATAAGATTCAAAACCTCATCACCATGCATTACTCAACCAATTGCTAAGTTTAGCTTCAAGGAATTCGAGGCCTGAACCTATTTAAATCAACCATTTTTCTTCATGAAGGACATGGAATGTTTTTGAACTTCAATTTCAGCAGGACATAGGCGAATTTGTTTTCAGCATTGTTCAACCGTAGGGAGTCAGAATTGAGCGTAGAGATAGGTGTCGGAAAGGCAACATAGTGTGTTTTCTGTTTATAGAGTCAAAAAGTGCCTGCGAGCATAGTCATTATGATTCATTTATGTGTAAATAAATTCCTCACGATCAATCATAATAAAGCGGACGCCCACTTGAAAGTAGACCTAGAGATGTAGTCCACTAGGAACGAACTCTGTAATCAACTGTTTGCTTCTTATTCTCTTTGTTTTATGATGTATTTCATTCATTTATTTTATACCGCTACATTTCATCTTTAACTTAAAATATTTATTCAGTTAACAATCAATCTTAAGGACAAACTAATCAAACTACCTCAACACTTTAATCGATCACATTCAGATCACCAACTCACAAAATAAAATAAAATAAAGATCAACGACTTAGAAATCAACCAATTCGAGGGGGAAACCTCCTTTATATTAAATAAATGAACAATTATTGGATGATGCAAATGAAAAAACCTCCTTTCTATATATAGGAGTCCATGGGGTCAAAATATAATCCTAGCCGACCTAACAATAATAATGTAAGGTCACAACAATAACAATAGTGGGGTATTATGGGGCACAATAATAAAAATATGGGGACTATAGGGTTACAAAAATAACAATAAGGGGGCTACACTAACAACAATAAGGGACTACACTAGTAATATAGGGACCTAACAAATTTAGAACCAGGGTAAACCTAGAGTGGACCTCTTCATCACAGTAAGAATAACCGGTTTTCATTTCATGGGATAAAAATCTTTGGTTTTTCTTATTGGGGCTTTCATACCTAGTTTCAATTTTCACTTTAATAACTTTCATAGCCGGTTTTTAATTTTAATGAAATGCACATTCAACTTAATCTATCCACTATAAAAATAATTAAAATATAAACATGAATATTTTACTAAGCTCTCAGGATTAGACTACATTTATTATTAATCAAATATAAAATAAGAATATGTTGTTTTATTTAAAGCTTAATTTCATATAATCATGTAAATTATGCATTAAATAAAATAAATATTTTCATTGGTACAATTCTCATATACATTGATAAAACTAAACACATTTATCCATTATTACACAATAAACCATACTTAAATATTTTGAATTACATATTTATAATCATTAATAAAGGTCTATATATTATTAAAAAAATAAATAAAGTGCATACCTAATCTCGTGATCACCCTGCATTAGGGGAATTTTGAGGTCTAAAATGGGCCTCCTAAGACAAATGTACAACCAAAATAAACTTTAAAAGAACCAATAGGATTCAAGATGATGATGTCAACCATAGGTGATGATTCACCATTTTTTAAGTAAAAGGGTAAAAATATTAAAAAATAATAAAATAATAAAACTACTTTTTCAACTCGTATTTTCAACTTATCTCCCAAATTTTTTACTCAAATTTCTAGTAGGAGTACTCATTGCATGCAAAATTTAATTCCTTTTCCAAGGAGTTCCCATGTTGCATAATTTTGATGGACCCTGCTACACGAAAAATGAGAAATACATGAAAAAACGTAATTGCAATCACGATTTTCATGTATTTCTCATTTTTCATGTAGCAAGATCCATCAAAAGTATGCAACATGGGTACTCCTTGGAAGAGGAATTAAATTTTGCATCCAATGAGTACTCTCGCTCGAAATTTGAGTAAAAAATTTGGGAGATAAGTTGAAAATAAGAGTTGAAAAAGTAATTTTTTCTTTTTTCCCTCTAAAATTTGATGATGTAATCAAATCTTCTTTTATTATTTCCACTATTATTTTATAATTTCCTTAGGAGGCTCATTTTAGACCTCAAAATTCCCCTAATGATCAATGTGTATGGACCCTGTCAACACCGCGAGGTTTTTTGGGATAATTTGATGAACAAATCTATCATGCAGTGGAAAAATATTATTATGGGGGGAGACCTGAAATTATCAATTGGTCTCTCGGAATCTTAGGGTTTGAGGACCTCACCGGACTCCTTATCGGAGTTTTTCGCCAAGCACTTGGAGGAGGCAGACCTCTTGGACTTGGCCATGCCTAAGAAGATGCCTACCTAGAGAAATAAACGTACTGGGGATATGGCTTTGGCGAGGAGACTAGATCATTTTTTTATCAAACTTATTCTATTAGCTCACATTGATAAGGCCAGCAAATTGGTGGGTTCTGGCGGGTCCTCGGATCACTCCCCTATATAACTTGAGATTCAAACTGGTGCGGAAAAACCCCGGGCCCCCTTTAAATTTAATGCTGGCTGTATGGATGAACCTAATTTCCACTCCTTTGTCACCAAATAATGGAAGCACTATGCGCATTATCCAGAGCAGGAATTTGCTAGAATCCTATATGATAATCTCAACCATATTAAATCCCTCACCGTCATTTAGGCCAAAAGGAAAAGATGGCTGAAGGATGAGAAACTTAAAATCACTGAGTAGGATATTGCACACCTGACTAGATTGGATTACTCGGGTTTCTAATTTGTGGAAACTAAATATCACCTTATTACAATGGAATCTAATAGGGCCAATATACTAAGGAAGAGGGAAGAGGAGTGGTGACTCAAGAGCAGAGCCATTTGGTTAAAATACGGAGATGACAACACCAAGTTTTTTCAATAATGTGCAAAAGGCAGAAGGATTATAAACACTATCTGGGCACTTACTGATCATAAAGGAAGGGTGGCCAATAATCACGAACAAATTGCAGACATGGGCATTCAACATTTCTCCAAACAATACATAGCACTGATAAATGTTAACTTACCAGATATCATGCATGTTTCTCGCACTCTACATAGATTTGTGGAGGAGGAACATCTGGAAATGCTCCTGTGACGATGGGTGAGATTGAAGGTGTTTTAAAATGGTTCAAGAAGGACAAAAGCCCAGGTCTTGATGGATGGACCATTGAATTTTATCTTACATTCTTTGAACTCATTGGCAAAGACCTTCTACAAGTTATTGAAGACAAAAAAACTACTAGGAGGATATATGATGGTTTCAACACTACCTTCATTGCTCTGATCCCCAAAGTGGAAAATCCCTCCACATACAACGACTATAGACCAATATCCCTCTGCAACTGCATCTACAAGACATCTCCAAGATAATTTCCAACCGCATCAAACCCATTATCTCTCAACACATAACCAAGGAACGATTTTATTTTCTCAACCAGAGATAGATCCACGAAGCTATTGGCACTGCACAAGAGGAATTACATTCCATCACGAATAAAGGTCTCAAGGGAACCATACTCAAAATTGACCTTGCCAAAGCATTTGACTATGCTAACTGGAATTACCTACACCTCATACTTATTCAGATTGGCTTCCCACATGCTTTTACAAATTGGATCATGGGATGCATTAGAAATGCCATTTTCAGCATACTCATTAATGGTGCTGCCTTAAAAATTTTTCATGCTAGGAGGGGTCTTAGGAAAGAATGACCCCTCTCGCCACTACTCTTCCTGGTCATTATGGAGGGACTCTCTTCCCTCATGACTCATGCCAAAACATATGGATCCATTCATTGCATTAAACTAAATTATTTTATTCAACTAACTCATTTATTATTTGTTGATGATGTTATTATATTTCTTGATGGTTCTTGCCAGGACAATTCAATTTTGTCAAACTACTCAATGTTTTTAACAAAGCCACTGGCATGGAACCTAACAACAACAAGTCTTCCATTATGATGATTCGTTGTTCTATTAACGAAACCAGACATGCCATGAGGCTCTTTCAATTTGAACGCAATAATATAGAAGATAGGCTTAAATACCTTAGGTTCCACCTTAAGCCAGACAAATATCATATAAATGATTGGAATTGGCTGATTGCAAAATTTGATCGCAGGATCAACATTTGGCAACATCAGTGGTTCTCTAGGGCTAGCAGGTTGGTGCTCATAAAATCGATCCTTGAAGCCATCTTGGTTTACTGGATGTCGCTTTTATGGCTTCCCAAAGGTGTGACCGCTAGACTACAACATATTTGCAGGCATTTTATTTGGCAAGGCAAGGAACTGGACCATGCCTTTTCTTGGATTGCATGGGATAATATCACTAAGCTCAAGGGGTGGGGTGGCTAGGGTCTTAAGGATCTATCTAAATTTCTAACTTCTTTGGCTGCAAAGATGGGTTGGTATCTTATTGATGGCAACAACTTGTGGCAATAAGTCACCTACTCGAAATACATTTCACCTCGCATTGCATTGGATTGGATTAGGGGAAACATCCTTCCATATCCAAGGTCTTCGATCATTTGGAAAGCCATTAATATAGGCATCCACATGATCAAGAAAGGACTAGCATGGCTCATTGGATCTAGTACCAAGGTCAGAATTGGTGAGGGGGCTTGTTCGGGTTGTGGACAAGAATTAAAACTGCCCTTGGATATCAAATTGCATTTGGCCTAGTCCGACATATTATATTTATCACAGGTTTTAGACCCCATTTGCACCACATGGGCCTCTCAAGCCTGGCTAACTGCACATGAGATGAATATACCTATCGTCAGGTGACCAATTTGGAACAGATACATACAAGCACTCTAGGCCATCAACACTCGATTCAATGAACATGATGATGGTCTCCCATGGGCCCTCTCCCCCAGTGGCTTATACATATCGAAAATTGGCTACACCACCCTCTGCGCAACATATGAGCCTCACTATAAGCAATGGTGGTGGAAAATTATTTGGAAATTGCAGGCTCCCCCTAAAGAAATATTTCTTATGTGGTGTGTTCTTTCAAATTGCATCCCTACTATAGAAAATCTCAACAAACGTGCTTTCCATGGACCCTCTAGATGTTGTTTCTATATCACACAGGTTGAGGAAATAATTCATCTCTTCTTTGACTGTCTGGTTATCATACATATTTGGCTCACAACATCATCTGATTTGGGATGTTATCTTACTTGGAAAGGTCCCACGATCTGTTTGGCATGGACCAATTGGTGGCGGGCTGCAACATGCTCCAAAGAACGAAACATCCCTCTCCTCATTTCCTGGGGGATCTAGATAAAAAAGAATCGATTCATATTCTTGGACAAAACAGCCGATTGGGATAGCTCCTGTAGAAGTATCATATCTATATACCAACTCATCTTGGACGATGATCAACCAGCTCTTAACAAGACTATCTTACCTGAAACAATCGATCACTCCTTTCTGTGGGCATATTTTGACGGGGCTTCAAATAATTTTGGATTTTGGGGGGTGGGGGCAGTGCTATTTTGCACATTTTTGATTCACATTTTTCCACCTTAAGATGGGACTGGGTCTGGGTACTAATAACTATGCAGAACTCAATAGCCTTCGACTCCTACTACTATTTTCCCGTGAACAAGGTTGCAACAGGATTCAAATTTTTGGGGATTCACAAATTATTATTAATTGGTTCAATTTACATGCACATTGTCACACCCACACCCTATCTGCATTATTGGATGAAGTTCTTATGTTAAAATATTTTTTTAACACTATCTCTGCCACTCACATTTATAGGCAGAGGAATCAGGTGGCCAATCAACTATCCAAGGAAGCATCACAATTAGAGTGGGGTCGGTGACACATATCAATGCATGATGATGCACATGAGTACCAATAAAATCATTGCCCCTTCATAGACGATCTTGAGGCACAGGAATCAATCATCCACTGACTGCAATTTTGGTTTTTTGGCATATTTTTGGTGGTATTACACAAACAGACATTTAGTGACTGTTTTTTTATTTTACTGTTTTATTTATATTATCAACAACTATTTTATCTATATACATTGTACATAACCTACTATTAGATTAGATGCAAAACATTTTATGATTATCTGACATATATTTGACTCTTTGGAGTATGGTCTATTTATGTTGGACATGCATATTCGATATGCTGCTAGATGCAACATGTATTTTTTCTTAACTTTAATGAAAAATTACGACTTTTTCCTGGAAAAAAAAAAAAAGTTCACAATACCATTAAAAATTAACTAGGGTTCATATCAAGCAATTAATAAAAGTTCATACACCATTAAAAAATTAATTAAGGTTCATATCTAAATTAACAAAGGTTCATACACCATTAAAAAATTAATAAAGGTTCATACTTAAATTAATAAAGGTTCATACATATTTACTAAATAGGTCTAGAAATATATATTTTAGGTTTATCTATTTATTATTTATCAAATGTAAATATGACGATTTAATACTAAATTTAAATACACTCACACTTTTAACATAAGCAATGTTATATTTATCTATTTATTAAATGTAAATATGAAGATTTAACCTTAGATTTAAAACAACTCACACTTTTAACATAAATCAATGAAGTTTTAAAAGTAAACTTTATGGCCAGTGATATATAAATATAAATATTAATTTGACTATCTATATATTACCTTTACTAAAATTATAATGAAGGCATTAGTGTAAAGTAGATAGATTATACATGAAATTATGTTAATTGTAGGTGAATCCATTTGCAGTGTTAAAATTTAGAGACAAAAGGGTATTCATAATTTTAACATTGTAGATGGATTTAGAGACCCCTTTGTCTCTAAATTTTAACACTGCAGATGGATTCAAAGAGACCTGTAGTGAAATGTAACACTTCGGTATCAAAATTGCAATTTTCCATTTATGGAGTGATACAATTAAAAATTACTGACATAAATGACTAATTCATATACTTGTTGTACTTATTATCTGCTCATATTTTTATTCTTAGACTATAATAGTCATTTATATTAATCATTATTAATTTTGTCACTTATTATCTAGTCATATATTTTAATCCTAGACTAAATTAGTAATTTAAGTTAGTCATTTTTAGTTTAGTCACTTATTAACTAGTCATATATTTTATCCCTAGACTAAATTAGTCATTTAAGTTAGTCGTTTTTAGTTTAGTAACTTATTATCTAGTCATATATTTTATTCCTAGGCAAAATTAGTCATTTTTAGTCTGGTCACTTAAAATTGCACAAATTTAGTAGTAATTCACTTGAAATAATTGCGGTGACTTACGTTTTTAGTCACATGGTCATTAATTTCACCATTTTTTACTAGAAGGTTTGGATTCATATAAAATTTATTTCTCCTTTTAAAGGTAACAAACTTTTAGATCAAATTAAAAATTTATGAATGTCGATTCCTTCCTAGACTCTTCTATGGTATATATAAAAGGAGAGTAATTTCTCATCAATCTAAAAGTAATTAGTCTCTCCAAGCTTCTTTATCTGACCTGTGGAATAGAGCATATTTTTTTTTGCAGCCATGGAAATTGAAGGGATGGATGCACTTTTCTTGTCTGTGGTAAAAAAATAATTTCTGCGGCTAATAAAGCTCAAAAAGGGATACACTTCTCTTAATCAAATCAATATATTTTCTCTACATCTCTATTTATCTCTCCGGTCTAGATACTCGATTTCCTTAAGAAATATCTCAAACTTGCTTGCGTCTAGAAAACAAAATAAGGTATTTATTTTGCTAGGGATTTTGAATGCACTATTATGTATTCTTTTGAAATAACTAAACCTAATGAAATATATTGGCATCCCAAGAGATCCGAAGCATTCAACAACAGTTCCACATTCATTGGAGGAAAGGTTTGTTTGCGTTCCTTGTTTGGATTTTGTTTGAGGGTTTTTTTGGGTGACTGGTTTGTAGGTAAATATCAAAGGCTCTAAGCATATGTCTCTATGGTCTTGATCCTTTTTAGGGAAACATCATTGTATTTAAGAGTTAGCGAAGAAACAAGAACAATGGCATCTATGATCAAGGCTGGAGTAACGAGGACATGATGCCAAATAGCCCTGTCACACTCGACCTTGTCTAAGACATATTCACTGTGTAAGAAGGGTTAGTTGCTTATCTTTGTCGCTCATCAAGGAAGAGAGACATTAAAATTCCTTCAATCATCATGATTTAAGCATCACTTGAATACAATGAAAATGGTAAAGCACTGAAGGATTCAACCTTTTTTGAAGTAATTGTAGTCTTAATCTATGTGGCTATAGCTATTCTTAACAAGTGGTATCAATCTCATTTAAACCTTTCAAGATGAAACAATGGTATCCTTTTTGGCACGTCAAACGTCGCAAATTGAAGAAGAGTTTGTGAACATTTTAGAACTGTGGCATGAAATGAATACCTATAGCATCAATGTTATATGATGGAATGAAACATACATGAGGTCTTCCAAGACCCGAGCTCTTCGAATTGGAATAATCATTTGGGCAATGGCATTCTATAGAAACTAGTGGCTATATAGGTTTTATAATGTTGGGATTTATGTTGTATGACTATAACTTATTGTTGAATAAGATAATGATGTTTGAGATGCTTTATTTATATAACTATTGTTGTAGGAAGTTGAGGATATGAAAATATTTTTTGAACTAATTGATAAGTTTTAGCAACAAATGAAATTGGTGTTTGCACTAATTCTGGCTAAACATGATGAAGCTTTATTTTAACCCTTACAATGATGATTTATCTATGGCAGTGATATTTTTGGATGATTTTGTTGAGCTGGATGAGTAGAGGTCATTGTGTTGTTCACTAGTGCAGATGTATAAATAAATTATGAAAATGTATGCGACAGTAATCGAACAATGATATATTGTGAGACTTAGGATTTAGGAAAATAATTTCGAACTTGTTTAGTAACATTGTTCATAATAGCGTGACAAATACATATAACCTTGGACATAAAAAACCCATTATCTTGTGGCAGTGAGACATAGTACATGACAACGATTGAATGCAATGAATTTGATACTAAGATAGTGAATTGATGTATTCCTATAACCTAGTTACATGAAAATAGGCATGACAACGTTCCTTGGTATGACCTTGATCCATTTGACTTGAAGTAACCTCTTCCAAAATAGTTACACTCCCTTCATATGATATGGAATTGTTACTAATGATATATAAGAGTGAAATTGATTTGATACTCCAATACTTGAGAAGTAACAGTGACACAACCCATAATAGTGGGTTGCTTGATATGACACTAAATCGTAGTGTAGGATCGTGTTCAAAATTTATGTGATATGTGACAACAAACTGATAGTGATAGAACTAAATATGACAGTGGTGATAACAAGGACCTAGATATACACAAAATCCTCTTCAATATCTATGATCCTATAATGTAATGTTGAGATAATATGCGTGGTCAACTGTTGGGCTTGAATTGAGGTACGTTTTCACCCTATAATTACTTCAAATTATGTCACGGTTTGGGGAATTATTCTTCATTTGAACAATAAAGAATTAAAAGATTTATGAAAACTAGAGCAATAGGGCTAACGACAAAAGGAATGTTTTTATAACAGAAAATTGACTTATTGTATCTTTGTATGCAGGAAGGCAGAGTAGCTGAACCAATGGTAAACGGAAAGATAACTGATAGACGCAAACGTATGGGACCTCAGTAACTCCCAGAAGCTAGCAAAAGGTAGAAAAATGGATTTGAGCCCAAAAACTCAAATGAAAGCCATGCACAACGGGCTGTCATTTGGAGAATACTTCCTCATTACGTGAAATTTCCTTTAAAAGGACCAGGGACGAACTAGAAAGGGAGTCAGAGTTAGTTGGGAATTTTACCTCTGTAATTAGCGTGTCAAGACAGAGCTGTCATATTGTATTTCTACATTATCATTTGAGTTTTGATGTTTTGAACAATTAACTTTTGAGGTTCTCATCGCGTTAGAAATTCTAGTGGTTTGGGCCCAACCTCTGGGAGTCTCTGCACTAATTCTGTCCTGCACATTAGCTACAGAATCCATGTTTAGTTATCTGATGTGGTTGTAACATACTTCTCTACTAAATAAAGTTACAGTTGTTCTTTCTTTAGAATAGTTTAATATCCGTATTTCTTGATTCAGAATAATCGCATTTTGTATTTTCTGGTTTATAATAATACTTTGTTACCAATAGATTTTTTCAGTTCCTTTCAATGCCTTTGCAACCAATTTAAAAATCTCAAGATAGTTATTGCCTGATGTTACTTATCTTTATGGATTACATTGTTCTGTCAGCACGGTAAAGCGTTCCATTATTGATTAATGCCAATAAGTTAGTTTACCAAGAGAATTCCATTGCAAAATTATATAAGTGAGTGTTGTAAATGAATTTAGATTACTTCACTTAGACTGCTGTTCAATTCATTTAAGATTACCATTCACTTCATTTAGATTGCTTCATTTACAATTTTTGTTCAATTCGTTTACGATTTCAATTAAATTCATTTGAGATTGCTGTTCAATTCGTTTATGATCACTGTTTAATTCATTTAATATTTCTATTCAATTTATTCAGATTGCTTTAGATCAATTCATTTATATTTCTGTTCAATTTATTAAGTTGATGCTCAAACCACCATCTTGTTGTTCAATAATAGGCTTGATAGAATAACCAACCATAACCTACCAAATCATTCCTCGTTAAGTTGATTGAATTTGGGAGGCTAGATAATCCTTTCTCATAAACTACATAGAGTATCTATAAGTCGATCTCAATTGCATATGTTGTGCCGACACTCTTGAAATAATAAGACTTACCTCGGGTTGATAATTAAATGAAGAACACTAGGGTTGCCTATAATAAGCCACCTCTGTGACACCAACATTTTTGGTTCTGTTTCCGGGGAGAGTGTTAAGAGTGATATCCTTTATCCACCTTTCTCTATTGCTGTGAAGAATTGGGTATTAAAAACAAGAGGTAAGAACCTGCGTACGGGTAAGCAAAATGCTTTCTCTATAGCCTGCTTCTCAGCAAAATTGTTCAAAGACCAGTAGAGTAGGTTCTCTTGTTTTATGAATAGGAAGAAAAAGATAGAAACAATTCGAACTAACTAAAAAAATCCTCACAATCATAAGGACTGGTGATCCTTGGAAGGGCAACATATATAGATGAAATAATTAAGAAAGCGGAATCTCAGGCATCCATAGGACCTAGAACTATTTCCATTCTAAACCCTATCACACTCCCTCAAGCTGCGACCTCACCATATGTAGCCTACGCTGAGATTCACGGTGAAACTAAAGGAGTTGAGCAAAGCATTCAAAATACCAATCATATAGGCACTGACCCTTCGAGAGAGGGAGGTTCTTGCAATTTACAAGAAGGGGAAGGAGAAACTAGTGGCATAATTCAAATAGAAGCTCTAGAGCCTAAATCACTTGAAAGAGTAGTCGAGACAGAGGTAATTAGGATCCCAGACCAGGAAAGCACTGTAAAACCTCCACCGCATTCGCCTCCTAAGACCCCTCGGATCACTCCTCAAGAACAAGAAATCCCTGAAGATTTATGGCACCTCTTCGACCAAATGGAAAATAATCAAAATCAGAATCAGAGGCAGACATAAACATTGGAACACCCCATTGTTGATCATGCTGCAAACAACCCTATGAAAGCCATTTCCTTGCACAACATTCCCACCTTCCAGGGTTTGACTACAGAAGATCCTAATGCATTCCTATTTGAATATTATGTCTTATGTAGGGCATATGACTACACCACTGATCCTTAGAAACTGAAACTATTTCCCTCTACCTTAAAAGGAATAGCACTATGCTGGTTCATGGGACTAGGTGGGGGAACCATAAATAGTTGGGACGAAATGAAGAAAATTTTTCTTAACAAATACCAAGACTATTGCCGAACCTGAAACCTAAAAGATGAAATCTTTAATATGTTTGCAAAAGACAATGAAACATTAGAAGAGTACGTAGAAAGATTTCAATACAATTTACAAAGGTCCCCATATACCATGCTATCCAAGGATGTTTTAAAAGCCACAATGCTTAAAGGAATGAAGGAAGAATGGTTTGAAATTCTTAACATAATGGGGAAAGGAGATATTTACCAGGTAGAATATGATGAGAATATTTCCCTATGTATTAGATGCTCTCAGGGTAGTACACGCAGTAGGTCGGTTGGGCATGATTCTATGAAAAAATATCTTAAGCAGACCAATGGCAATGTAACCAGAGCAGAATTTGGAAATCTGTTAGAAAATTTCAAAACTGACATCCTAGGTACCTTAACAACATAGCTTGATGTTTTACAAGCCAAGCAGAAACAAGCTATAACAGAACAAAACCTGGCCACATTTTTCCCATGATGTTGGAAGAAGCATAACCAGAGGGAATGTCCTTTAGAAATGGTTCAAACTTGTGCCATATTCACTAAGGATCATACCAAAGACCAATGTCCTTCACTTAATGGGCTAAAAGTAGTTTAAAAGGAAGCAGAGGAAGAGACTGAACCAGTCTATTTAATGAATTAGTGTCGTCAGTGGCAAGCACGACCAGGTCTGCCACAAGACCCGCCTCAATTATTTTCTTCGCTGTAGTTTAACCAGAAAAACCCAACAACAGCTTGGCAGACTCAAAACCCCTTCTCTACTTGGCCAAACTATTTGTTTCCTATTCCACCCTAGCCTGCAAAACATTCATCAGGGAATAATTGGAAAAACTTTCCTTGTTCTCCCCCTTATTGGAAAAATGTTCCATATAAAGCCCAGTGGCCAAACCCTCCTCCTCAAAACACTAATTGGAATTGGTAGCGACCTCTGGGGATGACTAACCTACCAATGGGGGCAGGAACTCAAAATAAACCTACGTTGCCAGCTCCCTATCCATTTCAACATAACTCGCAACCTTCCGTACACCCCCAATTACCAGCCAACCCAATCCTAATCCCAACAACAGACCGATTCAAGTAATCCATATAATAGAAAATCCAAATTTCGGCATTGAATAGAAATAGTGCAACGAACTAAAGTTGAGATCAGGACATACTATTTTACGTATAGAAGCCCCAAATCCACCTCTGCCCCGAACTGAGACTTCAACTAAACCTAACCAGGAAAATATAACAGATAAATAGGTTGACCAACAGGGACCTAAAGAATCTAGGATGTCTTCGCCCCCATTCCCTAAGAGACTAACTCTTCCTAGACTGATAAATTATCCATACTTTGACATCCTAGGGGGATTGAGAAACCTCTGTATTAAAATTCCTCTCCTCCAAGCCATCCAAGACATTCCTATCTATGTAAGGACAATTAAAGAACTATGTGGGAAAAAGAAAATAACAAAAAAAATACTGCACCCACCATTCATATGGTAGGGGCGCTATCTGATTTGTTACTGGGTAAGGAGCCACTCGTAAAATATCAAGACCCAAGAAATCCCATTGTGACTGTAAAAATATCTGGCCACTCATTTCCAAACAAATTGGTCAACCTAGGAGCAGCCATTAACATCCAAACTATAGGGGATTGTGAAAAACTGGGCATATCAGCTTTAGAACCTATAGCTACACTGCTAGAACTGGCTGCAGGTCTGTTATTAGACCAGAAGGAATAGTGCAGGACATCCTGGTCTTTGTGGACTCATGGGAATATCCAGTTGATTTTTTAGTTATTAATCCAAAGAATAGGATGGATGGGCATCCATTGATCCTTAGGTGACCTTGGCTGGCCACAAAAGATGCTTACATAGGCTGCTGAACATGAAACATGACTATCACTAGAGGGGATTCTGTAAAAAATATTATCATTTATCCACCTGCCAAACCAAGCTTACCCACGGTAAAAATTCACAAACATCCATGTACATACTGGGAGAAAAACATTCGTCCTGTAGAAATTATATAAATTATGTGTTATATATCCAAGATTCTCCTGATCACACACTATTTTAACTTCATGCACAATATAGAATCTATTCCACTATTGATCATCACATGCGGAAATTAAATCAATTGCAATGCACACATGAAACCATAAAAATTCACACACATTAACACAGTTGTTTAACGGGAAAGCCTGAAGCTAAAAACCCCAAATATCTGTATATAATATATTTCATAGAGATCATGTAACAATCCTCATACAAAGCTGATCATATCAAGCTCTCAATACAATACAATCACTACACACTAATCAGGCCCGATCTTGCAAATCCATGCACCGATCTCTGCCACTTGCTAGCCTGCCTCTACTGTGCAATCCCTGTTGAAGAATGGATTTGAATGAAATCTAATTCAGACAGCCTTGCTCACGCAATCCTCATTGGAATCTCCACTGAGTGTTGGATGCAATCAATGCATCACTATAGTCACAACTGATAGTTACACTTGCTCTTTCACCTACCTCTCCACTGGTCTCCACTGAAACTGTCCATGCAATGTAGTTAACTGATGTATTCTTCAGTTGATTAATGAGTTATTATTTATTGAATTAATTAAATAATTAATTCAAACCACTCTCACTAGTGTATCAGTCAGTTAGAATAGATACAACTAGCTCAACTGAGTCTAACTGAGTTAAACTAAATACAACTCCACCAACTACTTCTATAACTCCACCAAACTCTGTCACATGAGTTCTAACTGAAGTCCTCATGCATTAGCTTCAGTAAACCCTTAGGAATAGCGTAATTCCTTTTGTCAGCTGCTTGCCACATCTGTGCACTTAACTGAAGTGCTCCAAGAGAATAAGCTAATGTTTATAGTCCAAATATTATTAAGAGCTAATAATATTCGACATATCTATTTTTATACTGGCAATATAAAAATAGATTCCACCCAATATGTCTAAAAATAGAAGTCCATATATTTTTCAAACTTGACCAACCATCCACAAATAGAATCCTGCAACTCATAGAATATGATCGACATGTCTAAAAATAGACATAGTCTAAAAATACACATAGTCTAAAAATAGACTTTGCACCAAAAAATAGCCTGCGGGCCCACTTAGTGAAGGCGACTCTTTTCACTAAGCTCATCATCTTGTTGAATCTCAACACTACCTCTCAACAAGATAGGGATTATCTGACACCCCAATCCTATCTCTATGGTATTCTAATTTACTCCTGGTGAGCGCCTTCGTCAGAATATCTGCATCCTGATCCTCCGTAGGAATGTAAGATAGTAACATGATCTTCTGCTGCACACAATCTCTGATATGACGGTACCAGATGTCAATATGTTTAGATCTATCATGAAATTCTAGATTAACCAAGAGTTTAATGCAACTCTGATTATCACAATATATCACAGTAGGATATAAGTGTGAACCGAACAACCCGACTAGGATCTTCCTCATCCATATAGCCTCGCATGCAGCCAAAATTGCCTCCATGTACTTGCCCTCTGCTGAACTGAGTGCCACGGATCTCTGTTTCCTGATGTACCAAGAAACTTCTATAGACCCGATACTGAATATCCCTCCAGATGTGCTCTTTCTTTCCGTTGGGCTCCTTACCCAATATGCATCCGTGAAGCCATGCAGCTTCAACTCATCCGACTGTTTATACCACAATCCATATCGCGATGTGCCCCTGAGATATCTCAGGATATGCTTGCCTGCCTTCCAAAAGAGCTTGGTAGGCTTATCCATAGCTTGTGAAAGCTGGTTAACAACATAGCATATGTCCGGTCATGTATTGACTAGATACATGAGCGAACCAACCAACTGTCGATAAACAATGGCATCCACTACCTCTGCCAATGTAGCATCCTCTTTCCTCCAACTACCAGGAAGAGGAGTGTCGATAGGCTTGTAGCCTTGCATGTTGAACTTCTCTAGTATCTCCCGGGCATACTTTCCTTGAGACACAAATAGTCCACCCTTCCACTTCCAAATTTCCAATCCCAGAAAATAATGAAGGAGGCCCAAGTCCTTCATCTCAAACTCCCTTGCAAGATCTGCCTTGCACGAGTGTATCAACAATTCATCACCTGTTAGTATCAAATCATCTACATAAAGTAAAATGATCAACAACTTACCCTCCACCACAATCTGGTATAGGTTCAGATTTGCCTCACTCTTGGTGAATCCAAGTCCGGTGAAATAACTGTCTATCTGCATGTACCAAGCACAAGGTGCTTGTTTCAGCCCATACAACGCTCTTTTGAGCCTGCATACATGCGACTCACTACTGAAGATTTTGAATCCTTCAGGCTACTCTATGTACAACTCCTCCTCAATGAATCCATTGAGGAACACAGTCTTCACATCCATCTGATGATTGTGCCAACCCATTTGTGCTGAGAGAGTAAGGATGGTCCGTATGGAAGAATACCTTGCGACAGGTGCAAAGGTTTCTTCATAGTCAATCTCCTCAATCTGTGAGAAGACCCGGGAAACAAATATTTCCTTGTACTTCTCGACGCTCCCATCAACAACTTGCTTCACTTTGTAGATCCATCTTGAACCTACCACTAATTTCCCTTCTGGCCTTGGGACAATCTCCCATGCACTGTTTTTGACAATCGAATCATACTCTTCCACCATGGAATCTACCCATGTGAGATCCTCCATAGCTTCCTCGAAAGAAGATGGTTTTGTCACGATACACTTGCTCATCAGAGCCATGTATCCAATAAATCGGTCAGGTGACTGTCTCTGTATACGCTGTGATGTAGGTGATCCTACATTCTATGCTGCATCAAGATTCAGTCACTCAGCTTCTATAGTGCGCTTCCACCCTCTGATGTTTGGCGCTGCATGAGTGGTTTCTTCCACTCCATGAACCTCCTCTTGTGGTTGATCCACATCCTGAGGCTCATCTTTAGGAAAAAGTAGCTCCTCATCTACATGCAAGTGTAGCTCCCTCTCAAGCGACAACTTCATGGCTTTCTCCTCATGAAATTTGATATCCTGTCGCATAACAGTCATCCGACTGTTTGGAAAATACACACGATAATTGTGGGGTGTTTCTATGTACCCCACAAATATCCTAACCTATGCGGTCGGCTCCAGCTTCTTCCTGTCATCCTTCATCACATAAATGTAAACAGGTGAGTCAAAAATCTTCAAATGAGAAATATCAGGCTTCTTACTAGAAAATGCCTCTTCAGGTGTACTCATGCCAAGTACTCTATGAGGACAAAAGTTTTGCACATAAACCGCAATGTTGCATGCTTCAACCCACAAGTGTATGGGAAGGCCCTGATCATGCAGCATCGCTTGTGCAACACCCACGATAATTCTGTTCTTTCTCTCTGCGACCCCATTTTACTATGGGTTATGAGGCGCTATGAGTTATCTTCGAATTCCTTCTGCGCTGCAAAAGTCTTCGAATTCACCAGAGATGTATTCACCACCATTATCACTCCTTAGAGCTTTCACCTGCTTCCTCGACTCTTTCTCAACCAATTCCTTGAACTCACAGACTTTGAGTATGTATCTCTCTTCTTCTGCATGAAGAAGATCCAACACTTACGAGAAAATTCATCAAAAAATATCACATAATACCTGTTCTTTGCTGTCGAAGCTACTGAGAAAGTTCCACACACATCTGTGTGAATTCTCTCAAGGATAATTGTGGCACTACTATCCTTCTCATGAAAAGTGGTCTTCACAAATTTTCCCAAGGTACATCCCTTGCACTGATTTGACTACGCAAGTGCACCCTTGGGAAGCCCGGTAGAAATCTGCTGCAAAATTTTCAAAGCGCCATGGTGAAGATGGCCCAATCTCCTGTGCCACAATTCGCCCTCATCCCGGCTCACCACTGCTTCTGCTTTGCCTGCCATTGCTGCGCAACCATCTACCTGCAATTGATAAAGGTTCTTAACTTGAACCCCTATCCTCCAGGTTTCACCAGTTGTTTTACTGCACAGGAAAACCTTCCCTCGCTAAAAACAACATCATAGCCCTTGTCTTCCAACATCGCCACAGAGATCAGATTCTTCTTCAATCCTGGAACATGCATGACATCCTTCAATATGAAAGGTTTACCAGACTCCCTCTCAAAGGAAATGGTCCCGATACTAGTCGAACTATATCTACCATCATCCCCCATCTCGATGTGCACTCCAAGATCCTTTTCATCCAGATCACTAAACAAATATTTGTCTCCGGTAATATGAAAGACGCACCACTGTCAAGAAACCACATCGATCCCATCACACTTGAAACCAAGCATGCAATCAGTGAAAAATCCAGCTTAAACTACGAGGCTAAGGCCTCTCCAGCTGCAGATCCAGCATCCTGCTTATTTTTCTTCTTATGTGGATAATTAGTGGTGTAATTTCCATGCTGGTGACAGTGAAAGCACTTCACCTTGGACAAGTCCTGCTTCTTGCCTTTCGCACCGGATTGAGAAGGATTTTTATTTCCCTTCCCTTTCCTTGCTTTGGTAGACAAAGCATAATTTTCTTCATCTTGATTCTTCGATGAAGATCCATCCTTGGTACCCCGCCTTATCTCCTCCTGCACAAGATCTGACCAAAGTCGCTCTCATCCCCGCAGTTTCTCTCGACCATTGACAGAGTCATCGTAGCTATGCCAAATGTTCGGAAGACCAAGGAGAGCCAAGCTCAACAAGTCCTCTTCATATACAGTAACCCCCACACTTCCTATCTCATCCTTGTAGTGGACGAACTTCGTGAGGTACTTGGGTATACTGTCGCCTTTCTCCATTTTTATTTTTCTGAGCTTGTCTTTAAGCGCCAACTTCCTCTGGTCGCTTCTGCTTTGGAACAAGTCTGTCAAATCTTTCCACATCAAGAATGGACTAGCTTTACCATGAAGGCTGGACACTATGTGATCCTTCACACCTTCCAATAGAATCCTTTGACATTTTTCTGTCTTCTTTTGCCATGCGTCAAGTGCGGTTGCATCCCTAGAAGCAGGTTTTGGAATTTCTGCATCTATGAACTCCTTCAACCCATTATCATCTAGCACAATCTCCATCTTGTCCTTCCATGAAATATAATTCGAGCTTCCATCAAGGGCATACTCCAATCGCAATCCGTTGAAAGACATTTCAATGAATGCTCAACTTTGACACTAAGAAAACATTGCAACAAATTCGAATTCCACCAACACAAAACTCAACCGCTTCAATAATTGCAATCTGATCTGATCAATATCCATCTGATACCATGTAGAAATTATATAAATTATGTGCTATATATCCAAGATTCTCCTGATCACACACTATTTTAACTTCATGCACAATACATAATCTATTCCACTATTGATCATCACATGCGGAAATTAAATCAATTGCAATGCACACATGAAACCATAAAAATCCACACACATTAACATAGCTGTTTAACGGGAAATCCTGAAGCTAAAAACCCCAAATAAATGTATATAATATATGTCATAGAGATCATGTAACAATCCTCATACAAAGCTGATCATATCAAGCTCTCAGTACAATACAATCGCTACACACTAATCAGGCATGGTCTTGCAAATCCATGCACCGATCTATGCCACCTGCTAGCCTGCCTCTACTGCACAATCCCTACTAAAGAGTGGCTTTGAATGAACTCAAATTCAGCCAGCCTTGCTCACACAATCCTCATTGGCATATCCACTGAGTGTTGGATGCAATCAATGCATCACTATAGTCACAACTGATAGTCACACTTGCTCTTTCACCTACCTCTTCACTGGTCTCCACTGAAATTGTCCATGCACTGTAGTTAACTGATGTATTCTTCAGTTGATTAATGAGTTATTATTTAGTGATTTAATTAACTAATTAATTCACACCACTCTCACTAGTGTATCAATCAGTTAGACTAGATACAACTAGCTCAACTGAGTCTAACTGAGTTAAACTATATACAACTCCACCAACTACTTCTATAACTCCACCAAACTCTATCACATGAGTTCTAACTGATGTCCTCATGCATTAGCTCCAAGTAAAACCTCAGGAATAGAATAATTCCTTCTGTCAGCTGCCATGCCACATCTGTGCACTTAACTGAAGTGCTCCAAGAGAATAAGATAATGTTTATAGTCCAAATATTATTAAGAGCTAATAATATTCGACATATCTATTTTTAGACTGGCAATCCAAAAATAGATTCCGCCCAATATGTCTAAAAATAGAAGTCCATCTGTTTTTCCAACTTGACCAACCATCCACAAATAGCATCCTGTAACTCATAGAATCTGATCGACATGTCTAAAAACAGACATAGTCTAAAATTAGACTTTGCGACAAAAAATAGCCTACAGGCCCACTTAGTGAAGGCGACCCTTTTCACTAAGCTCATCATCTTGTTGAATCTCAACATGTCCACCCCTGACACTAGTAGAAGCTCTTGAATTTAAGGATCAAAATGAAGACGACATAATCAATAATTTCATGAGTCAGCCATCATCTGGAAATTTAAAATTTAAAATTTTGAAAATAGTCCTTGAAAACGAAGATCAAGAGGATCCTGTAACAAACCTCGAGGATCAACATATTCCCACAACCACTGTACATAACAACATACCTATTAAGGTTGAGCCAGGGAAGGTTCTGAATATTAATGGAAATTTGGATGACGACCAAAAGTATAAGCTCATAAACATCCTTTGGAAATATCAAGGGGCATTTGCTTGGGATTACCCTAACATGAAGGGTTTAGACCTGCAGCTATGCACCCACCACATCTATACCGATAAAGAAGCACGTCCCATCAGACAACCTCAACGAAGGCTAAACCCACACTTAAAAGATGTTGTAAAAGAGGAGTTACAAAAAATGTTAAATGAAAATTTCATTTATCTTATTTCAGACAGCAAATGGGTCTCCCCTTTGGTAGTTGTCCCTAAAAATAATGGGAAATGGAGAATCTACGTAGATTACAGAGAATTGAATAAAGCAACGCAGAAATACCATTACCCCCTTCCATTTGTTCACCAAGTCCTGCATACATTGGCGAGGAAACAATTCTTTTCCTTCCTTGACAGGTTCAATGGTTACAGTCAAATCCAAATAGCTATCGAAGATCAGGATAAGACAACCTTTACCTACCCATGGGGTACTTTTGCTTACAGATTTCTACCATTTGGGTTATGCAATGCCCCAACCACATTTTAGAGGGAAATAATTAGCATTTTCTCTGACTTAATAAATGAGGGACTGGAAATCTATATGGATGACTTCACACCATATGGAGAAGAATTTGATCAATCTCTAGAAACGCTAGAAAAGGTGTTAGAATGATGTATTGCTACTAGGTTATGTCTAAGCAATGAAAAGTGCCACATGATGATGACGGAGGGGGTGATTCTAGGTCACTACATTTATGCAACTGGAATACAGGTAGATCCGGCTAAGATAGAGGTAATACTTCCATTAGCCACACCTTATACACAGACAGAGGTACACAGTTTTCTGGGATACACAGGATATTATCGCAGATTTATAAATAATTCTCACAAATAGCCGCACCTTTGTATGCATTAACTGGAAATGTTGAATTCCATTGGACTAACAAATGTGACACCACTTTTGTAGATTTGAAGAGACTGGTCTCAACAACACCGATTCTGCGAGGTCCTAAATGGAAATTTCCCTTTCACATCTCTTTAGATGCATCCGATATAGCAATAGGAGTAGTCCTTGGCCAAGAAGAATACAGAAAACATTATGCTATTGGTTAGTATGAATCTTAATTCCAAGCGTACGAAAAAAGACCACTTTGGTTGCGCATAACAAACAACCCTAACAGCAGAAATGACTGCTAATATCTTCAGATCTGCAGTTAGGTGATCAAGATAAATGCTGCAAAAATCTAGATCTATGCATTAGAAGACATTAAATAGTAGAAAAAACAAGATTTACTCCATGCATCCTGTTGGAATAGGGTCTCCTACAAGCTGTGAAACTGGTCCATTTTGGATATTTTTGATTAGATTTAATCTATTAGAGGGGTTTTGGGTTGGGTCAAAGCCCCGAAAGCATTGTAATGGGTAAAAGGGTAAACCAGGGGTCCGAAAACCATGGTTTACAGACCACAGGAAAGTCTAGGCTAGATTGCTATAAATAGAGGGACATTTTGTATTGAAGGAGATAGAAAATGATGAGCTATTGATGTGAATTGTGGTTTAAGATATCTGTTTAGGTTTTGGGGAAAGGACTCCTACTGGCTGTGTGCGCGGAGATCCAAGTCCAGCTATGTGCAGACCCTGCTAATGTGTGCGCAGGTTGGGAAGGGAATTGTAAGGAAGGATTGATGAATGACTAAAGAAAGGTTGATAGATAACTTAATCTGTGAGTACTCTTGTGCGAATCATTGGTAATTGCCACATTGTGTATTTTCTGTGTTTAAGCTGCGAAGATATGTGTAAGTGTGTTTCGCTCTCTAGATTGGTTCTATTCTATTCCGTTCTGTTTATGTAATGGTGTGTTGCTATCATAAAGGCATATAATTATAAACCTAATGCATGTGGATGCGAATAGAGACCTAATTAACCCTGCGCAGAGCTAATTAATCTGGGAACTACAGGGCTTAGCGCAACTCTGCTTGCCTTACCTATCCTTTCTCAGGGTGCGGAAACCTGGTTCCAACACCCACCCATACTACTTCGGGTGAGACTTTGACCTGCACAAGAAGGTCACTCACTACCGACAGGGCCAGTATTATAGGGGTTTGTTGGCGAAACTTGTGATCCGAACCTGGGTCAGGACCCCTCGAGCCAACAAATGGTTCCATTTCTGGGACCTGTAGCATTTTGAGGAAGTGATCAGGTAATGACAGGCAGATACTGAACGGGAGTGAATGAGTAGTAAGAACAATCAAAATGAGCAAGAAAAGGATCACTTGACCTATATTCCACTGAGAATAACAATGACGCAAGACTCATGGGAACAAAATCCCTCAACCGAGACACCGGTAGAAGGAGTCATGGTAGTACTGTAATATCCCTTTTTCAGGAATATTGTCAAGCTGCTCAAAAGGAACACTGTATAAGGAAATATGGAAAAATAAAAGGCAGGAAAAGGCTTGGTTCCCCTTGAATATGCTATGTGGGAGTCAAATATGCAATATCTCCAAAAACAAATCAAGTTAGATTTTCTAAACAGATCTCCCACAACTGGTATCAATGTAATGTCTTCTTTTTAAAACATTAACAATCAACAATATGATCTAAACCAGATATTTAATGAAGGGGAATTTACTGAATATGTCACCTATAAAGAGAGGGTGAGATTCAGAGGCTATCTGGCCCTTTTCAGACTCTGTCTATAGACTCTTGTCGAGAGGTAATATCCCAAAAGGGTTTACTCAACAAATCATGCCTGGAAAATGCATTCTTTAGTTATGATGGCTTTAGAAACCATAAAATTTGTATAAGAACACTCAAAAACCAATAGAAAGAACAATAACACTCTTTACTCAGCTTTTAACATCAGAAAGATGGGGAAAAACAACATTTTATGCACTAAAATGGGTGTATAAGAAAATATGCATAAAATTGAGGGTCAAGGTTCTGGAATATGTTATATTAGGCTAATAGGGACTCACATGTCAAATTTCAGCAAATTTTTTTTTTTTTGCTATGTTAAACAACTCCTCCTTCCCGACTAGTCAAGAAAAACCCTGATTTCCCATGACCTAAATTATGCAGAAAAATGTTGAAGCTTGGGCAGCGTAATTTATAAAGGGTATGAATGAGTTTATGCAGAAATTTTAGTATGCAGGTTCAGAATAATATTTATTTATCTTATGCATGGAAAAACATACATTTCTATGAGGAAAAACCCTGCAATGAGTTGCTGCAACACATAGGAAAAAGACTACAGACTATATCAACGTTATTTTTCAGGGGTTTCAGCTGCTGTAAGTGAAAAATTAGATCTATGATAGATATATGGCTGAAACATCAGATCTATACCAGATCTGGAAACTACACAGCCTTCTCTACAGGATCCCCTTGGAATTTCATCAAAATAATGCCGGAATAAGTGTAGATCTGACATATAAGCTACAGAACTGCAGAATGCTTAGAATTTTTGAAGATGACTTTATTATAACAGATATCAGATCTGAAAATAGCTTAAACAATAGCTACATCAAATATTTACAAAGTGAGAGGCAAGCCTCAATCACTGAATATCATCTATTGCACCAAACTGAAATAACAATAAAACCCTCAAGTGCAGAAACAAAGTTCTTGAGAGGGACTGTGCAGTAGCTGTATAAAAATGAAGCAAATGTTATAAATTACAGATCTGAATACAAAATAAGAGAGACAGAGATCCTCTTTTGGGTGGTCACAAGACACCCTCCCTGAGAGAAATCTCCTCCAAAACACTAGATCTCTGCAGATCTAAACTACCACTTACTGCAACTCAAGCAGCTGCAAAATCCTCAACAGGACCAGCGCTGCTAATAGATGGAGCTTGGCCAAAATACTGGATAGTGGCTCATTTCAGTACAATATCCTCCAAGAGCTACTCAAGGAAGGATGGAGGATTCCTAAACAGGAAATCCTCTTCCCTTAGGCTAAACAACCTACGGAGCTAGAGTTTCGCAAGAAACCTCTATTTCGAAAATACTACAACCACCATCTCTTGAGCCCTCACCTCATTTTTATAACTTGAAGGGGTGCACAAACCCTAAACCAATTCAATGGACTTAACCCCTTTCACATTGGAACCTTCTTCTAAAACTGCGCTGGTTCTCCAAGGTGGTCCAATTTCTGTTCACACACAAGTGGATTTTTGTTGCAAAGGCCCGGATTTATCCTTTTTCACATTGGGCATGTATTTATTCTTTGATTTAAGTAGCTTTGCATGTCCTCCTATACATTTTATTCATCAAACAATAAGAAAGAAACAAAATGAAGTATTCCCATTAGCTTGGGCTAAATAGGAATATTATAGTCCTCCCCCTTCAAAATGTTGCTTGTCCTCAAGCAATTGCAAGGAAGAACTAGAATTCTCCTTTGCTTTTCTATGGCCTCATCAATGGATCCCACCATAGCTGCAAATGATAAGCAATGAATCTACCCTCCAATGACCTTCTCCAAGTGCAAAATAATAGTGTACATCATGAGAAATGGGAGGTACAAGTGGTGATCTTCTTGTTGCTCAATGGCCTCATCAGGTAGGAGTGATGAAGAGCATGGGGAAAGCTTTTCCCAATGAGTGTTTCCCACAACCATGATATCATCCAAATAAAAGGAGCCATCCTTTATAGCTCATAAAAAAAATCATTAATCCCCATGATGTGCATTGAGTAGGGGCTACAAGGATGGAAATGAGGGATGAATATATCCAACTCACGCTGTCCCTCTTCCCACTGTTGATGGATGTGGAGCTGTGGATCCTGGGCTGCAAAAATGTGGTCACCATGAAGCCAAAATGAATCTAAAACTTCATGATCTCCTCCATTGATTTTAGTGAACCTCCTTGCCCACCCTCTTATGCATATAGTGAAAAAATTATCTTCACCATATGTGCTCCAAAAGACATGTGGACTAAGTGCCATATGATGTGTTGGATGGTGACATTAGTCCCTCCCTTGAGACCAGTGTTGTCCATCATCTTGTTGCCTCAAGTCATGATACCATAAGTGGCCATCCCACCACTTGCTTGCTGAAATAAGCTTCTTCAAAGCTTTGGAAATGATAGAGGAAAATAAGTGTTGGTTGAATGAAGATCAAGAAAAACATGTCTTGCTCTAATTCCTCCCATGTGAGAGGCTCCCCTTCATGATACAACTCAATGCAAGACCCTTTGTAGAAGATGATACAATGTACCATGCAGCAGCCACAAAAAAAGTTCCCTCCTCTTCTTGAAATACAAATGAATATGGGAGAGTGCATTCCCAATGGATACATTTATCCAATGTATCATTCCTCCTTTCCCACATATGCTACTCATAAAAATAGAAACATCAGCAACATAGGGAGCAAGAATAGAAATCATGTTGACTTCCATATGCAACAAATGTGAAGGGCAATGATCCCTCATATGCAACCAACATAGTTTTGCCCTCAACTCCAATAGAGACTGCTGAAAAAAATGTGATCTTCCAACCACTTGCATGCTACCCCAATCTCTTCATAAGCTTGGAGGAAGTGTATGATGGATGAGGCAATGTAAGTATGTCCTCCAAAACATAATTCCTCCCCAAGTCCTCCTAGGGAGTAGTTATCAACATTGGTCATGGCCTCAAGTAGACCATGCAACCTCAAAATAAGAATGCTCCTCCTTGAAGAAAATCCTGCACATATGTGGCTAAGGGATGCATGTATACATGAGATAAATCAAAATAATCAACACCCTTACCACAAATTTTTCTCATGCAATGGGAACAACTCATAGATGAGCCTCCTTCCATTCTCAAAGAGAAGAAATTGGACTGTAATAACTCTTCCCAAGAGTCATGTCCATGCATAGCTCCCATGCCAAATGTAGATGTGGGAAGGTTGCTATCCTTCCCCTGATTTTCCTGCCACAGCGAAGAAACTGAAATGAGAGTGGGTGTGGATGATGTTGAGAGACTCCTTCTCTCCTCCTTGAGCCTACCCAAGAATCTCAGCGCTGCATCAAGACCTCCCAGGGTCTCCACTTCTCTAAAACCAATGGGCAATGCCTCACCATGTGAAGCATTCACCTCTCCTTGTTGATCAAGTGGCCTTCTTGGTGCAATGTCTCCAGGAAATGAGACATCATCTAGCGGTGACTAAATACATGAATGTGAGAAATCTTCCATGCTTCCATCACTTAATCCAATCACTCTCAGGTGCATCAACCTTCGCAATAGATAGGTCTTGAGATTGGCCCTCTCTCTCCCATCTTCTGCATCCTCATGCTTTTGCACCTTCTCCCATCTCAAGGGCTCCTGAAATGCAACCCTCACATCTCCAAGGGAAGATTCTTATTCTTCCCTATCGCTCTGGGATAGCAAGTGCGTGCACGCCTGTTTCTAGATCAGACATAGAAATGTATATCTCCCCATGCACAATAAATGAAAACATACAACTTCATCATGCCCAGAAATGTAGAAGCAAGAAATTCTTCTACAACTGTGTAGTCTTCCTCCATTGAACATGAAGGCTGCTCCTCCAAGGTTGTGTCAGTGCTAGTACAAGTCTCTACCCCCTCAACCTCCTTGATATTTTCTTGAATATCCTTTAAGATCTAGAAAAACAGTGGGGGAATCTCTCTTTCTATCATTCCTTCTTCTTCTCCTCTTTCTCTCAGCAGAAAGTGAGGATGTGACAACATTTTAAACTAGATTATGTGGCTGAATGCTCACACACATCATAAGAAGTACTAGGGACTTCTTCATCTTCTTGAAATTCTTAGAGAATTTCATCGTAGCTTCTTCTCGCTTGAACCCTGGAGTCTGATCAGACCTTCTTTCCATGGGTTAACTCCTGAGAGGTCTTTTCAATTAATGAGGATAAAAGTAGTAGGTCTCATTAGGTTTGCCTCTCCACTACTGTTATCTTTTCCGCTTTTGATTTATCAGATAGCTGATCTCAGAGCCAGGCGTAGATCATGCTCGATACTGATCGTAAGTATCTTTTCAGAATATTGCATAAGTCGTGTCAACAGGAAAAATGTGATACAGCATATTAACAGTGAAAATCTTGTCTTCTTGAATATTCTCACTCAAAGTGCAATATATCCAAACAAATGTCAGATCCCATGGGAAGCAGATTTCCTGTTAAATCGGTATCACAAGGTCCTTTGAAAACATTAAAATCAACAATATGATATAAAATAGATTGAATGAAGGGAATTCACTGAATATGTCACCTCTAAAGAGAGTATTGAGGTTAACTCTGCCTTCTTATTGCACTGTCTATAGACTCTTGTCGAGAGGTAATATCCCAAAAGGGTTTACTCAACAAATCATGCATGGAAAATTAATTATTAAGGTATGATGGCTTAAGAAACCATAAAATGTGTATGAGAACACTCAGAAACCAATATAAATAACAAAAACACTCTTTACTCAGCTTTTAACATCAGAAAGATGGGGAAAAGCAACATTTTATGCACTAAAATGGGTGTATAAGAAAATATGTGTAAAATGAAGGGTCAAGGTTCTGGAATATGTTATATTAGGCTAATAGAGACTCAAATGTCAAATTTTCGAAAAAACAAATAAGTTTTTCTATGTTAAACAACTCCTCCTTCCCGACTAGTCAAGAAAAACCCTTATTTCCCATGACCTAAATTATGCAGAAAAGTGATGAAGCTTGGGCAGCGTAATTTCTGAAGGGTATGACTGATTTTATGCAGAAATTTCAGTATGCAGGTTTAGAATAAGATTCATTTAGCTTATACATGGAAAAAAAGACATTTATATGAAGAAAAACCGTGCAATGAGTTGCTGCAACACATAGGAAAAAGACTGCAGACTATATCAGCGTTATTTTTCAGGGGTTTCAGTTGCTGTCAGTGAAAACTCAGATCTATGACAGATATATGGCTGAAACATAAGATCTATACCAGATCTGGAAACTACTCAGCCTTCTCTACAAGATCCCCTTGGAATTTCATCAAAATAATGTCGGAATAAGTGTAGATCTGACATATAAGATACAGAACTGCAGAATGCTCCGAATTTCTGAAGATGACTTTATTATCACAAAGATCATATCTGAAAATAGCTTAAATATTAGCTACATCAAATATTTACAAAGTGAGAGGCAAGCCTCAATCACTGAAGATCATCTATTGCACAAAACTGAAATAACAGTAAAACCCTCAAGTGCAAGAAATGCAGTACTTGAGAGGGACTGCGCAGTAGCTGTATAAAAATGAAGCAAATGCTATAAATTACAGATCTGAATACAAAATAAGAGGGATATTTTCTTCTGGGTGGTCACAAGACATCCTCCCTGAGAGAAATCTCCTCCAAAACACTAGATCTCTGAAGATCTAGACTACCACTTGCTGCAACTCAAGCAGCTGCAAAATCCTCAACAGGATCAGTGCTGCTAATAGATGGAGCTTGGCCAAAATTCCGGATAGTGGCTCATTTCAGTACAATCTCCTCCAAGAGCTACTCAAGGAAGGAGGGAGTATTCCTAAACAGGAAATCCTCTTTCCTTAGGCTAAACAACCAAGGGAGCTAGAGTTTCTCAAGCAACCTCTCTTTCGAAAATAATTCAAAAACCATCTCTTGAGCCCTCGCCTCCTTTTTCTAACTTGAAGGGGTGCACAAACCCTAAACCACTTCAATGGACTTAACCCCTTTCACATTGGAACCTTCTTCTAAAACTGCGTTGGTTCTCCAAGGTGGTCCAATTTTTGTTCACACATAAGTGGATTTTTGTTGCAAAGGCCCAGATTTATCCTTTTTCACATTGGGCATGTATTTATTCTTTGATTTAAGGAGCTTTGCATGTCCTCCTCTACATTTTATTCATCAAACAATAAGAAAGAAAAAAAATGAAGTATTCCTATTAGCTTGGGCTAAATAGGAATATTATAAGAACACTTGGTTACCCACCTTTAAAGGAAGTAACCGGTGAAGAGACATGGACTCTGCCTGTGGTTCGTAGTCACCCGATGGACTGCACAAGTGGGTGGTGAGTGATAATATGAAGAGTGAAGAAAGCATAGTGTTGTCATTGGTTTATATCGTGAGTGCTGATCGGTACATGTGATACATATCTCAAAATGGGAGTGCATCTCTTCGAGATACCAAGGATGCCCTAAAATAGTAGTTCCGGAAGCCCAAGTCATACTCGCAGCTGGTAGCGGAAGTAAAATAATTTCAGCAGGGTGCGTCTGAGTCAGTGTGGGAGGTCGATAAACGATTGTAGAGAGCCATCGGGGAAGGAGGGTTCAAGTACGATGACAGGCAGCACACGAAATGGTTCATCGCTATGCTGCTACCTCACTTACGTATACCCATGGGCCAACAGACCTTCAAGTCACAGAAAAAAGCCTTGGAAGCATCCATGAAGCTCGAAGCCATGCCCAAGGATGACGTTGCTAGGGGGAAGAACACCAAGATCGCGCTTAATAAGGAGAGATAAAGTAAGAATAATGAGATTGAAGACCGCTGCCATACTTCAAGAGCCAAAATGAGAAAGCACCACCCCTTTACTGTAGAGGGTTAAACCTAGCTACGCAAAGAAGATGGGCCACCTGTGGGAGCAAGGGATAACTTGTCTCTGGAAACAAGCACCTCATTTAACGAACACCGTAAGTGTGCCCCTCATGTGTTACCTCAAAGTAATTTCTGGAGAGGGGAGAGAGGTGAGGTTGGAGCCTTCTTCTAATGGCATGCTTGAAAATGCTACATAACCAATCGACTATAGAAACTCTTCAAGTATTACTGCATAACTGCGTAGCCCGACCCAACACAATCCTTGAGCCTCGAGGTGTCCACCGGCTATATGGCTACAAGAAACGCACCAGACGAGAAATGTGGCTGACTGCGCAAATTGGTGACTACGAGATGGACCAAGTTATTCTCGATTTAGGGTCGGATGCGAACGTACTACCAAAGCAAACATGGCAATTGAATGAAGAACTGCTGGAAAGTTATACACTATCCACTCTCCCCCGCATGGAGAATAATCAAGAGATCATCCCGCCAGACTATGCCAAGAGCCTGTTTGATATCGGTGGGAGTAAAACTACGCGACTTTGAGGTCATATAGAAATCATGAAGATAAAATCCAGATCTCTGATCACTTAGGTTAATGGCTATCGATACTGGGGGTGTCATCAATATCAAAAAGTGCAACATGGTGTTTGAAAACAATGATACACGCATAATAGTACCACTAGATCCAGTGAAAGGCGCACGGTATACAGAACCCGCCTACGAACGAGAGGAACTAGACCACATTTACTGATTGACTACGTAGGATGAAGATAGGATTAAAACCACAATGGGACGGATATTCTGAGAGATAGTTGAATACATTCTAATGTTGATGAGAAATTGAATTACAAACCTACATGAGGTTTCATGCGCTACTCCCCGGGTCGCAAGAACCCTCTACTTCATTTCTTGAGAGGTAAGAGATCTACCCCACTTTGATGAGGCTGGTAGTGTCCAGGAATTCCTCAGGACATTAGAAGCTAGGGTGCCAAGAGAACGACAATTTCCAGGCCCTTAACTGCCATGTGTGGGACACTCCACAAGAAGTATCTTGCATTCAGGGAACGTAGCTCAGAAAGGATGTTACACCTACTATTGAAAAGTAGGTTAGAAGGGAATTGTAAGGAAGGATTGATGAATGAATGAATAAAGAAAGGTTGATAGAGAACTGAATCTGTGAGTAATTTTTTGTGAATCATTGGTAATTACTGAACTCTGTATTTTTTGTGTTTAAGCTGTGAAGATTTGTGTAAGTGTGTTTCACTCTCTGGATTGGTTATGTTCTATTATGTTCTGTTTATGTAATGGTGTGTTTCTATCATAAAGGCATATAATTATAGATCTAATGACGTGGATGTGAATAGAGACCTAATTAACCCTCCGCAGAGCAAAGTAATATGGGAACTACAGGGCCTAGCGCAGCTCTGCTTTCCTTACCTATCCTTTCTCAGGGTGCGGAAACCTGGTTCCAGCACCCACCCATACTACTTCGTGTGAGACTTTGGCCTGTGCAAGCAGGTCACTGCCGAAAGGGCCAGTAGTATAGGGGTTTGTTGGAAAACCTTGCGATCCGAACCTGGGTCAGGACCCCTCGAGCCAACACATCCAATAGAAAAGACAAGAATATATCAAATGAATTTTGTATTGATGGCACGTGAGAGGAAAACAAAAGAGGGTGTTCCCTGTTCTCCTTAATGGGATGGGTTCTTGTAAGTCCTCAGCACTTCAGATATAGAATTCCTCTCTCTTGATGGTGTATAAAACCCAGACAAAAATGGTAGAACAATATGACTATGATGGTGGATCAATAGCCAAACCAAAAATTTAGATCTAGTGGGATCTTTAGGAAACAAAAGGTGTAAAATGAATGGGAAAACCCTTCTATTTATAACAAAATATTGAGTTAGTCTAGATATTGGTGCATAATTAAAATATTATTAACCAAATCAAGATCCAACTTTTATGGAATATTTTATTATATTTGTTGGAGGGAAAAGGAATTTGACTTGGGTCAAATCCCTTTATTTGTAAATAATAATTAAATAAATGATTTATTTATCATTTTAAGGATGTGGTTAAGTAATAATCAAATAAATAATGATTTATTTAATTATTTAAGGGTGAATTAGTCATATTTAACAAATAATATTATTTAAATAAGGTTTAAACAATTATTCTTAGAAAATAATAAGATAAATAATGATTTATCTAATTAATTTCCTTGTTTTGGGTTAAATATAACCAAAAATATTAATTAAACTACTGTTTAACTAATTATTCCTTAAGGAAAATAAAAAAAATGTATATTTATTTAATATTTCTTCATGGGGTTTCCTGTTTAGACCATAATAAACTTAATAAAGGTGGTTTAGTAAGTTATTTTCATAGTGAAAGCAATTTTACTTGGGGTAAAATTGGTCTTACATGGTGTACCTGGGTTCATCTAATGATAATAGGTTAGATGACCAAAAAATGGTGTAACATATTGCCCCCCAGTATGCGAGTGTTAGGAGATAATCATATGACCGAAGTATGTTGTAAGAAATCAATCACTAGACATCGAAGGGGAAGTCAAAGAGAGAGAAGTATGAGGTAGACCAAAGTGCTGAAAGAACTAGTCCCTGAGGAGGCAAGACTTACAGGTGCAAAAAGTCTCTTTGAAGCATGAGTACCTGTGCTATAGGCGGTGGGGGAGGCATACCTATGCCTGCCGAGGCAAAGTACAAACAATAAGGTGTCCGAAAAACCACGGGACTGGCCAATATAACACATGCTGGCATAAACATGAGCCAGATAAACAACACAATAATGAATCCCACATACATATTGTGCCTGGGATAACAACCAGGACTTGTAAAATGATATCTAAGTACATGAGATATAAATGCAACCCTGATGCCCCTAAAAACAGGAAAGGGATCTGAAAATCTGACTGATATATGCAAATAAAAAGGTGCTGCAAGCGGCTGAGGCTGACATCATCAAATGTATGGAGTTGTATTGAAGGTTGTAATGAAGAGGTCATCCGAGTGTGTGGGGGGCTACCTATAGGGCCACCCCCTCATGAGGGCTGAGACATCTCACACACACCCGGGAATCACCGATGTCAGCTACTGCATCACTAAACCATCGAGTATACAGATCTCGATCATGCTGAAAGGAGCTAGAGCTGAGAAACAATCAAGTCAAAGGGAAATGAGGAGTCCCGTTGCCTGATCTAAGGAACCGAACAAGAGTGGAAGCTGGAACCAAGGTACACCGCCCTCTAGACCTGTCTTCTGGAATGAATGAGATGATGTCGATAGAAGGAGGTCCTTCATAGGTGAGGCAATAAGGGATCCTTAATGAAGGCACGAGAGAAAATAGTAGAGTGATTGACAGACTGACACCAATGATGATGATGAAGTGGGGGGGACTGAATAGCGAATGAACGACTTCCCTTGTTAGAGGATAAAGGGCATGGATGACCTGGTAGCGACACAAGAGAGAAACCAAGAAATGAAGGATGGAGGACTATAGCGGGATTCAAAGGGACGCGGGATAGACTCCATGAATGCAATGATGACTCAACTCGGATGCTCTAAACAGGGGTGACTCGATGGTGTTGCCACACCAAAAAGGTCAAATGGGGACCATAAAAACATGAGTACAAGATGGTAACTCACAACGAAAGTAAACACGAGCATGGACAAGTATGGAGGCAAAGTGGTGCCCCCAACACCAGTGTTGCAAGTGAAGAGATTCAATTTTGAGGAGGGATGAAGTGACGCTTCTTAGAAAAAATGTGTCCTGGTGAAGTATCAAATCACTAAAAACTAATAGATACACATTTGAGGGTTTGGTGAGATCTTTCCAATGGTATAGATGATTCGTCAAACCGAGATATGGTTTGGCTGTAGCAGGCGAAAGAAAAATTAGGGGTTTTATTTTAATAAGGCATTTTCCTTCCAAATTCACTCATTTCTAGGTGGATTTGTGGTGAATATAGTGAGGAGAGGAGGCCCTAAATCTTGCGGTGATCGTAGCAGACAAATCGACCACTGGAATTTGAGATCCATCAGATGTAGGTAAGATGCCTAATCCTACTCTTTCATTTCATTGCGTTGAAAGTTCAATTTAGGTGCCTAGATCTCATAAACAGGTCAGGTCAGACTTTTTGGGGTCTGTTTTGCGTCTTGGGTAGCAGGTACTGGGCAGAAGGGTGCGACTTGTCCCAGGAAATGACCTGGAAAGTGCGACCTGTAAGAGAAAGGGGGTTTTAGTGCTGTTTTTGGCTGGGATCTAGGATTTTTTATGATTGAGGGGCATAGGTACCCCCAAGCATGTTGTGGTCATGCCAAAATGTATTTAGAAAAAGGGGAATCTAAACACATTTTAATGATGTGGTGTGCCATTTGTTTTCGATGAAGTTTGAGAAAGGGAATGAAGAATTACCAATCTCTTTGGGTACTGCATATGTGCATCAAATGAAATTTAAGTTTCTAGATTGGCATACATGGTGTCCCTATCCCAAAGAGAGGATCTTGGGATAATGAACTGGTGCTCTCCCAGAAAATTCACAGGTTGGTCAACAAAAATGTCGACAGGACTGGGTTGTTTATGTAATATGAAGGAATGATGAGGGGTATCATTCCTAGAGTGATCTGAAGTGATATGGGACTCTAGAGGTTCTTCTAAATGTAGAAGAATCATGGTACTAAAGCCGACACAACCAAATACACTCAGAGAGTTGTGGATAATCTCCTCTCCTGGATTCGCAGATATGAGTGCCCCCTTACCCGAACATTGGGTGTCCATGTAAAGGCCACAAGGTGTTTGTGGTTTAGATGTATGGGTTCGATGCAAGGGGGAGAGATAAAGTTAGGGGTGGTGACTAATTCCACAATGTCGTCATCGTAATAGAGGACAGGGTGACTGGTGGAAGAAATACCACCTGACGTGGCGAAGCTATCTGACTCATCATCATGAGAAGAGAGGTTCACATGCGCATCATCACAAGTGGTGACAGAAGAGTAATCAAATAAAATATCTATTGATGTTGAGCCCAGGGTGATCGCTGAAGGGAGGTCAGACGAAACATCAGGGGGAGTCTCTAAGGGGACTTCTATCGAGGGTTTCATGGATGATGATAGATAACAGATGGAGGACCAAGGCCCCGTTATTTAGACATCATAAGGGGTAATGTCAATGGGAGCATTCGTGTCTTCTAGTGTTTCCAAAGTAAGATGCACATATAAGGGAGTGGTGGACTCATTGCGCTTGGAATCAAATTGGCGTAAGGCTTCTAAAGAGGAATGATACTCTTCGAGGCGAGGACAGAGGTGAGTGTAGTGGCCATGAAAATCACACAAAGCACAAGGGTGATTTGTGTGCAATGGTTTGAGTTTCGGGATTGAATCGGGTATAGTGACATATACCTCTGGGATATCAGATTCTAGAAACGTCTCATTGACCATGGACTTAAGGTGAGGCAACTCCGGACAAGTGTGGGTGGCATGGCCAAAAACATCACACAAAGCACACTGGATGGTACGCTTTGGAGGCCAAGGAGGGGCAGGGTTTGTTGGGGCAGCCTTGTCCTTTGATGCCCCCTTGCAAGCTTTTTCCTTCTTACCCAAAGCGGTTGCAACGAGAGGTGGTTCCTGTTGAGGTGAATGAGGCACTGTTGCAGTGGGAGAAGTCATAGGGACCAGTTGAACTGGGGTCAAAGCAAGATAAGGTTTGGGTTGACCAGGCGGGGTAGCGGCTAGAGGGTCAAGGTACCAGACGAGAATCCCAAGGGTCAGGTTAGGAAGAGAGAGGGTGGCCATGACAGGGGCTGTATAGATGCCTGGTGGAGGGACTATGAATGATATCTGCCTGGAGGGGTAATGGCTAGGTGGCAAGGCTCCTAAATGGTTAAGGCCTGGAGGAATCGATCCAGGAGGGTAAGGAGTCTCATGAGTACCAGCTGAAGGGCGAAGAGGAGGAGGTTTAGAAGGCTACATTGAAGGGCTAGGAGATGGCTACGGAGGGTGAGGGGGCTGTTGAATAGTCGAGGTAGGCCTCTTGAGAGAATCTTGAGACGATTGCATCATGAAAACATTCAATGAGCTGGGATCAGAGATGGGAGGAGGAAGACCAGGGAGTGTACCAAGCAAGGTGGAATCCTTGTAGATGCCGAGTGAGACACTGGTCAAAGGGTCGATGGTTTTCTTATTGGCCACTGAAGAGATAGTGGACTTAGGGGAGGTTTGTGACTTTGGTTCGTAATATGTCAACTGGTCAATGGTGACTATCTTTCCATTATGGGGGAAGGACATCTTGCGGTGGACTGCGGAAGGGACATCAGACATCGCGTAAGTGTAGCTACAACCCAATAGAATGTTGTAATCTAAGGGGACATCTATGAATTCTACGTCAACGCAAACAATCTTGCCCACAAGAGTAATAGGAAAATTGCGGAATAAGCCAATGGGCTTGGAGGCGTGGCCATCCCACGCTCGGAGAGTGATCGTGGAAGGAGCCAACTCAGGGGATCCAAGTTTCTTCCAAAATGAAGCGGACATCATGCAGGTGGATGCCCCCTCATCAATAATGCACAGGGAAATGTTGGCGTTTCGAATCTTGACTGGGATTTGGAAGGTGATGGAAGCAGGAAGAGGAGGATGTTCTGACTGGTCAACATCAAAGACAATAAATCGATCGTTGGAAGGATATACAACGCGCACGGTAGATAGAAGAGCTTTTCATTGTGAAGGGCATAACTGGAGGAGTTCCAACATTGAAATGGCAGTAGGGGATTGTGCCAGATCATTAGCTATGCTATAAAAATGGGCAGCTTTGCCAGAAGCAGCATTTCGGTGCAGTGGTCCCTTAGGGATCTTGGTATGAACCTCTGCCCTAGGCTGAGGGATCTGCAAGGGACCCCTAGGTGTCGAAAGAGGCTCTATAGAGACCGAAGGAGGCGGCTTGGGGACAGACGTAGCGGGAGGCTTGTTGTACTGACGGGACCGAGTCTGAAGATTGATGTCTATGGCTGAAGTTTGATTAGAGTTCATCATGAGAAGCTGGTAATCGGGAGTACCAGCCGGAAGAGGTTGGGTAACAGTGTGGTAAACATGATGTTGGGAAAGAAGAGGAGGCATGCCGTATCCTGGATATGTGCTATCGGGAGGGGAAAAAATGTAGGAGGTGCTGGTCCCCCCTGAGGAAAATCAGAGCCCATGGGAGGTTGTGCAATGATGACAACACAAACATGGCACAAAGGAAAGAGAGACCGACAAGGGCAGGGAGGTGCAAGATCAACTGATTTCAATGTTTTATAGTCTTTGCTTGGTGGTGTTAACCAAGCCCTTTTTCTCTTAGGGTGTGTGTGTGAAGTGTGTAAATTTTAATTTCTAAACCTAGACGTTTGTAGAGAAAAATAAAAGTGTGCTGTATAGCTGTAAATAACCTGCAAATGACAGTATATAAGCATGCAAAAACAGAAAATAAACAGCTAATAATGCAATAAAATAAACCCAAGGAGGCGGGCCTCTCAACAACTAGTCTATAGGTGAGTGAAAAAACTAATTAAAACACACTAAAACAACCAATAGATCTAAGGTCAGAAGGGACAGGGATCTAAAGGACAAAATCTGTTGGAAAGTGGTGCAGCAACAACAATAGATCAGAGGAAAAATTGCTGTAAAAAGAGGTGGAAAAAGGCTATCTCTAGGAGGGAAACAGAGTGAACCCTAAAGGAAAACCCAAACAAAGCTAAATGAGGATATTTGGATGGATAACAAGCTGATCTGAAGCGGATCTGAAGATGAGGTATCAGATCTGAAAAAATGGCTGAAGACTCTGAAATTTCAGACAACTTGCAACAGCAAAAAACTCTTCCACAAAAAGTGGAGGGTATGAAGCCCTAGGGGGCTAGGTTCCAAATTAGTTGAGCAAAATAGAAAAATTACAGGTCCAAAATGGCCGGAGACAGAGGTCAAACAACCCTGAACAGAGGCTTAGACAAATCCAGAAAAATTTCAGAAAAATTCCCACAAAATGTCTAGGTCGCAGTTTTTGACCTGTTTTCAATAGAGGTCACACTTTTTGGGCTGTAATGCGCGCCCTGAGGGTCCAGGTCGCAGGTTTTGGGCTGAAAAGTGTGACCTGCACCTTCGGTACTCTCAGCAGCATATTTTAGAAAAAAATGTTGTCTGAGCTGCGGCTAATGTCTATCACCTCTGCAATAGCTCCGAAAACACGCGGAAGTTAGAATTTTTATTGTTTTAGGGTTTTATAGGTTAAAAAAACATCAATAAAATAAAAAACAAGGGGCTGAAGAGAAATCATAGGGTTTGAAGCAACTAGATATGCAAGGATAAGAAAAATGATAGTGGTCGTAATCGTAAACCCATGTGGAGTCGCCAGTTGTTAGTATGAATCTTAATTCCAAGCGTACGAAAAAAGACCACTTTAGCTACGCATAAAAAACAACCCTAACAACATAAATGACTGCTAATATCTCCAGATATGCAGTTAGGTGATCAAGATAAATGCTGCAAAAATCTAGATCTATGCATTAGAAGACATTAAACAGTAGAAAAAACAAGATTTACTCCATGCATCCAATAGACAAGACAAGAATATATCAAATGAATTTTGTATTGATGACACCTGGGAGGAAAACACAAGAGGGTGTTCCCTGTTCTCCTCAATGGGATGGGTTCTTGTAAGTCCTTAGCACTTCAGATATATAATTCCTCTCTCTTGATGGTGTAGAAAACCCAGATAAAAATGGAAAAATATGGCTATGATGGTGGATCAATAGCCAGACCAAAAGTTTAGATCCAGAGTGATATTTAGGCAAACCCTTCTATTTATAACAATAGTAGGGTTCCTGTTCAAACCCTTCCTCTGGCAGAGTGATCTTTAGGCAAACCCTTCCTCTTCAAACCCTACTATTTATAATAATAGTAGGGTTCATGTTCAAACCCTTTTCTATTTAGGGTCGCAGACTTCCTGTCCAAGGTTCCAAAGTCGGAGGACACCCTAGCAGTTGATGATCAGTTCCCTGATGAACATCTATTTTCTATAGCGGTAAAAACACCATGGTATGTAGATGTGGCAAATTATCTGGCAGTAGGGAAGCTACCTAGACACTTAACATCAAGAGAACAGAAATTGATTGTACAACACAACGCAAGATTCTCTTGGATTTGTGGATACCTCTTCCATACAGGGGCCGACATACACATACATAGATGCATAAGAGAAGACGAAATCTATGACATCTTACGAGCCTGTCATGATGAACCTTGCGGCGGCCATTTCGAAAAACCTAGAACTGGGCACAAAGTGCTACAATTAGGCTATTATTTTCCTACAATTTTCAAAGACGCAAAAAAATATGTCCAGGCCTATGATAGCTGCCAGAGGATGGGCCACCCAGGCCAAGATGATGAAATGCCTCTACAACCACAATTGGTGGTAGAACCATTTGAAAGGTGGGCACTGGATTTCATTGGACCATTCAACCTGCCATCTAACCAGAAAGTCTACATGCTGGTTGCCATAGATTATGTAACCAAATGGGTAGAAGCAGTGGCCTTATCAAGAGCCACGGAGGAATCAGTGATTAATTTTTTTTTCGAGAAATTCATGCGATATGGGTTGCCACGAGAGGTAATAACCGATGGAGGGGCATAATTCATAGGCAATAAAATTACAGCCACCTTAAGAAATCACCATATCATCCACATAGTTATGTCTCCTTACCACCCGCAGGTAAATGGGAAAGTCGAAAGCACCAACAAAGTCCTGAATGCAATCCTTACCAAAACGGTAGCAGCACATTGCTGGGACTGAGCCACTAGATTACCAGAAGCCTTATGGGCTTACCATACAACTTGGCGAAACACCATTGGATATTCACCATATTAGCTAGTATTTGGGAGAGAACCTATATTCCCTATTGAATTCGAAATCAAAACTCTGAGAACAACCCAGGAAGTGGGGTTGGACTTAACATAAGCTCAAGCTAGAAGACTCCAACAAATAAACAAACTAGACGAAATACGACTACTAGCTCTACAACGCAAAACGATCATCCAACGACAACACGCTAAGTGGCATGGAAACCTTATAAAGAAGAAGGTATTTCAAAAAGGAGATTGAGAACTCCTCTATGACTCCAGATTCCAAGATTTTCCAGGAAAAATACAAACAAGGTGGCTCGGTCCATATGAGATTCAGGAAGTACATAGCAATGGTACACTCACCTTGACCACCATAAATGGGTCTGGTTCAACATTTCGAGCTGACAGACACAAAGTGTGCCTCTATCACAAACCTCTCATGAAAGAATATTTTTGTTAACAGGCATGAAATGATGCCACCATCCAAGTTGTGGCACAAGGGGGTGACAACCCCAAAAACTCAAGTACATGAGAGGTTTTCTAGAATTATTTGTAAATAATGTATATAAACATCTTATTTTTATGTACATTCTTCATACTTGCAATTTTTTTCTTTCCTCATCCTCTTGTGAATTGTATTCTTATTTTTCTTTTTATTCAATCCTTGAATGACGACTATTCAATATTTGAACGGCTGCTGTTCAATAGGATTGAAAAAACATGATTTTGAGTTTTTATTGCTGTCCAATCCTTGAATGGCTGCTGTTCAATTCTTGAATGGCTACTGTTCCATTGGGTTGAACAACCATGTTTTGGTGTTTTTATTTTTCTTACTGTGCAATCCTTGAATGACTACTGTTCAATTCTTGAACGACTACTGTTCCATCGGATTGAAAAACCATATTTTGGTGTTTTATTTTTCTTGCGGTTCAATCCTTGAATGGATGCTATTCAATTCTTGAATGGCTGCTATTCCATCAGATTGAACAACTGTGTCTGGTGTTCTTATTTTTCTTTTTTTCAATCCTTGAACGACTGTTGTTCAATCTTCGAATGACTGCTGTTCAATCGGATTGAACAACCACATTTTTTCACTCCTATTTTTCTTGTTGTTCAATCCTTGAATGACTACTGTCTAATATTTGAACGAATGTTGTTTAATCGGATTGAACAACCATGATTTTGAGTTCTTATTTTCTTGCTGTTCAATCCTTGAATGACTGCTATCCAATATTTGAATGACTGCTGTTCAATCGGATTGAACAACCATGATTTTGAGTTCTTATTTTTCTTGCTGTTCAAACCTTGAATGGCTACTGTCCAATTTTTGAACGAATGCTGCTCGATCGGATTGAACAACCATGATTTTGAGTTTTTATTTTTCTTGCTGTTCAAACCTTGAATGGTTGCTGTCCAATATTTGAATGGCTGCTGCTCAATTGGATTGAACAACCATGATTTTGAGTTTTTATTCTTCTTGCTGTTCAATACCTGAACGACTGTTGTTCAATATCTGAACAACAGCTGTTCCATCGGATTAAACAACAAAGTTTTGCGTTTTTCCCTACTGTTCAAATTAAATAAACTTGTTTTTTTCATCTCATTATCCCCTTTGTCCAGCTAAAAGCATCTCTGAGCAGGAAACGGTTGTTGAAGAAGAAAGGGAAATAGTAAAATTACCAATATGATGACTCCTTGGAACTATAATCCTTAAACAGAAAGCTGACAATGTGCATACATGAAACTAAAGGCTAAGTCATCCCTAGTTCAAATATGTTATCATAAAATATATGTCCCTATCATGGTATATCTTTCTGCACTATTCGAGTAATATCCCCCCCCAATATGAAGAAATGGGAATAACAGGTATTAATTGTATTGGCATTCTTTCACTTCTTTCACCATCCCTAACTCTTAAGGAGTTAATGAGCCTCCCTTCATGTATAAAGAGAAACTATTATGTTTTCATGCAAATATTTAAGAGGATAGGGGGTCTCATCACGAGCCAACCTACCATGATCATATGGATTTAGCAAGTGACATGCCCACAATGGCTACCACACTAGGGTAATGACCTTCCCACCTGTTTGAAGGATAGGAGGTCTCATCACGAGCCGGCCTAATCACTCTGTTACAATACTAGTGAATGGAACTGTGACTATCTAGCTATCACACCGGCACAATGACCTCCTTATAAATCAAGATGCTATGATTCAAAAAGAAGTATTATGTTCACATGCAAATTTTCAAGAGAGGATAGGGGGTCCCATCACGAGCCAGCCTACCACATTCATAAGAGCGTAGCAAATGACATACCCACAATGGCCACCACACCAAGGTAATAAAATTCTTAGCTACTTGAAGGACATGAGGTCTCATCACTAGCTGACCTGATCAATTTGCTAAAGCCCTGGTGAGTGGCACTATGGTTATCTGGCTACCATACTAGCATGGTGATCTCTCAACAAAATGGGCAGAATAAATATTTTTACATAAGGATCATGGCTCATTCTTTCAGGTTAAAATAGAAACCCTGTCGAGGCTATGAACGTCTGCTGGAAGTAGTGGCTTTGCTTGTGGCATGAAATTATGCTTCACCAATAGCCAATTAATTTATATACACCTTATATTCCATTCTTCTTCCACAAGCTATTACTCGAATTAGTGAGAATTATAATCTACCACATGAATAACTAACAAAAATATGCTTACACATTTGAACCCCTGGATGACAGCACCAATCATTACTTGAATTAGTCTTGCTTCCGTCATAACTTTTCATTAAAGAAGGACATCATATCATAATAATGGTTATACTATTCCTTTTCCCTTTCTGGTCACTTTCGTACAAGATGCAATGATGAAATGTTTTTCCAAAAATGACTTTTACACTGCATATGCTAGTAATTCCTCAACGACTTGAAGATCGACCCCTCCTTCACATACAAGTTATTATTACCAAATGCTGACATTCCCCTGTATGCATTCATGATTGACCGAATCTCTCCTGTACTTGAGGGCGTGGGCGCCATTTCTTTGATGGAGGGGGTGTAATTGATCTTAAATTGGCAAGCATGAGAAATCTTGGCACAAATCCTGTTAGACACATCGATAAGACCAGAGGAACACTGCAATTAAGGCATGAAGTTACTAGTGCAGAACCACAGTTTCTCTCTCGCTTGCATACACCATTCAGTCGAAACAACAGAGACGAGGAAGAATACAATCAGAGGAACAACAGAGACGGGACAGTTTGGAGACTTGATTGCTGATATGGCATCCTTTTTCTTGAGGAGATCATCACATGAGGGTGCTACAGGAGGAAGGGCAGAAAGAAAATCAGTTCATCCTTGCAATTTCTTGAGGGCAAGCAATATTTTGAGAGGGGAGGACTGTAATGTTTCAAATTTTATGGAAAATTAATAAGGAGATGAATAAAATGGGTAGGGGACCCATTATTTGCATCATTAGAGAATAAAAATCCTCTAAGTATGAAAGAGGATCATATTGGAGCTGTATTTGACACCTACATATGTGAAAGGAGGTTTTTGCATACATGCTTGGCCAAGGTTGACCAAGTCAAACTGCGTTGGCATGAGTTGGAAAGCACTATGTGGGACAACGTAGGAGGGAAGATTCTAGAGGGAGGAAACCCTAATTAGAAGTAGGGCCCATGGAGGGAAGGCTCATTGTTTAAAAGAGTATCAAGGCATCCATTGACATTATCTTTGATCATTTTTACATCCAAGTCTTGGAGACTTGTTGCTGGCTCTTGCTGTTCAGCAGAGATGTAGTGCCTTTGGGCACGAGGGAGTCCTGTTGAGGATTTCCTCTCCTTCTTGAGTAGCTAATGAAGGATTGCAATCCATTCCCCATATTTAAGCATTCAGTCCATAGCTTTAGCCATCTACATCAGCGTAGTTTCTGCAGCATATATTGTGCAGTGTTGCTGGGTGTTGCTAGGGAGGTTTCCCTACACCATCCGGAGCTTGTTTTTTAGTGGAGAGATGTTATATTCATTGGGAGATCAGAAAAGGTGGTTCTTGAGCATATCCCACCATATTTTTCATCAGGCCAACCAATTTCCATTAGAGGCAGCGCAGTCCCTCTCTTAGACAACGTTCTCCTTGGTGAATATTTGCTGTGAGGGATTAGCAGATTTTGGAGGGGAAGTCTTGGGTGAAAGGATCAACCTTTCACTTCAGATTTTCATTGGATAAGGGTAATTTATATACATCAGCTATTTCAGCCTTCTCCACCCATTTCCAGCTCTTGAGTTGCTACTGCCCAGCAACTCTGGCATTTCTGCAAAATGCCATTTTTGTAAAGATTTCATCCAATCCTCTTAAAGGATTGTTGTATTGTATTTTAAGGGGTTGGGATCTTGCTCCCCCTTCTTATTTGAGCCTATAATTGCTATACATTTTTATTTCTATCTTTTATGTAGCAGTTCCTCCTATAACTGCGCAGTCATGGCCTAGGGCTTTATTTATGCAGCTATGTATTTCATATTTTCATGTACAGGTTTCTTGAGGCTTCTAGGGCCTTGATTGAGTGATCATTTACTCAAGGAGTTGTATATTTTATTGCTGCTATGATATAATATGATGGCCATTGAGTTCTCCGACATTTCATGTGTATATGATTCACTTCTATTTACCATTATATGTATTTGTTATTGCTGTAGCTGCAATGTTGGGGTTATCTTAAGAGATTCGCAATCTTGTTGTATTTCCCTATTGGGGATATTGTCCTTTGAAAATCACTCTATAGACAGAGTCTGCTAGTGGGCCAGGTAGCCTCTCGAGCTCACCCTTTGTTTAAAGGTGAGAAATCCAGTAAATTCCCCTACAGTCTATCTCTGGATTTGTCGATTGACAATGTTTCTGAAAAAGGAGCATTACACCATAGATGAGCCCGCCACCACCAGTAGTTTTGGTCACAATGAAGTCCTACCCGACTAAGAGGAACTACAGGATGACGAGACACTGTCCCCTCTTAGGAATTATGAGGTATACAGTGAAGGGTAAGCAGAGGAAAGAACAAAATTAGGGAATGAGTTAGGTGACACGGTCCCTGTAGAACAAAGCACATAAATAGTCCCTTTGACACCAGGAGGTAGCACTACTCCACCCAGTCGGGACCCTCATACAGAGGTAAAATCCAAAGATCAAATAAGAAACACCATCATAGGCAACCCTAAGGTTGGCACTACCATTCCTGAAAATGGGAATGCCACTCCTCCACCACCTGCTAAAATCGGGACAAGTGAAAATTTAGATGAAAATAAAATTAGAAAACTGAGGAGGGCCTGCAAAAGATTAAATAAAATGGTGAAATATCTAAGGAAACAACTTAAAGAGGAGAGAAGGGACCAAAAACCAAAGAAAGAAACCACCACTGTAGGAACTCAAACAAAACCAGTCACCATCTTGATAAACACCGTTGAAGCCGAGATGCAGACAAACTTGGCTGACATTACTGAGGCTGAGGTACAAACTGATTTGGTAGCCACTACAGAGGCTGAGGTGTAGACCAATTCAATTGATACATTTGAAACTGGGGTATAGATTGACCAAGCAGGTACTTATGAGGCCGAAATTCAGACAGAACTAACAAATACCATTCAAGATTCTACACAAACTGAGCAGAAAACTACACAAGAGAAGGAAACCCAAACAAGGGAAGCCCCTGCCTATACCCCCCCTAGTAGAGCAGGTTGTTTATCAGAAATTACACAATGGACTGGTGCAAGCACAACATGAGCTAGCATAATGCAAGAAGGAGGTGGTGCCAACGCAAGAATACCAAGCATTACTAAAGAAATTCACAGACCTCTCCTCTACCGAAGACGAAACATTCACCTAGCTCAGAGAAGAATAAGAAAAACTAAAAAGGGCACAAGAACAGATGGAGCAAGCCAAGAAACAAATCACCACGATTTGTTATTTGTACACTTTTTATAGTCCCTCCAAGTAGTTTCAGCAGTTGGAAACAGTTGGCCACGGGCTGGGGTGGTTGAACTACCTGAGTAACCATCAACCCAGCGCGAAATTAGGGATTTTATATATTTTTTAATCATTAAAATGGCATACGCGGAAAAGTCTAGCTGTACTCGCGTATACACGCGGAAAAACACGGGCATAGTCGCGTATGGAGGATTTTCCACTGTTTTTAAGTGAATTTGTCCAAGTCTGTAGGAATGGGTGCCCATAAAGCCATGAAGCAATCATGAATCATGTCAAGGTGAGAAATGATGCTATAACAACAACGATGCACTATCTTGCAGGGCATCGACCACTAATTATGCCCTGTTCTTAACAGAACAATATTTATTTCTAAAACTCAAGGCCATCAGGGCATAAAAATCTACAACTTTTAGGACCATAGAATAATTTTTCCACTGCTGTAATGAGAAAGATGAACAAGTCCAATGCCTTGCATGTGAAATTTACATGCACAATTTCTTTTTGGAAGAGGACACGAACAACAATCCTAGTCCCTTTATAGGAGATGTCCAACTCCAAGCCTTCCTCTCATTCGCCAAGAACTAGATCAAGTGGGCCAAGGCCTATAATATCTTCCAAAAGAGAGAGCATGAACTAGACTTGTGGGTTAGATAGGAACCCACCAAACCCCTACAACTGATTATCCAACACAAGAACTTTATGCGAAGGCAAGGGATAAGGACTTGGCTGGGGCCCATCCATAAGGATATCATAGAAAATGGACATGATTACTTTGAAGACATTCGAGAAGCAGCCTTGGCCACAGATAAACAATGGTGAATGGCCTCCACAAATAACGTAAAGAATAGGGAACTATTTGGCTATAGGAATTTCAATTATACTGCCTCCAGATTCCTTTCATACAGTAATCTGGTCTTTAGCATTGGACTTGCATCGCTAGGATGTAGGTATAGAATCCCTCTCCTTTGGTATCGTCCTGAGGACTATAATCATATTTACGAGTTACCAGAGGGGCACACAAGCGCTGCCTTCGCAATAGTAAGACAAAAACATGGTTTCAAAGCATACAAGGAAAAGGTCTACCCTGCCTACTCCTTAACACAGTTGCATCTCAACCATATGTTTGCATGAGGATATGAAATGAGGTAAGTGGGGGAGTATGTTGGGCTCGGATTGAGGTACGTTTTCACCCTATAATTAATTCAAATTATGTCATGATTTGGGGAATTCTTCCTCATCTAAACAATAAAGAATTAAAAGATTTATGAAAACTAGAGAAATAGGACTAACAGCGAAAGAAATGTTTTTATAACTTAAAATTGACTTATTGTATCTCCATATGCAGGAAGCCAGAGTAGCTGAACCAATGGTAAACAGAAAGACAACTGACAGATGCAAACATATGGGATCTCAGTAACTCCCAGAAGCCGACAGAAGGCAGATAAACGAATTTGAGCCCAAGAACTCAAATGGCAGCCATGCGTATCGGGCTGTCATTTGGAGAATACTTCCTCATTGCGTGAAATTACCTTTAAAAGGACCAGGGACGAACTATAAAGGGAGTCAAAGTTAAATGAGAATTTTCCCTCTGTAATTAGCGCGTCAAGACAGAGCTGTCATATTGTATTTCTGCATTATCCTTTGAGTTTTGATGTTTTGAACAATTACCTTTTGAGTTTCTCATCGCGTTAGAAATTCTAGTGGTTTGGGCCCAACCTTTTGGAGTCTCTGCGCTAATTCTGTGTTGCGCGTTAGTTACAGAATCCATGTTTAGTTATCTGATGCAGTTGTAACATACTTCTCTACTCAATAAAGTTATAATTTTTCTTTCTTCAGAATAGTTTAATATCTGTATTTCTTGATTCAGAATAATCACATTTTGTATTTTCTGGTTTATAATAATAATTCATTACCAATATATGTTTTCAGTTCCGTTTAATGCCTTTGCAATCAATTTAAAAATCACAAGATAGTTATTTCCCAATGTTACTTATCTTTGTGGATTACATTGTTCTGTCAGCACGATAAAGCGTTCCATTATTGATTAATGCCAATAAGTTAGTTTACCAAGAGAATTCCATTGAAAAATTATATAAGTGAGTGCATTATGATGCATTTATATTACTTCACTTAGAATGTTGTTCAATTTATTTAAGATTTCCATTCACTTCATTTAGATTGCTTCATTTACAATTGTTTTTCAATTCTTTTACGGTTGCAATTCAATTCATTTGAGATTGCTGTTAAATTCATTTACGACCACTGTTTAATTCATTTAAGATTGATGTTCAATTTATTCAGATTGCTTTAGATCAATTCATTTAGATTTCTGTTCAATTTATTAAGTTGCTGCTCAAACCACCATCCTGCTGTTCAATCATAGGCTTGACAAAATAACCAGCCATAACCTACCAAATCATTCCTTGTTAAGTTGATTGAATTTGGGAGGCTAGATAATCCTTTCTCATAAACAACATAGAGTATCTATCAGTCGATCTAACTTGCATATATTGTGCCGACACTCTTGAAATAAGAAGACTGACCTCGGGTTGATAATTAAATGAAGAACACTAGGGTTGCCTATAATAAGCCACCTCTGTGAAACCAACATCAACAATGGTATAGTGAAGTGTAGATGTGGAAAAAAAATGTTGGCAACACTAATCAGTTAGAATTGAAGGCAAGTTGAAACATACATGGTAGTGGAAGCAATGGTGGTAGTTGGTGGAAGTAGTAGCAATTTGTTGACTTCTTGATTGTAAAGGAGACTAAAGAATCCCATAGACTGAGTCTGCATATCTTAAGACTTGGGAGTCTTTCAGTTCTTTCCAGGTTTACCTAGTAAATGTTGTATGTACATTGTACATAACTGAGCATATTTTTGAGCCAATTCTTGTGTACTATATATTTGGTGTGATGGCTTTACCAAGTTTCTTTTAATGCTTCGAATAGTTAAGAAAATTAATCAATTGTGTAAAAAGAAAGGGAAATACTGATTCACGTACAACTATTTTTATAGCAGCATTAACAAAATTTAAATACTAACAAATACAATGAAGTATTGAGTGTTATAGGACACACGATAATATATAAGAAATTTTTTTCATTTCTTATTCATATACATAACAATTTATTCCTACAATTTTTGTACATTCCTGTCATTTCTTATTCTATAGGGAGGTGAGAATAATTTTATTGTAAATTATTCTCACACTTTTTGTGTACATTCCTTCTCTGCGCTATGACTCTACATATGCACCGTATGCATCCAACTATTCATCTTCTCTTTGTTCTTATGTTCCTTTTATATTTCACAGTATCTTCCACCCTTTTATTCTCCTCCTCTATTCCTTGCTCTTAAGCGATGGTTTGGAAACTGAATAGTCATGGTAGTAGAACTTTGTTATTTTTTTTCTAAACTAGTCATTTTTTCCTCGCAAAGGTGGCCCACTTATTTTCCATGAAGTCTTGTAAGACATTGGAATCACAAAAAGGCATGATCCACAATGTTGTAGTAGAGTTGAATTAATATAAAAAAAGGTATATTTGTAGCAATGTAACAACAATGACATAATCACAACATTGTAACAACAATTGTCAAGTCACAACTTTGTAACAACAATGATGAAGTTGCAGCATTGTAATAACAAGGAAACATCATAACATTGTAACAATATTAGGTCCCTATAGTACTAGTGTAGCCCCCTTATTTTTATTTTTAGTGTAGCTCCCTTATTGTTATTTTTGTGCCCATAGCCCCCATATTTTTTTTTTGTACCCCATTAAAACCCACTATTGTTATTGACGTTGTTCCCTTACATTATTATTGTTATGTAGGCTTTGATTATATTGTGACCTCTTAGGCTCCTATATATACAAAGGAGGTATTTTCATTTGTATCATCCAAGAATTTTTCATTTATCTAATGTAAAGGAGGTTTCCCCCTTGAAGAGGCTAATATTTAAGTCGTTGATGTATCTTTTCTTCTTTTTTGTAAGCTGGTTGCATACCATGTAGAATTAGAGCTTTGGATTCTAGGGTTTCTCTTCTTCAAACAGGACATCTTGGAATTTGCTCTATAATTTTTTTTATAAGAAGCTTCTAAAGATGAAATTACAATCACATGGATCCTAAATATTGATGAACCTCGTGTACAAATTTCACATCTTGGTTCGCTATATTTTCCGAGATATGATCCCAAGAATTTAGTGTTTTTGCAAGCTCCAAAAATTCATCTCAAATAGGTGAGCTAAGGAAAATCGTCATAACTTTCATTTCAGGGATACGATTTGAATTATGTAAAAAGTGTCTAAAATTTCTCAAAATGTAGTTTTTCCCATATAAATTTCAAGGCTGAATGTTGAAACAATGACACGTGGCATCCCATACAACTTATCTCAAATGAACTAGTCCATAATCAGGTCATCATGGGATATTTGGCATAACTTTATATTGAAGAATCCAATATTGGTTCGACTTGTGGAATTGGAAAGAAGATTTAGAGGGACACAATAGGACTAAAATTCATACCTTGGGCATCCAAAGTTATAGAGTTACAAATATGAAAAATGAAATTCCTAAAAGAAAGAAAAATGTGTGTGATAATATCAAGCTGAACATGGGGGAATATGCATTCAATATTATAATTCTTTCCATCTCAATTGGTGATTCTGATGTTGTACTATGAGTCCATTGGTTACAATATTTGGGGGCGATATATTTTAATTTTCAAGAAATTTTCTTTAATTGTTTTTGGGAAGGAAAGGAATTTGAATTAATGGGTACTGTAGGGAAACCAGTAAAGATAATTAGCTCTAATGTCATGCAAACACTTCTCAATAAATAACAACAAAGCATAAGTACATAATTATACTCACTAGAGGCTAAAACATCGAAATAATCTATTTCTCCATATCTCCAAAAATTATTGGACAATCATTCCAAGGTGTTTAAGACTCCCAAAGGCCTCCCACCTATTCGTGATCATGATCATGATATTCATTTGATTCTAGGAAGTTTTCCTCCAAACATTAGGCCCTACATATATCCTTATGACCAAAAGAGTGAGATCGAATGTATGGTTGCATAAATGTTAGAGGCTGGTATAATTCAACCTAGTCAAAGTTATTTCTCTGCTCCATTAGTATTGGTGCACAAGAAGGATAGATCATGGCGTATGTGTTTGGATTATAGGGAGCTCAAAAAAATCACTAAAGAAAAATTTCCCATTCCTGTCATTGATGAATTTTTGGATGAATTACATGGAGAAATTTACTTCAACAAGATGGATATTCATTCAGGATATAATCAAATTAGAATGAAGACTGAAGACATTCCAGAAAAAACATTAAGAACTCATGAGGGTCATTATGAATTTTTTGTCATGCCTTTTGGCCTTACTAATGAGCCTTCCACATTTCAAGGTTTGATGAATTTAATTTTCAAGCCCTTCCTTGGAAAATTTGTGTTAGTATTTTTTGATGATATACTAATCTACAACAAGTATTGGAAGGATTATGTTCAACATTTTGACACGGTGCTCAAAATATTGAAGGAGAAAATATTATATGAAAAACCTCCAACTGTTTCTTTGGAGTACATGAGGCGGAATATTTGGGTCAGATTGTATCTCATGAGAGTGTTAAGGTACAACCTAACAAAATTAGAGCCATTAAGGAATGGAAAATCCCCACAACCATAAAGAATATTTGAGGATTTCACAGGTTGATAGGGTATTATCGCAAGTTTGTTAAGAATTATGGGAGAATAAAGACACCTATAACATAATTACTGAATACAGATGCATTTTATTGGACTCAGAAGTAAATAAGTGCTTTACACGTCTTAAAGAGGAAATGTACTAAGCACTCGTATTATCTATGCCAGAATTCACAAAAAAATTTATTTTGGAATGTGATTGCTAGGGGAATGGAATTGGTGTGGTTTTAATACAAGAATGAATACCCATTTCTTTTTAATTTCGTCCAATCAAAGGAAAGTATTTAAACAAACCTATTTATGAGAAGGAAATGTTGGAAATACTACATGCATTAGATAAATAGCGACCTTACCTAATGGGAAGACACTTCAAGGTAAAAAAAATCATGATAGTCTTAAATAATTTTTGGAACAAATAATATATTCATTATAAAAAAAAAATGGGTCACAAAAATAATGGGTTATGACTTTGAAATCATCTACAAAAAAGGGAAGAAAAATGTTGTTGCAGATGCATTCTCAAGAAAGGATGAGGATGTGGAAGCATTCCTTTGTTCCATTTCTATTATCCAACCTGAGTGGATAACCAAACCAAGGGATGAATGAAAGAATGATGAAGAGGTGTGGGTACTCATTCAAAAGTTGCAACAAGATCCTAATACATCTGATGCATTTATATGGAAAAATGATTCATTATGGTACAAAGATTGCTTATATATTTGTAAGAATTCCAAACTAAAACAAAATATTCTTTTGGAATATTATTGTAAGTAGTACAACCCAAAATACCTTTTGTCCTTGGTATTGTTTTACTTTAAGCTTCATATGGGATTCACTTAAGACACTTCATCAGATGGTGAAGGATTCAAATCGAAAATCATGGTGACACAATTTAGTGTAATAGATTGCCCCCTAAAGTGAAAAGACAAAAAGATGTTTGATGGCTGAAGTGATTTATCATTTCAAAGGTTCATATCATAGAAAAATTGGTTGAGGACCTAAAACAAACAATAGTAAGGATTACCATATCATGATTTCATATAAACATCACTGAGGTAGGAATTCCCATACTCAAAGTAAAAGTATCTCAAAGAATTAGTATGGAAATTCATATGCAGATCCATGTCAATCAGAATAAATGGTATGGACATAACCCTCAATGGACCTATGTTTACAATCATGAATTATTGATAACTCCATGCAACCTGGATCGATGAAACTAGATCCAGGGTATTTATCTCCATGTTTTGAGGTATTAAAATAACCATGTGAGTAAATGTCATGAAGTCGAACATGGTAGAAACCACCTGATTGTAGGTTTCAACCCTGTACATAAATTATCTACAAACAAATCTTAAAAACAAAAAATAAACAATGGCGAGAGCATAAAGCATAAACTAGATATACACCGAGATTTTCCCCTGGATCCCAAATTGGGACTACCAGCTTGATTTTTCATTATATTCATTTTAGTGTTACAACACATATATATACATGCCGAAGAATTTAGAAACCCCAATCCATTAACCCTGGATTAGAACATAACTATAGTTGCCTTGATCAGATCTACAAAATACCAGGGGATGAAAACCATCATGCCCCAAAACCATGTGCAAACCCATACACAAAACCTTGGGCGGGTCTGCCCACTAAAAAATAGGGTCCAAATTTTTTTTCCTAGGGCACTTCCCTGGACCCCACGCAGGGGGCTACTCGCCCCATGCTAACCCCCGGACCTTGTGACCCCCCTGTTGCGCCTGACACAATATATAGGGGGGCTATGGCTTCCCCTGTGACCCCTCGCACGTGTGATTAATCATGGAAAAAATATAACACATACCCAACATTCTCCAACTTGTTGTTTTAGTTCCGCAGGGGGCTACATGAGAGCTTAGTCATTAGTCCAACTCTGCAACACCCATTGTTTCTCTACACCAAGAGAACTTCTGAGTGATCACAAATTTCGTCAATGTGTCTGTATTATTCTTCAAAGTGTCCACCTTTACCAGCAACACCCTTTTATCCTCAACCATATCTCTCACAAAGTGATATTGAACATCAATGTGCTTTGTCTTTGAATGATAAGTAGGGTTATTAGCCAAGAAAATTGAACTTTGGCTATCACAGTATATCCTTATAGCTCATTGCACCAACCCCATACTTTAACACAATCTCTGCAACCAAACTGCTTCCTTGCTTGCATGATTGGCTGCCATGTATTTTGCCTTTGTAGTTGAAAGAGCCACTACATATTATATTTTACTCATCACTACAAGAAAAAGGGACATTGGTGAGGGTCATGCTTGCGATGGACCTTTAAGGTTTGTCACCAATGTCACATATGGTGACGGTCCTTAAAAAAGCGTCTGAATTGTAAGTGTATATAGTGATGGTCCTTTAAGGTTCGTCACCAAAGCCATTTTCAATGACACTTTTGGTGAGGGTCGTTAAAGCCCATCACTAATTCTCTCTTTGGTGACACTTCTAGGGACGAACTTTTAATGACCGTCACCAATGCTCTTTTTGTTACTTTTGGTGACGGTCAAAAGATGTTTGTCGTCATTGAACATTCCAATAAGTTTTTGATGACGCTACGTGCCTGTTAATATATTTTTTGTCAAAAGATAACGTTTTAAGACCATTATTATGGAGTATTTTTTATAATATGTCCAACTCCACAGTGGTTAGAGTCAGTCAATTTTTTAAGAAGTAATTAGTGTGTATCATTTCCCTCAAGTAATCACCAGTGGAATAGATTTTTCCTATGAGTCAACACATGATTCATATCTAATAATTTTATTATATAGAAAATTCCCTTTAGATAAAGTTCCACTAGTGTGTGTAGTAAATATATTATTTAATACTTAATAAAACTCTGTCAATTATATTAATGAGAAATACCTAACACTCCTCAATAATCTAGGCACACCTTAAATTAATGCTTTGGCGCACACTAACATTTATTATCACCTCTCATGTCTTGGAACATCTTTTTACCTAGAAAATATTTTCATGACACTAATGCCCAAGCACATGGTGGCATGCTCTAGCACAACATAGAACTATCCTAACATGTGTTGGCATGCATGTAGTCCCTAGCATGCCCTGTAACACCTTGGTTGCATGCATTGACATACATTATCACTTGGCACACAATGTCGCTTGGCATGTATTGGGGCCTATTATTAGTGTGCCTATCATGACCCTTTTGAAAAAGATAAAGTTGACCTGACTTATTAACCCTCTTATGTGTTCATTTCCTTGTATTTTAGCTTGGTTCTTCCTTTTGTTTCCTTCAAAATTCCTGAGACATATTGACATACCCAGGCACCTTGCACATCCTTAGAACCTGATATGTATTGGCATATCTTGGAACTATTTGGAACATATAATTATCACACCCTAGAACTCCCTAGAACACTTTGGAAATTCTTGGCATGCCTTGATATTCCATAGCATGCCTTACCAATGCTTAGCATACCTTGTCACTCCCTCCTTGGCATGAAAAATAACAATCATTAACACTAGTTCCTCGTACACGTTCCTCATATTCATTAACTTCCATGAATTTTGACCTAGTGCTCCCTTAATGTTTTGTCCTAGTACTCCTTAACACTCAACATGCATTAGCACTCTCTAGAAAACCTTAGCACTCTTCAACATGCCCTTCCACTTATTAGCATGCGTGACACTCCTTGACACATATTGGCACTTGGCACATGTTGGCACTTGGAAAGTTTTAGAATGTATGGAATACGTTGAGATGCCTTGGTATGATTTGGCATGGTTTAATATTAAATTTATTTGAGATAAATTGTTGGAAATTAGATGAGAAGCAATGAAGGAATAATTGGCACTTAGAATGCACTAGAAATTTTTACTTGGCACCTATTGGCGCCTAGTGTTGGTGTGCCTAGCATGCCCCTCTTGGAGAAGGTAAATTGATGACTTATTAACCCTCTTATGTGTTAATTTCCTTATATTTTAACTTGTTTCTCCCTTTTGTTGCCTTGAAAGTCCCTGGCACACATTGACACACCCTTGCACATCTTCACATGCCTTATCACTTGGCACATCTTAGCATGTTTGACATGACTTTGCACTGTTTGGCACATCTTAGAATTCCCTAGCATGCCTTGGCACTCATGTCCTCACATATAGAATTTACATTTTTTCATGACTTGGGAACCCAATCAAATCCTTGGATACTACAATTCATGTGACAACATTGGCCTACTTCAACTGCAAAAGTTGACCGATTTTGCCTACTACAAATAGATTGTGCCTTGTTCACCTAAGAACATCCTATAAATCATCTTATGCCATTCATGTATAAGCTCAACTTGTCCCACTTAACTAGTTACTGATACAAGGATCACATGATCTAGCCATGGCCATAAAACAACTGAGCAACATATTTTTACACTAGAAATATTTCACATGTATGCTCAGTTCATATAAATAGTAGAACATTAACTGAGAGTTTGAAATAACAACAAGATGCCCAAGGCACAGAAGATATAAGCTAACACAAGCCGAGTGCCCCAAAAATTATACACAACAATGTACAATATGAAATTATTTAGAATAGTTTAGGACATGAGCATGTAGCCAAAGTGTGCCACATCTCATATAAAAAATAAATAGTTAAAGGAAAAACAATGTTGTTCCTAGCAAAAAGTGATCTCCCTTTGTCTAAAATTGCTATGTCGAGCCTTGTATAAAAACCATAGGCTTTCCTCCTGTAAATCATATTCTAAACATATCCTAACACACTTTGTCCTTAGCACACTTGAATTCACTGACACACCTTGGCACACACTCTTATTTATTCCTTTCCATGCATTTTGACCTAGTTATCCCTTGATATGCCCCGACACTCCCTAACAATCTAGTTCAACATGCATTGACATTGTTAGACATGTGTTAGCATGCATTTTCATTAATTTTCATGCTCTGAACCTCCCTAGCTATCAAGCACTCACAACTACCCTTATTTAATTTTCAACTTGGGAACCCAACCAAGCCCTCTCTTGACTACAAGAGCTTTACCAAGTTACAGTTACTACAACTAGACTATGCTTTTGAATTGTGTAGCTTGGGAGGTACTCCACAAGTCAAGTGAGATGGTTTTGTGTGAGTTTGGTCACAAAAGGCTTTATGGGCAAAGAAGCCAAGAAAAGGGATTTTGGAACCAAGATGGGGTTTAAAATCTAAAAGAATCTTAAAAAGTAAAATTAATATTTCCTAAGGTCTGAGTGGATAAAACTCGTAAGTTATAGAGGGTTCCTAAGAGGTCTAGGAAAAACTATTTAAGGAGTCCTTAGGATAAAGGAAATAACATAAAGTGAGAAGGAGCTCATTTGATCAAGGGGGCGATGAGAGATGTATTCCTAATGAGGCCATAATCATTAGCATGTCTAGAATTCATTAAGATCCCCCAGTATGCTTTGGCATGGTTTAATATTAAAGTTATTTGTGATCAATTATTGGAAAGTAGAAGAGAAGTAAAAGAGGATGATTTGGCACTTAGAATGCACTAACATTTGATACTTGACTTTTATTTCCACCTAGTGTTGGTGTGCATAGCATGCCCCTCTTGGAAAATGGAATTTGATGACTTATTAACCCTATGATGTTTCCATTTCCTTGTAGTTTAAATTTTTTCTCCTTTTTGTTGCCTTGATCGTCCCTGACATGTATTGTCACACCATTGCACATCTTGGCATGCCTTAGCACTTGACACATTTTAGCATATTTGACATGCCTTCGAATTATCTGGCACATGTTAGCATTCCCTAGCATGCCTTGGCACTCATGCCCTCACAACCAGCCTTACATGTTTTCATGACTTGGGAACCCAATCAAGTCTTTAGCTACTGCAGTTCATGTTCAATTGATCTACTTCATCCATAACAAATTAATCAATTGCACCTACTACACGTAGATTGTGCCCTGTTCACCTAAGAACTTCCTATACCTCATCTTAGGTCACTCATGTCCCAGATGAACTTTTCCCACTTAATAATTACCGAGAGAAGGATCACATCTAGCCATGGCCATTAAACAACTAAGAAAATTAGCTTACATAGGAAATATTTGACATGTATGTCTAGTTCATATAAGAGTATAGCATTAAATAAGAGTTTGCAAGAACCACAAGATACACAAGACACACAAGATATAAGTCAGCACAAGCCAAGTGCCCCAAAAATTATACACAACAATGTAGAATATGAAATTGTCTAAAATAGTTTAAAACATGAGCATTCGGCCAAAGTGTGCCACATGTCATATAAAAATAATAGATAAATGCAAAATAGTGTTGTGCCCAACACAAAGTCTCCCTTTATTTAAAACTTATTTTTCAAGCTCCTTATCGTAGTCATAGGCTTGCCTCTTGCAAATCCTATTATGAACTTCTTCTAACACATCTCATCCTTGGCACACTTCAATTCACTGACACTCCATGACACACACTCTTATTTGTTCATTTCCATGCATTTTGACCTAGTTCTCCCTTGTGATGCCTCGACACTCCTTAACACTCCTCAAAAGGCATTGAAATTTTCCAACTTGTGTTAGCACACCTTTTCATTCCTTGGAATGCCGTAACCATCCCTAGTTATCATGCCCTCACAACTAACCTTACTTAATTTTCAACTTGGGAACCCAACCAAGTCCTCGCTTGACCATGTTACGATTACTACAACTAGATTATGTTGTTGAATTGTATAGCTTGGGAGGTACTCCATAAGCCTAGTGAGATGGGTTTGTGTGAGTTTGGCCACAAAAGTATAATGGATCCCAATAAGATAACAACTTTCAAACTCACACGAAGCCCATATTATCAATTTAATGGTAATTCAGGTGTTTTATGATTTCGAGGTTTGGTAACAATTTTATAATTATTTCAGATTTAATACCGAGGATTCCCATTTTGCATGAGTTAAGGTGATATGAAAATTAATAGCATTTTATGTGATTTCAGATTATGCTCTCTGTTTTTATTTCAATAGGGTGATTTCGGCAACTTACACATAAAAGTATGTCGAGATTTTTTAAAGCAAGAAGAAGTTTGCCACCCCACCTCAGTTAGTTGTTCAGTAAGAAGAATATCAGGAGATGGCTCCTCTTGTCTCAGACACAACATGCAACCCAAAAATTGGTTCTTCAAGATGGGAAGGGATTTATAAGTTGTTTGAGAATGAGAATCCACAAGTAAATTTGAATAGGAGGGCTATAGATGATGATTCTGCATCCTCAGATTTAGACTCATGGTCCGACGCATACACAAAATTGCTGCACATCCTAGAATGCTGCCATACACTAAATTAGTAAGATGGGTGTTAGATAATGTGGACATCTGAGATAAATAGTTTGTTACCAAAAGAAGAACAGTCGTTGGTTATCTCAGGCCTACAGATTTGAATGAAATGTACAATTTGCCTGAACCCTAGAAAATATAAGACGATTATTTTGTCCAGGAAATTATGCGAGAGAATGAGCACCTTGAAAATGTGATTAAGGATTGAATAAATGATCCTAATCAACATAAACATGATGATAAGGGTATGTACTCAATATTTTCTCTTAAAATACCATTCTCGCAAATTGCTACAATGATGTGTCGTCTTTTTGGGTCTTCAAATACAACCAAGTTTAAAGAATATTGGACACCCTTGATAGACGTAGCCTCTGATGGCTATATTCTTGATTGGGATAATATTCTGTCTGATAATTTGATTATATGTATCACTGTCTATAGAGAAAATCGTAATCTTCCCTCCAATACAGTCACTCCTTTTTATATGAGTTCATTTATCCTAGATGTTGTTTGTTTTTCTACTGAATTTCTGTCATTAGGATGGAAATGGACCAGAGAAGTTAAAACCCCCATCTTTGTACAGTTATAATTCCCGTGGGAATCAAAACACCACTACCATATGTCTAAAATATGCAATGATGTAATGCTCCCAGTTTTTCAAATCATTTTCGAAAGGAAAATCTCTAGTCACCCATGAAGCCAATAGAAATCTCAGTTTTATAGGAAGATGGTTTGGTGAGGAATTTTTCACGTATATCTAAGTTTTTGGAAGTCATGCTTGTCCTCATGTCCTACCTTTATCTATACTAGATAAATTACTGGCCAAATAAATTGCTTATCATATCGTAGGTAATGGGTTGACTAAATTTTTGAAAGAAGCCAAAAAGACAATTTGGACAACTTTTCCTATCACATGTGGGTCATATGCTCTTGAAAATTTCAAACATAAATGTCTTGAAATTGATCATTTAAAACCCTTCAATTTCCCAATTCCTCCCAATAGAAGTTATGATGTGTATGGTGTTACCAAAGAAATAACAAATCAAGTTAAGTTGCGAGCATTTGCAAGCGAGCGTGATAAATTTGATGATATGTTTGAATCAATTCCAGAATTCTCAAGGGTTCTAAAAATAGAAACTGTGAGATTCAGTCCAGAAGAATTGATACAATTCAAAAAATATCATGAACAGAGGAATTATCATTTTCGATATTACATGTTCCACGGGCCAGTGCCAAAGCAAATTCCAATTCCTCAAGTTTAGATTCAATTTCCAGAAGCAGATCAAGTTCTGATTCCAATTCCTCCAGTTTAGGTACAAGTACCAATGGTAGAACCATAAATCATAAATGCTACAAAATAAGAGAGATTTAATCAAGACTAGAAAATTTTTGAAAACGCATTATCTGATACTAATACTTCTGCTGATCATAATGCTATTTTGTTAGAAACTATTCCCACTTAAGATTCTATAAGAACAACAATTCATATAGGTGAATCAATAATTCAAAAAATATCCTCTAATTTAAACAGTTCTGAAGAGAAAAGAGAAATTTGAGAAATCTCATTTACTGCAGAGGTTTCAAAATTTCTATTTAGCAAAATCAGACACCAAGGAAAAATGGTACAGAGGAGATACAAGAAGAGACGACGGTAGAAGACATGGAGATTATCCCTACTTTTCCAAAATCATAAATAATTATGAATATTGAAGAAATACCTCCTTTGGATGTATTTTATAGTCCAAAGCATAAATTTGTTGTATCCAGGTCAAAGAAGAAGTGAAATATTGAAGATTCTCCATAAATTCCTATGGACACAAAATTGATGCAAGTTCGCTGGAAAGGAACACAATAAACTACAGGAAAATAACTTAGCCAATTATCTCAGTTTGCAGGTGGTTATGCAGATGAAATTATTCATAAGAAAGTAGAGATTGAGTAATTAATCATGGAGAAAGATTAGAAAATGACTCAAATGGATAAAAGTTTCTTCAAAGGAAAACAAAGGATAGAGCAGGAATTGCAATCAAATATTAATAATCTGCAAATTGAGTTTGAAGGTCTCAAACTCAAACTCGAGAATGAAATTAAAGTAAAGGATTTAATAGTCTAGGAACTACAACAGAAAATTAAAAATCTCTAGGAGAATCCAAAACTTAATGAGGTAAAGAAAGAAGCAACCAAGCTGGAAACTTTGTTGGTAAACCAATAGACAATTTTCTATCCAAAATACCAATAGATTCAAGAGCATATTAAAATAAGTGATCAATTAGTCACTCAAATTTCTGATTCGAGTATTTACTATGAGGAAACTGATGATAAAGTGTCTAAGTATCTAGATTAGCAAGACACAGTGCAAGGGAGAGCGATTGATATTCCTCGCCTTGAAGAATCAATAAAGGACATAATATTTGGAGACTAGGACATGAAAATGAAAAGTGTAGAATTATCTATTGTTAGAGCTAACAACATGTCATTTAACATATCTGAGTATATTAAATATTCACTTTTACAAGCTAATATTATCCAAGAAATTCCAAAAGACACTATGCCTGAAGTCAGCCTTTTGAAACAATATTGGCAAGAAACATCAAGCAGGAAAGCTCTTGACATAGAAAAATTGACAAAGATAGAGATGGAAGTTTACTGGTATTTGTTGATCAAGTGACACATTCAATTGGGAGTGCTGATGTGTCTCTCCAATGCAACAGTTCAACTTCTTCCAACACTCAATGATGCAATATTCACGGGCCAGATGAGAATACAACCAATGCATCCCCCCCAGCTCGAATATATGATCATTGCTTGCCAGCTCAAAGAAAAGTTAGAGAGTGGATCTTAGAAATAGTCTTGAGATTGTTACAACTGCTGCAATTTAATTTCCTAGCTTTTATTTTATATTTTAGATTAGATTAAGAATACTTCTTTCACAAGTATTCTATTTTTGTAAAATTAATTAGTATTTAAACCCCTTTCATGCATTTAGAAAGGGGTCCGTATTTTTGAGAAGGTGTCTTTTGGAACTTACACTATTATTTGAACAAGAGTATCTAATTGAAATTCTGAGCCCATAGGCTATCTTTTCAAAACTAAACTATGATGCAATGGGTACTATTATCTGTGTTTAATCATTTTTATGTTTCTAAGATTATATAAAACTTGTTTCTATCTATTTGTATATTTATGATAAGCATTGAAATGATATATATTCTTATTATTATTGATAAAATGTATTGAATGATATGTTGTTAGATAAGTGACTTTTAAAGCTGTTATATGATTAATGTTCTTCATCAACTAAATCAATTACATTGATTTATTTTCTTTAATGTGCTTATATTCAATTTAGCACGCAAATGATATATATTGTTTCATACTTATGAAATCTTACTCTGTAATCATATAAATCGATCCATCCTGGGAATTAGTTAGAATTAGTTTTATTTGAGGTAGAGATCTAAAGTTGAGGTCAAGATTTAGTCAAAGAAATGACAAGAATCTATGGATCCATATGAGCTAGGCCGAGTCTCTTATGGAGGAAAGAGTTGTTGTTTTTGCTATGGGTGGATATGGTTTGTATAATTCCCTATTTAGAGATGTTTCCTAGCATGTTCAATCCATAAGGTATGCCATTAAGACTGTGACAAATCTGCATAGAAGAAGAGGGGTTGTGACCCTTACATACAGGTTTATCTCTACAATATATACCACAAATTTGGAAGATGGTTTGCATAAGTATGTGTGGAGATAGAAAATCCAAAGGAAGGTGGAACTTGAGTAAAAGATGGAGTAGAAGAAATGAGCCATGTGAGGAATGGATTGACATGAAGAGGATATGATTTTGTTGGACTATCCATATATTTTTGGATAGAGATATGAAGCAGCCTATAAACAGTTACTCAATGGACTACTAATGGATTATTTGTGACCCTAGTTCAGTCATATACAAAATTTTAGAAGGATGATAAGATGAGTAGTTCAGATTTGTTCATAGATTGGACAAAAAAGAAATTGGTACACAAGAATAGTGATTTTGAGAGGACTCAAATAACTATTAGGTGGCATATTTGAAGAGCCCTAGAGGAGGGCAGTGTTATGGGAACTAGATCAGTAAAATAGTTTACTGTGGTTGGGAAAATTGATGGCAGTACAAGTACAATTGGAGGGTTGTTAGGTGACTATCAAATAAGAGCTCTAAGTCTTGTACTTGTGAAGGAAAACAATATTGGTAGAAGGGTAGGTATATTGGGCCTAAGGACATGCAGACTTTGAAGGACTAAAGTGGCAATCAAGTGGGCTGGCCAACTAGCCCTAGTTCACTATGTTGTAGATGATTGTGTCTTTGAGAAGAAGGGAAACATCCATATCAATAGACTTGTCATCTTGTAGCATCATTATGGAAAATGTGGGTAGACCAAATATTTTTTCACAACAGAGTTGTCAACAACTAATCGAAAACCTTAAGTGTTGTAGACCTTAAAGGAAAAAAGAGGTAGATAGAGGGCAAAGATTTTTGAGGCGAGTTTAGTAACACAAAGGAGTTGTGTTCATTGATAGAGGAAGATCGAGGAGTTGCATAATGGGATGAAAAAGGACCAACCATATGTGTCTAGGACATGTGTATTGAAAGTGTTATGTGTGGCCACCATCAAAAAGTGGGTCAAGTGTTGTCTTGTTCAAGGTAGATTGGTTATCAAAGGACTAACACCAAGCCCTAGTTGTATTCCTTGTATCAGTGTGATTGTAAAGGGCCATCATCTCTGGTACAAGATATCTAGCTTATTCTATTATACTTTGTAATTTAACGAAGAATAGTTTCAAAAAGTTAAAAATTTTAATGTGCACTAGTTGATTCACTGATGCATGTAGATTTCATTGTGCAAAGTAGATGTGCTTTGGCACTTGAGTGTGTTTTCATAAAAGATTCTAAAACCAAACCCAAATTATCATGTGTCGTGGAAATTCATGATATGCCTTGTTCACCTAAGAACTACATGTAACTCATGTTAGACTACTCATATCCAATCTCAACTGAACCCACTTAACAAGTTACCAAGACAAGGCTCATCACATCTAACTGTGGCAATCAAACAACTAAGAAACATAGTTTTCATCTTGACATGCCATAACAACTGACATGTCTTAAATTCCTTGGCATTATGTGGCATGTGTTAGAATCCCCTACATTCCTTGACATGCTTTTACACACCCTAGCAATTCCTGACACACCTTGGTAGTTTAACATACCTTGGCATTGCCTACCATATAACCTTGTCACTCACTCCTTAACACACCTAGAACTCACTGACACTCCCTATCATACACTCTTATTCAATCATTTCCATGCATTTTGATCTAGTGTTTCCTTGTGTTTACCTGACACTCCCTAACACTCCCTAGAACACATTAGCACACCCTAACACCTGACACATATGGCATGCCACCCTAGCACTCTAGAATTCCTTGGAACTACCTCACATACCTTGTCACTCTCTCCTTAGCACACCTAGATCTCATTGAAACTCCCAGTCACAAAATCTTATTCATTCATTTTCATGCATTTTTACCTAGTGTTCCCTCATTTTTCCATAGCATTCCTTAACACTCCTTGGCATGTGTTGGTACACCCTAGCACCTAGGACATCGTGGCATATTTCCTTGGGCTCTAGCATGACGTAACACTGCCTAGCATACCTTTTCACTCCCTCCTTGGCACACTTGGAAGTGCTATAGGGTAAAATTCTTGGGTTGTTGGTTATTGAATATCCCTCTCAGGGCTTTCCGGTGCCCGAGGCAGACAGTAAGATTAGCTGTATAGTTCACAAAGAAGGCACATACATGTTCATATAAACTCAAACAACTTGATGGAATAAGATGGAAGATTACCTCTTTAATGATCTTGAAGTCTTTTGGAGAGCGCTAAGAAGCGAAGCAGGGATCCTTCTTCACCAGCTCCAAATCTCGACCCTACAATAAATCAAAGCACCCATGTAATATCTACCAAAACATACATTTCCTATCAATTAAGTTAACATATGATAAAAATTTAAGCTATGCGCATCTAAGCCATTCATCTCATCCTTATCTAAGTAATTGAAAAACAATGACAGTATCAACGCATAGAATGGACAAAACAGATATAGTTCTATTGATTTGCAAAAGGGAGGATTACAACCGTCGGTTGTACCAAGCCCTCCTCAGCCTTCCAGTCTCTCTATATCTCAATGTGGTGATGTCTTGATCAAAAATTTCTCAATGAACCTCTTTGAATTTTAACCTTCACACTACAACAATAATTCTTTACTTCACAAGTATTCAAAACTTTGACAATCCTTCGACCTTGAACCAAGAGCCTTCAACTCCATTTTATAGGAGATGGAGAGAGAAATCATTTCCTCTCTCCTTCCACTAGTTCTAAATAGAAAAAACCAAGATGTTTCCTCAACTTCCATGCTTTTTCCTTCCTTGAGAGTTTAGTTGTTTTTGGAAAGGCCCAATAAGAGACTAGTGCTTTGCAGTTTCTATTTTGTATTGACTCTCTTGTGAGAAAAAGCTGGAAATTCAAATCATTCTCCGAGGGCTTTTCCTGTTTCAAACTCAAAACATGGGTAACGATGCCCTCTCGTGTAAACAGAGCATTGCGCTATCCACTAACACGGCCTATTCATTGATTAGGTGCATTATAACGCTCTTGTGCTTTTGTAGGGGTGCATTACCTTGGTAGAAGTAGGTTTAGTTTAGGTCTTTGTATTTATTCCATATTTATCTTCTCCTCTGAGCTGATGAGGAGGTTTTTTGACCTGTAACAGATGCCCCCTAAAGTGTTAGGTCAAAGATGAAGATGATGGCTGAAATACTTTATAATGTGTGTAGTAGAGATAAAGATATTGAAAGACTGAGGAAAACCTGAAACAACAACATATGTCAGAAAATATAGTATCTGCATTGAGTCAGGAATTCCCATGCTCAGTAGCTTAATCAACATGATTTCTCTAGAATAGAGATATGAAGAAACTGTCCACCGATAAGCACAATATGGAAATGTCTGTCATAACAGGATCAGGATGAAGAAGTTGTCTCCATAAACAATATCACAACTTGGGGAAGGGAACAAATATTTAATGATGTAACCTTTGCCCCAAGGTCTTGACCGCCGCTTCACTTAAAATGCATATTTCTCAAAATGTGAATGAAGGAGCTGTCATCGAACATGTGAGAAATCATCTGATTACTAGTCGATAATGAAAACTGTTAACAGACGCGAAGGTGGCCATCAATAATGATGATGGTCCCTAAGATGCCTAGTACAATCTAGTGAGTGTGAGAACAATCTAGATTAATGCAGAAATAGATTTAGTTTTGAGTTGTTGAACGAGAGCTTTAATTTAGAAATTGGTTCCATCTATTTAGGTTTGTTTCCTCCAATTCAGGAGATTAGGTGAGTGCACTCTGCTATATAATTGTAATGTAATCGTGCAGTTGAATTCAATTATTCAGTGAGCTTTGTCTCAAGATTCTCTGTTGTATTGTGTGTTTATTTTAATTTGGTATCGGAGCTAAGTTGTCTTCGATCTGTGCCAACGTATGCAAGTGTTGGGTACTGGAGTAAGCTCTGGCTTACATTCCGCTTTCGAAACCCGAAGTTTGTCACACCAGTGCGTTGTAGCGAATCTGCTGCTGCTCTCTCCTCTTCGCGGGCGGACGGAAATTCTTCAAACGCAGAGTTTTGCTGAACCATCCTCACTGTGGTCGCTGAGTGAAATCTTCTGAGAATCAACGCTTGACAGAACCCGTGAGAGATTCAACGCAGTGTCCGAGTGCGCTTTCACATTAGTGCAATTCGTGAGCTTCCATTGAGGAACAACAAAAGTTGGGCAATTCGTGAGTTCTGCTCACGCAGAAAAACAACAATGATTGAAATTCGCTGAACTCAAATCATATTTTTCCAAATTCGATGAGCAGGTAAAATTGGCATGCGTATTTTTCAAGCTTCGATGAGCAGGTAAAATTGGCATGCATATTTGTCAAGCTTCCATGAGCAGGTGAAATTGGCATGTGTATTTGTCAAGCTTTGTCATAGCAAGTTTTATATCAAAGCTTTCATCTTAAGATTTAAACTTTGTTATCCATAGGCATTTGAACAGCACAGGGTCCGTCTTCCATCTTCATTTTAATCACATATTATATTCACACTTTAATGCTACGTTTTTTGTGTTGACGAGGCCCATTAGACAGCCCAACAACTTTCGCTTTTCTCCAAGCGAAAGTTAGAAATTCTTGTGTTGTTTATCATTTAGATTTTTTCTGAGAGATTTCTGTTGACCATAATGGCTAATCCTCTTGCCGATTCCTATTTAAATGAATCCACCAAACTTGATGGTGAAAATTATGTAAATTGGAAATTTAAGCTGATCACAGTTCTGGAGGCATACAATCTATGGACAATTGTTAAAGGTGACGAGCCCAAGCCTACTGCTGCTGTTGCAATTCCAGATTGGGATAAGTGAGAAATGAAAGCAAAAGTGCTGCTACGCATGTCAGTAAAGGACAATATTATTCCTCACATTCGGGACTGTGAAACTTCAAAGGCGACATGGGACACTCTCAAAGGTTTGTATGAAACTACTAACGCAAACCGTATTTTATTTTTAAAAACAAAGCTGCTATCTATCAAAATGGAAGCCAATGAAAGCATTAACAAATTTTTTTCCCGAATTAAAGACTTAAGTGATAAGCTTGGTGATATTGGTGAAAAAGTGTCTAGTAGCGATTTGGTTACTGTTGCTTTAAAGGGTTTAGTCCAAGACTATAAAGTCTTTATTTCAGCACTCTCAGCTAGACCAACGCCTCCTACATTTGATGAATTGGCTGGAATTATTCTTCAATAAGAAGAGCGAATGAAAATTTTTGAACTAGAGTCAAATGGTTCTGATTTGGCTTTGACTGCAAGAGGTAAAAGATCATTCCGAGGGAGACCATGGGACAGGAACAGAGGCCGTTTTCAAGCAAAGCAGAAAGGTATGACACCTCCTGATTCTTATGTTAGGAGAAACATTGAATGTGATTATTGTGGAAAACCTGGACATCTAGCTAAAGATTTCTATAGAAGAAATAATCATGAATCCAATCAAAGACATAGAAGGCATAATGGAAATTTCATAAACAGAGACACCTCAGTTACTGATGGATTTAAAAATCTTAAGTTGTTTCTTTCTGATGCTGCATTTTCTGCTGAAACTAATGATGAGAATGCTTGGTTCATAGATTCTGGTGCATCGTCACATATGACTTGTAATAAAGAATGGTATGATAAATATTATGAGAAATCTGATGGCACACACATTTACCTAGGAGATGACAGGTCACTTAAAGTCCAGGGTTATGGCATAATAAATGTGTACTTACCTAATGGAAAAATGAGACAGATTCATGATGTGATGTATGTACCTGCTCTCAAAAAGAATTTGATATCTGTTTTCACTATTACTGATAATCATTTAAAAGTGGAATTTGGTAAATTGGGGTGTATTGTGAAAGATGTTCAGGACCACTATAGGGTTGTTTCTACAAGTACCAGGGTTGGAGGATTATATAAATTGGATGTGACAGTGAAGCGCCATGTTGCATTGACATCCAAAGAGACATCAATAGCAAAGTTATGGCATCACAGGTATGGGCACCTAAATTACAATGATTTATCGTTGTTGCAAAGAAAATCAATGGTTGAAGGTCTTCCTGTTATGAAGTGTGAACATTTACCATGTGAAGCTTGTGCACTTGGTAAGCAGCATAGAGAAGAGTTTCCTGTTCATATCGAGAAATGAAAATATGATATACTTGAATTAATTCACACTGATGTGTGTGGACCTATGCAAACTAGGTCTCTTGGTGGTGCTTTATACTTTGTTATTTTTATTGATGATAGATCTAGGCATACCTGGGTCTATTTCATTCGAAGGAAAAGTGATATATTTGAGTATTTTAAAGAGTTTCGAACTATGATTGAAAAAAAAACAGGTAAGTACATTAAAATACTCAGATCTGATCAAGGGGGTGAATATAAGTCAAGTGCCTTTAACAGCTATTGTAAATCTAATGGGATCCAACAACAGTTCACAGTACCTCATACCCCTCAGCAAAATGGTGTTGCTGAGAGATGGAATAGAACACTGGTGGAATGTGCACGTAGTATGCTTCAAGGTAAAAATATTTCTAATGGTTTCTGGGCAGAAGCCATTAATACTGCTGTTTATTTGAAGAATCGATGTCCCACTAAGAAATTAGTTTTTCAAACTCCTTTTGAGATTCTTCATGGTTATAAACCTGATGTCAGTCATTTAAGAGTCTTTGGATGTACCACCTTTGCACATATTCCTAAGGCTAACAGAAGAAAGCTTGATGCAAAGTCAATCAAGTGTGTTTTTATTGGGTATTGTACGGATCAAAAAGCATATAAATTGTTTGATCCAAGTTCCCATAAACTGTTTGCAAGTCGAGATGTGCTGTTTCATGAGCAGGCTGATAAATGTGATACAAAGAATGATGCATGGCATATATCTAATGATGATCATGTCAAACTTGATACTTTGGTTAAACATGAACAAGAACAGGTACAGGTACAGGTTCAAGATCAGGATGAGAGCAGTATGAGCACCTCCAGCAATAGTGATTCATCACGAGAGGAAGATTCACCTCAAAGTCGAAGAATCATGGATGGAACTCCAACAGGTATTGTAGCACCAAGAAGGTCAACCCGACAAACCCAGCTTCCTGCAAGGTATAGAGATTATGCCTTGATGTCTAATATCATGAATGTTGTAGAACCAGTTGATTATGAACAAGCTAAAGAACATGAACAATGGAGAAATGTTATGAATGATGAATATGCCTCTCTTATGAAAAATCAAACATGGGAATTAGTGGAACTTCCTAAAAACAAAGTTCCAATTGGAAACAAATGGTTGTATAAATCTAAATTTAAAGGAGATGGTAGCATTGATAAATTTAAGGTGAGATTAGTTGCAAAAGGATATGCTCAACAGGAGGGAATTGATTATGAAGATAATTTTGCACCAGTAGCTAAATTGAATACAATTAGATTACTGATTTCCTTAGCTACAAAACATAATTGGAATATACATCAATTGGATGTAAAATCTGCTTTTCTAAATGGTGATTTAAAGGAAGAAGTTTATTTGGTTCAACCTGAAGGGTTTGTCAAATGGGGACAGGAGCATCTAGTCTGCAGGTTAAGAAAAGCCTTATATGGTTTGAAACAGGTACCGAGATCATGGTATGTAAATATTGATAGCTTCTTTCTTCAGAATGGGTTTGTGAAAAGCAAAAATTATCCTAACTTGTATGTTAAGAAAGATGAAAAAGGAAATGTTGCTTTAATATCTTTGTATGTGGATGATCTCATTATCACAGGCAGTGCTTGCAAGTTAATTGAAGAAATTAAAGTTCAGTTGTCGCAGGAATTTGAAATGAAGGATTTGGGTGAATTGCATTACTGTTTAGGAATTGAGGTATGGAGAGAGCCTGGTAAAACATTGATCACTCAAAGTAAATATACAAAGGAAATTCTTAAAAATTTCAATATGAGTGATTGCAAAGCTATGTCAACTCCCTTAGAACAGAATGCAAAGTTGTACAGAGAAGATGGAACTAAAGAGGCAGATGGAACATTATATCGTCAGCTGGTGGGAAGTCTGAACTATCTCACCACTACCAGACCAGACATTGCATACTCAGTCAGTATCCTTAGTCAATTCATGGCTAAGCCTTCAGGAAATCACTGGAATGCTGCAAAGAAAGTTCTCCAATACTTAAAGGGAACAGTGAATTTAGGTATTATGTATACTGATGAATCTGATGTTGCACTGACAGGTTTTTCTGATTCAGATTGGGCAGGAAATCCAGATGACAGACGATCTACCTTTGGCTATGCATTTCATATAGGATCAGGGGTTGTATCTTGGAGTAGTAAGAAACAACCAACTGTTTCTTTATCATCAACAGAATCTGAGTACAAAGCTTTGACCAATGCCACCTGTGAAGCTATTTGGTTGCGGAGAATTCTTGCAGATCTTGAAGAGGCGCAAAGTGGTTCAACATGCATCAATTGTGATAATCAAAGTGCTATCAAATTAGCACATAATCCAATATACCACGCTAGAACAAAACACGTTGAGTTGCAATACCACTTTGTACGTGAGAAAATTGAGTCAAATGAAATTGAATTAATATTTTGTAATACCAAGGATAATATGGCTCATATATTTACTAAGCCTCTTGGTAAAATCAAATTTGAAGTTTTTAGAAGTCAATTAGGTATTGTAGAAAATCCATTTCTCCATTAAGGGAGGATGTGAGAATAATCTAGATTAATGCAGAAATAGATTTAGTTTTGAGTTGTTGAACGAGAGCTTTAATTTAGAAATTGGTTCCATCTATTTAGGTTTGTTTCCTCCAATTCAGGAGATTAGGTGAGTGCACTCTGCTATATAAATGTAATGTAATCCTGCAGTTGAATTCAATTATTCAATGAGATTTGTCTCAATATTCTCTGTTGTATTTTGTGTTTATTTTAATTGTGAGTGTGAATAAAAGGAGTTGAAGTCGAACACTTGTAGAATCATTCGATCAGGATCCAATTATGAAGACTCCTAATCAAACACAAGACTACCTGCCACTGATGTCTGCAAGTATCTAGGTACTGATGGGTTTCTGGATAAAATTCCTAGATAAGATGTTGAAGTCGATAGGAAGAGATCTGTTGAAAGGTAGGCACTGAGGCATCCTACATCAGTCAACATGAAACAGAAACCAAATGATTTTTTTTTTCATGGAAATAATGAAAAGCAAATGGGAATGTCTGACGACAAATAATTTCTAGCATAATGAGCGGGTTGGTTGATAAGAGGAGTAGTAGATAGAGAGATCTACTTGAACAATAGAAGGCACTGTAACAAGGTACTAGGCAGCTGAGGCTTAATGATAACCAAAGAGTTTTTTAGGATTTTACCGGTGTAGGAACACTGGGAGATGAAGGCTAATACTCATAGATGGTAGGGTTCAGCTAACTGTGAAAGAGTTGTCTGGGAAGTGCCATGTTATGGAATTTTGCTGCCAAATAAACCTTTCTAAAATGTAACAGAGGTAGTATCCATTTTGTCCAAATTTTTCCCCATCTGATTAGGTTTAACGAGTCCAGATGAGTAAACTCGGTGAATTTTTCATATTTAGAGAGTCTGAAAAATGTCGTAAAAGACAACTCCATTCCCCGTCTGATTAGGTTTAATGAGTCCAAACAAGTAAACTCAGTGAAATTTTCATGTTTAGAGAGTTTGAAAAATGTCGTAAAAGACAACTCTATGGGGTACCTTTGTCATGTCTTGATAACCAGGCACGACAAAGGGAGAATAGTAAGCCCGAAACAATTCCTTTTCCATGAGTCAGTCCATCGAAACCGAAAAAGTGAGAAATCTATGTTCGATGGACGTCTACCTATGTTCGATTTTTTTGAGTACAAGGAGACGAAGTAAACTCAGTGCTCTTTGTGAAATTTAAACGAGTCCAACAAAGAAAAACTCGGTGCTCTACATGAAATTTTAACGAGTCACGCGGAGAAAACTCGGTCACTTTTTTTGTTTAAAGATCTTTGAAAAAGAGGAAAGGAATGGCTCTTTACTCTCTGTCGTGGTAGTTTAGCGAGGCCGACAAAGGTAACTCAGGGTTTTTTCAGTTTTATGAGCTAGAAAAAGGTCCCTAAAAAGAAAGCTCAGTGCTTCTTCATATCAGTTTTAACGAGTCTGAAGAAGAGAACTCTAGGTTTTTTGGATTAACGAGCAAGAAAAATACCATAAAAAGAATTCTCGAAATCGACTTCATATAAGTTTAACGAGTCCAAAGAAGAGAATTCGAGGTTTTTCGGATTAACGAGCAAGAAAAATACCGTAAAAATAATGCTCAGAATCGACTTCGTATAAGTTTAATGAGTCTGAAGAAGAGAACTCGAGGTGTTTTGGATTAACGACCAAGAAAAATACCGTAAAAAGAATGCTCAGAATCGAATTTGTATAATTTTAACGAGTCCGAAGAAGAGAACTCGAGGTTTTTCGAATTAACGAGCAAGAAAAATATCGTAAAAAGAATGCTCGGAGGAGGATGGATTGTGGTGCCGGCAATTCAAAAATTGCTTTAACCTTATCAGGATCAACCCTAATCCCATGCTTGGAGACAATGAAACCTAACAGATGCCCGGACTTGACCATGGATACACACTTATGAGGATTTAGACGTATATTGTAGAATCTACACCTAGCAAAAATTTCTTTCAGATGAGCCAGGTGATCAGGGCGTTTCTTTGAATGGGCCGGAAGGTCATCCAAGTAAGCCTGTACAATATGTCGAATGTCGTGGAAAGCGTAGTCCATAACCCGCTGAAAAGTTGCTCCCACATTCTTAAGACCGAATGGGAGTTTACGATACGAAAATGTGCCCCAAGGATAGATAAAGGTAGTTTTATTCTGGTCTTCTTTTTTAATCGCAAACTGGTTATAGCCCGAGAATCCATCTATGAAGGAAAAAGATTCGCATCCAGCACAATCGTCGAGAATCTGATCTATGAACGGCGTAGGATAATTGTCTTTGGGACAAGCGACGTTCATATCGCAATAGTCAACACAAAATTTAATGGTGCCTTGTTTTTTATCGACGGGAACCAGATTGGAAACCCATTCTGTCAAAGGAACAGGATAGATGAAACCAACGTTTAAAAGTTTTTCTACCTCAATTTTGATGGCAGCTGCTTTGCGTGGGTGGACAAGTCTGAGTCACTGCCGAATTGGTTTGGCATTGTCATAAATCTTGATTTCGTGCTTGACTATAGATGGATCTATGCCGGGCATTTCGTCATAAGACCAAGCAAAAACATCGCGGAATTCCTTGAAAAGGGATGTGAAGCGCGTAATTTCCTCAGGATTGCAATCTGCTCCAATCTGAATATTTTCCATGATACCCGTTTTGATCGAGATATCAATGAGCATTGTCTTAGAAATATTACCCATGTTCCCTTCTGAATTGATAGTTTGAACAGTCATGTAAGTGGAGGGAACCATCTCAGGTGGGTCAAAGGATGGGATTTCAGTGTTTATCACATCCGAGTCGATCATTGAAGCGTGATGGTGAAACTCTCGCCAAGGTCATTCTTCTAGAGACATGATCTCTTGAATAGCTTCGTCTGTAGGCAATAATTCATTGAGGAGATCCTTAGAGAGAACTGTGATGGGTGGGAGGTTTGTACCTTTGGTCGAAACCATAGCAGTGGAGGGTTCAGATGTAATTTGGATGGCTTGGTAGGCCAACTCAGCTGGTGAGAGCGGCATCTAATATCCGTAGGAATCAATGTCTGAAGGTGCCAGGAGGATCCATGGGTCGATAGAGCCATCAAAAGTGGTGGATATCATTGCAACCGTATTTGGGATCTCTGGCGGTGGGAGAGGAAAACAACCCAATAAGGAAGATGCCTTCAGAAGACCGGTACCAATAATGACGTAAGAGTCAAGAAAGCCTCCTATTAGGGGTATAGTGCTACTTGGTAACATGGAATAATCAGGGGTGCAGAAGGATAACTAATCCACTGTGACTATTTTCCCATCCAATGGAAATAGGACGAGTTGGAAGATCGAAGAAACAATAGCGGTCATGGTCTAAGACCAACTGCGATCAAGCAATAGATTATAGTCAAGATGGCGATCTATGACTTCAATGTCCACGGTTACCGTTTTCCCACTCAGGGTGATGGGAAATATAGCAAGGTATAATTTTGGGAGGAACGTGTGGCCATAGAAATCCTTGAGTGAATTCGACGACGGTGTTAAGGTAGGAGAACCTAAAACGATCCAGCAAGATTGTGACATAATGCAGGTCGAAGCACCTTCGTCAATGACAGTAAGATGGATTGGTCTCCCTTTCGACACAACCTGCACTTGGAATGTGAGTTGGTGTGAGAGGCGAGTCTGAGATTTTTCCATATCAAAGATAGCTAGCATGGAGTCCTGGGGATCTATTCCACCAATGGCTGAAATCAAGGCTTTCCTTTGTGCTGGATAGGTTTGTAATACTTCGAGGGTAGACATAGTTGACGGTTCCTGCACCAAATCTTCTACAATGTTGTAGTTTTGGGCTGCACGTGTAGAGGTGTTATGAGTCGTGCGTCAAAGTGTCCCTTTGGGGGGACGAATCACGGGATCAGCACTAGGCTGTTCGATATGAAAATCGTTGGTCAGTAGTGGAGTTGAACTAGTACCAGGTTCTTGAGCGTCTATGGTAGGATTTCCATAAAGCTTGGCTTGTGTTTGAAGTTCAACACTTTCAATGCCATAAATGGCGGATGATCCTTCACCGGAAGGATGTGAACCACCATTTCCCCATTGCTGGGGTTGTGGCAGGTTGTCAACCATGTGTTGGTGTTGCTGCTATTGATTAGGGAAAGGATTATGAAGAACAACAGGTGTTCACCCAGAATCCTTGTTTGCGATAAAATCGGTGCATTCCTACAACCGAGGACATTTGTATGTCAAGTGGTTCTCCGCACAGATCTTGCAAGGAAATTTCATGGGTTTATCCTTCCCTTTGTCATTTTTGACAACATTTTTCTAATTAGGATTATTCTGATTTTCCGACTGCTCTTCCGAAGAAGATGTATTTTTCTTTTTCTTCTTATTCTTTCCACTAGGTTTTTTGTGAAGTTTGCACAGAATTTACCTCAACGGTAGGAAGAGTAGTCATTTGGTTAGGGGCGGTGGCAGCCGAGGATGGCTGGGAGGTTTGCCCCTAAGACTGTTTTGTGGCTACACCAGAGATTTTTCCAACGAGACCGTCGGCATGAGCTCCGGTTCTTTGAGTAGCGGGAGGATTTGGTTTACTAGGGGCATTGGAGAGTAAATCATATAGCGTGCCAGATTGTGAATAGATTAAATCCAAATGTTGGGCACGATGAATGCATTGATCTTCTATAACCGCATCGGATAGGTCAATGTCTTTAGAGATGTGGGGTAAGAGAGACTTACAAAACCAATTAGATAGAAGATGATCCTGGATTGGCGCTTTGACTAGCCTCCTCCTACGCCTCCATTCATGAATGTGATCAGAGATGTGGGTGGCGGTGTCTTGGCACAGTGAGGTTAACAGTTCCGTTCCAGTTTCAAATCTGATTGGTAATTGGAAGTTCTTTAGAAAATCCATCGCTAAAGCACCAAAAGTGTTTATGGCGGCACGTGGAAATTCAATGTACCACTTGGCAGCATTTCCTGTAAGGGTGCGGGGAAACAGTCAAAGCCGGAAACTATCATCCACCATGGAATTAGATGTAGACCATAAATGAAAGGTGGTGATGTGTGCGGCTAGGTCTTCCCCTTGTTTCAGATTGAACTTTGGGATGTTAGAAGGAATCCTGTGTGGTACTGGAGGCTAGAGTGGGTTGTGATTGATGGGGTCATTAGTCAGTTTATAGATGTCGGGAATGTCTAGAGCTGCCAAAAATGGCAATTGCGAGTTTGCCCCCAAATCTAACCAAGGAAGTATTGGTTGACTATGTGGACCATAGGGTCCACCCATCAATGTGTTACCAGTAGGATAAGTAGGACTTTGATAAAAAATTCCTATAGGTGGAGGGGTAGGGATATGTGGTTGCTGTCCATAGGGCATATTGTATTGCGGGGAGAACGGTTGGTTGCCCCCAGTATAAAAGTTCTGTCCCATTCCAAATGGAGGTTGGGGTGGGTTAGTCCATATGGATGCAATAGAGCTTCTAGGAGGCATGCTACTACTTGCATAGTTTGGCAACGGCATAGATCCTACACCGACCAATTAAGGGAATAGTGTTAGTAATAGGTTGTCCGGTTTGTCCTAACGATTGTAGGGGTAGTGAAATTTTCTCTATTATTTGCATGCTGGTGACACTGCCCCCTAGTATGGTGGCCAAGGGGTTTGAACTTAGCAAAGGGTTCCAACCGAAAGGGTTGCTAAAAGGAACCGAAGTAGTCCCACTTGTGGGAGGAGAAACCGTAGGTGCCAACGTGGTCATGGTAGGAGTAGATCCCGAAGGACTCGGCGAGTTACTACAGTTGTGATGACCGTAGGGTTGGGACTAGGTATATTTAGACTACTGGGGTTACCGAGTGATGGTATAGAACTGAAAACTGGTGGGGAGGATGGTGGCGAAACTAGGATGGTTGCCATTGGTATCGACCTTGTGGATGCCAGTTGTGAAATGGATGTTTGTGCAGCTGAAGACATGTCTTGGCGTGGTGGAATATGAATTATCATAGGCCCCAATGGATTAGTGAGTGGAGGATTGTAATGGGGTATGACACCTTCCGTGAAAGGGTCCTCTGGAAATTTTGTATGATATGAGGCTATGAGCAAATCAGGGTTTGTCAATGGAGACTGCTCTTCCGCAGAAGGCACGGGTTCACCAAGGGTCAGTTATTCCTCAAGAGTCAGAGGAGGTAGACCTTGCTGTCATCGAGACAGATGATGTGGGTCGTTTGAAGCCATGGTCACCTGTTTAGTTTTAACAAATTTTAATAAATTGTGATGTATTATAAAGTCTTAATGACAGTAACCACACACCTAAAAAGGAAAAAAGAAAAAAGGAATTTCTAAAATCAATCAGCAAGTAGCCAGAATAGGGTGCCCTATCTGAGTACTACCATTTGCTGGTGATGAAATCCAGTATCACAATAGTATACAGAGAGGGTTGGTCAAAAGTACAGTTACGGTCACTCTAGAGCTTCGCTCGAACCTCAGACGATAGGTGTAAGCACTCTCGTGAAGACGAGTACCCTCCTAAAGACCGAGGACAGAGTGGGTCCGTCTATTTTAGGTACCAGGACAGCCCGTCCCAGTCACCTTGTGTATGTCCCTAAACAGTATGGCCACTAAAGATACCTCAAATCATAGACATCATCAGGGGGGTCCACGGTCGCATGCTATATGGGCAGAACACCTAGATCCCCGATCTAGTTTCGACATCCTCGAAGGGAACCCCAATATATAGCATACCCACTGGATGTAGTCGAAGGCAGGCTACCTTATTGTGCACCCAAGTGTTTTCTCACGCTAAGCTCTGGTAAAGGAACGGTCCTGATAATATGAGTGTAGTAGGATTTCGCTCGTTAATGACTCTAGTCTCAAGTTTTGAGATCTTGGGTGATTTTCTTACTTTTCCTAACCCAAGATCCTAGCTTGAATTACTGTTGGTGTGAGCTCAAAAAAAACTAATCTGATTGATTTTATTATCGCTTGATTCTTAGTGTACTTGATTATTAGTCTTTCGGAGGGGGAGTGGACGTATGAAATGTAGTGAGACTCTGACTCAGAAAACCATGCAAAAATATGCTCTAAATATTCAATTTGATGAAGAGTATTTCTACAAGGAGAGGTTTCTTTTCAACATCCATGCACTAACATTCAAATAGAAAAGTTCAACCTTAAAGATTCAAACATCTATTTACCTCATCTTAACAGTATTTTAACTGAAATTTTTAGAATTAATTCAGCTAGATGCAGAAAAACTAAAAAAAAAAAAATTCTTCTCTAAAAAGTAAATGTTTTTGACACTCAATTTTTAAACAAGAGAAGATAAACAGAAATGCTAGCTTAGTAAACAAGCACAGGGATTCAGTTAAGGAGAGATACTGATGGCCAAAAACTCTGTAACCAAAAACATAATCACAGGGGTGAACAACAAATTTTGGCTGAGTAACACACTATCTCTGAGTGAAGACAATGTTAATCCAGAGACTAACACACTATCTTTAAGCAGAGCCCATGTTATAATGCACTGGAACACCAACAAAGGTAGCATTAGCCAGGGTAAATTCCTTCAGATGGTCAAACAGAAATAGGATTGAACTTTGTGAGATTTTGAAACGTCTACTGGGCATACATATTGGTCAGAAGGGTCTGTGAACATAGGAAAGAAGAAAGGGGGAAAGAGATAGTTCGAAAACTATGGGGAAATCCCCAGCGGAGTCACCAATTCTACTATAGGGTAAAATTCTTGGGTTGTTGGTTATTTAATATCCCTCTCAGGGCTTTCCGATGCCTGAGGCAGATAGTAATATTAGTTGTATAGTTCAAAAATAAGGCACATACATGTTCATATCAACTCAAAAAACTTGATGGAATAATATGGAAGATTACCTCTTTAATGATCTTGAAGTTTTTTGGAGAGCGCTAAGCAGCGAAGCAGGGATCCTTCTTCACCAGCTCCAAATCTCGACCCTACAATCAATCAAAGCACCCGTGTAATCTCTACCACAACATACATTTCCTATCAATTAAGTTAACATATGATAAACATTTAAGCTATGCACATCTAAGCCATTCATCTCATGCTTATATAAGTAATTGAATAACAATGAAAATATCAACGCATAGAATGGACAAAACAGATTCAGTTCTATTGATTTGTAAAAAGGAGGATTACAACCGTTAGTTGTACCAAGCCCTCCGCAGCCTTCCAATCTCTCTATCTCTCAATGTGGTGATGTCTTGATCAACAAGTTCTCAATGAACCTCTTTGAATTTTGACCTTCACACTACAACAATAATGCTCTACTTCACAAGTATTCAAAACTTTGACAATCCTTCGACCTTGAACCAAGAGCCTTCAGCTCCATTTTATAGGAGATGGAGAGAGCAATCATTGCCTCTCTCCTTCCACCAGTTCTAAATAGAAAGAACCAAGATGTTTCCTCAAATTCCATGCTTTTTCCTTCCTTGAGAGTTCAGTTGTTTTTGGCAAGGCCCAATAAGAGACTAGTGCTTTGCAGTTTCTATTTTGTATTGACTCTCTTGTGAGAAAAAGCTGGAAATTCAAATCATTCTCCGCGGTTTTTTCCCGTTTCAAACTCAAAACATGGGTAACGCTGCCCTCTAGTGTAAATAGAGCATTTCCCTAGCCACTAACATGGCCTATTCATTGATCAGGTGCATTATAACACTCTTGTGCTTTTGTAGGGGTGCGTTACCTTGGCAGAAGTAGGTTTAGTTTAGGTCTTTGTATTCCTTCCATATTTATCTTCTCCTCTAAGCTGATGAGGAGGTTTTTTGACCTGTAACAGGAAGTCACTAACACTTCCAATCACAAACTCATATTTTTTCATTTCCATGCATTTTGACGTAGTGATCCCTTGTGTTCCCCTAACACTCTTAGTTAAAAATTCCTTGCATGCATTGGCACATCTTGGTTGCATGCCACCCTAGCACTCTATCATTCCTTAGCACTACCAAGCATGCCTTGTCACTCCTCCTTATCACTCTTGGAACTCGTTGAAACTTCTTGTTACACACTCTTATTCATTCATTTCCATGCATTATGACATATTTCTCTCTTTTGTTTCTCTAGCACTCCCTAACACTCCTTGGCATAGATTGGCACACCTTGGAACTTGGAACATCTTGGCATGCTTTCCTAGAATTATATCATGCCTTGGAATTGCATAGAATACCTTGTCAATCCCTCCTTAGGACACCTAGAACTTGCGAAAACTCCCTAACACAAACTCTTATTCATTCATTTCCATGAAATTGAAACTATCCCTCCATTCGGCTTCCTTGGCACTCCCTAGAATGCGTTGGTGCCAAACCCTAGAACCTAGCACATATTGGAATGCCTAACATGCCTTGGAACTTTCTAGCATGTGTTATCACTTCCTAGGATTCCTTGCACACCTTGGAACTCCCTATTTGTCATGCTCTCATAGATAACCTTACTTTTTTTGCGACTTTGGAACCTAACCAAGTCATTGAAATAATAGCGTTGTGTCTAGCACAACGTCTCCCTTTGTCTGAAACTGCTTCATCCATCCCCTTATCGCAATCATAGGCTTGCCTCCTTCAAGTCATATTTTGAAATTCTCCTAACACACTTCATCCATATGACACCTGGAATTCATTGATACTACCTGACAAACACTCTTATTCATTTGTTTTGATGCAATTTTTACTAGTTCTCCCTTGTGATGCCTTGACACTCCCAAACACTTCTCGCCATGCATTAACACTAACTGAAATTTGGGACTCCATGACACTCCTTAAATATCATGTCCTCATAACTAAACTTATTTCTTTTTAGACTTGGGAACTCAAACAAGTCTTGCCTCGACTACAACAACTTTACCAAGTTTCATTTACTACATCTAGACTATGCCTTGTTCACCTAAGAATGGCTTATAAATAATATTAGGCTACTCATGGCCAATATTAACACATCCCACTTAACAAGTTACCAAGTCATGCCTTCGCACTATCTATCACATATTAGCATTCCTATGCACGCCTTGGAACTCATGCTCTCACAACTACCCTTACTTGGGAACCTTACATTCCCTAAAACACCTTGGCACTCCCTAGCTGTCATACCCTCATATATAGCCTTACTTTTTTTTCAAATTTGGAACCCAACAAAGTCATTGGAAAAATAATTTTGTGACCAACCCAAAGTCTCCCTTTCTCTAAAATTACTTTTTCCACACCTTATCACAACCATAGGCTTCCCTCTTGCAAGTCTTATTATGAAATTATCCTAAAATACTTCATCCTTGGGACACCTGGAATTCACTGACACTCCTTGGCACACACTCTTATTCATTCATTACCTAACCTAATTAACCATTGTGTTCCCCTGGAACTCCCTAACACTCCTCAACATGCATTGACATTTTCTGCCAGTGTTAGCACACCTTTTCATTCCTTGGCATGCCTTGGCACACCTTAGCTATCATGCCCTTATAACTACCCTTATCTTTTTTTATACTTGGGAATCCTATAGAAATTGTACAAATTATGTGTTATATATCTAAGATTCTCCTGATCACACACTATTTTAACTTCATGCACAATACAAAATCTATTCCACCATTGATCATCACATGTGGAAATTAAATCAATTGCAATGCACACATGAAACAATAAAAATTCACACACATTAACAGAGTTGTTTAACGGGAAATCCTGAAGCTAAAAACCCCAAATATCTATATATAATATATGTCATAGAGATCATGTAACAATCCTCATACAAAGCTGATCATATCAAGCTCTCAGTACAATACAATCGCTACACACTAATCAGGCCCGATATTGCAAATCCATGCATTGATCTCTGCCACCTGCTAGCCTGCCTCTACTATGCAATCCCTGCTGAAGAATGGATTTGAATGAACTCGAATTCAGCTAGCCTTGCTCACGAAATCCTCATTAGCATCTCCACTGAGTGTTGGATGCAATAAATGCATCACTATAGTCACAATTGATAGTCACACTTGCTCTTTCACCTATCTCTCCACTGGTCTCCACTAAAACTGCCATGCACTGTAGTTAACTGATGTATTCTTTAGTTTATTAATGAATTAATTAACTAATTAATTCACACCACTCTCACTAGTGTATCAATCAGTTAGACAAGATACAACTAGCTCAACTGAGTCTAACTGAGTTAAACTAAATACAACTCCACCAACTACTTCTATAACTCCACCAAACTCTATCACATGAGTTCTAACTGAAGTCCTCATGCATTAGCTCCAGTAAACCCTCAGGAATAGCGTAATTCCTTCTTTCAGCTGTTGTACCACATCTGTGCACTTAATTGAGGTGCTCCAAGAGAATAAGATAGTGTTTAGAGTCCAAATATTATTAAGAGCTAATAATATTCGACATATCTATTTTTAGACTGGCAATACAAAAATAGATTCCGCCCGATATGTCTAAAAATAGAAGTCCATATTTTTTTCTAACTTGACCAACCATCCAAAAATAGCATCCTGCAACTCATAGAACATGATCGACATGTCTAAAAATAGACTTTGTGCCAAAAATAGCCTGCGGGCCCACTTAGTGAAGGCGGCTCTTTTCACTAAGCTCATAATCTTGTTGAATCTCAACACTCCCTCTCAAAAAGATAGGGATTATCTGCCACCCTGATCCTGTCTCTATGGTATTCGAATTCGCTCCTTGTGAGCACCTTCGTCAGAATATCTGCATCCTGATCCTCCGTAGGAATGTAAGAAAGAAACATGATCTTCCGCTGCACACAATCTCTGATATGATGGTACCAGATGTCAATATGTTTAGATCTATCATGAAATACTGGATTAACCAAGAGTTTAATGCAACTATGATTATCACAATATATCACAGTAGGATCTAAGTGTGAACCGAACAACCCGACTAGGATCTTCCTCATCCATATAGCCTCGCATGTAGCAAAACTTGCTGCCATGTACTCGACCTCCGCTGAACTGAGTGCCATGGATCTCTGTTTCGTGTTGTACCAAGAAACTACTGTAGAACCGATACTAAATATCCCTCCAGATGTGATCTTTTTGTCCGTTGGGCTCCTTGCCCATTCTGTATCCGTGAAGCCATGCAGCTTCAACTCATCCGACTGTCTGTACCACAAACCATATCCCGATGTGCCCCTGAGATATCTCAATACATGCTTGCCTGCATTCCAAAAGAGCTTGGTAGGCTTAACTATCGCTTGTGAAAGCTGGTTAACAACATAACATATGTCCGGTCGTGTATTGACTAGATACATCAGCGAACCAACCAACTGTCGATAAACAGTGGCATCCACTACCTCTGCTGATGTAGCATCCTTTTTCCTCCAACCACTAGGAAGAGGAGTGTCGATAGGCTTGCAACCTTGCATGTGAAACTTCTCCAGTATCTCTCAAGAATACTTGCCTTGAGACACAAACAGTCCACCCTTCCGCTGCCAAATTTCCAATCCCAGGAAATAATGCAGGAGGCCCAAGTCCTTCATCTCAAACTCCTTTGAAAGATCTGCCTTGTATGAGTGTATCAACAGTTCATCACTCTATAGTATCAAATCATCTACATAAAGTAAAATGATCAAGAACTTACCCTCCACCACAATCTGGTATAGTTTCGGATCCGCCTCACTCTTGGCGAAACCAAGTCCAGTGAAATAACTGTCTATCTATGTGTACCAAGCACGAGGTGCTTGTTTTAGCCCATACAATGCTCTTTTGAGCTTGCACACATGTGACTCGATGCTAAAGATTTCGAATCCTTCAGGCTGCTCTATGTACACCTCCTCCTCAATGAATCTGTTGAGGAATGCCGTCTTCACATCCATCTGATGAATGTGCGAACCCATTTGCGCTGAGAGAGAAAGGATGATCCATATGGAAGAATACCTTGTGACAGGTGCAAAGGTTTCTTCATAGTCAATCCCCTCGATCTGTGAGAAGCCTCGGGCAAAAAATCTTGCCTTGTACTTCTTGATGCTCCCATCAGCAGCTTGCTTCACTTTGTAGATCCATCTTGAACCTACCACTGATTTCCTTTCCAACCTTGGGACAATCTCCCATGCACTATTTCTGAAAATCGAATCATACTCTTCCACCATGGCATCTACCCATGCGGGATCCTCCACAACTTCCTCGAAAGAATATGGTTCTATCATGATACAATTGCTCATAAGAGCCTTGTATCTAGTAAATTGGCCAGGTGACTGTCTCTGTCTGCGCTGTGATGTAGGTGCTCCTACATTCTGCGCTGCATCAAGATTCAGTCGCTTAGCTTCTGTAGTGCACTTCAACCCTCTGATGTTTGGCGTTGCACGAGTGGTTTCTTCCACTCCATGAACCTACTCTTGTAGCTGATCCACACCCAGAGGCTCATCTTTAGGAACTAGTAGCTCCTCATCTGCATGCAAGTGTAGCACCCTCTCAAGCGACAACTTCATGGCTTTCTCCTCATGAAATTTGATATCCCGTTGCACCACAGTCATCCGGATGTCTGGAAAATACACACGATAATTGTGGGGTGTTTCTGTGTACCCCACAAATATCCCAACCTCTGCGGTCGGCTCCAACTTCTTCCTGGCATCCTTCGTCACATGAATGTAAACAGGTGAGCCAAAAATATTCAAATGAGAAATATCAGTCTTCTTACCAGAAAACACCTCTTCAGGTGTACTCATGCCAAGTACTCTATGAGGACAATGATTTTGCACATAAATCGCAGTGTTGCATGCTTCAGCCCACAAGTATATGGGAAGGCCCTTATCATGCAACATCGCCCATGCAACACCCACGATCGTTTTGTTCTTTCTCTCCGTGACCCCATTCTGCTGTGGGTTATGAGGCGCTATGAGTGCTCTTCAAATTCCTTCTGCGCTGTAGAAGTATTTGAATTCGCCACAAATGTATTCACCACCATTATTGCTCCTTAGAGCTTTCACCTGCTTCCCCGACTCTTTCTCAACCAGTGCCTTGAACTCACAGAAATTTGAGTATGTCTTGCTCTTCTTCTACATGAAGAAGATCCATAACTTACGAGAAAATTCATCAAAAAATATCACATAATACCTATGTTTTGCTGTCGAAGCTACTGAGAAAGGTCTACACACGTTTGTGTGAATTCTCTCAAGGATCGTCGTGGAGAGACTATCCTTCTCATGAAAATTGGTCTTCATAAATTTTCCCAAAGTACACCCTTGCACTGATCTGACTGCGCAAGTGTACCCTTAGGAAGCTCGGTAGAAATTTGCTGAAATTTTTTCAAAGTGCCATGGTGAAGATGGCCCAATCTCCTGTGCCACAATTCGCCCTCATCCCGGCTCACCACTCCTTCTGATTTTCCTGCCATTTTTGCGCAGCCATCTACCTGCAATTGATAAATATTCTTAACTCGAATCCCTATCCTCCGAGTTTCAACAGTTTTTTTACTGCACATGAAAGCCTTTCCCTTGCTAAAAACAACATCATAACCCTTGTCTTCCAACATCGCCACAGAGATCAAATTCTTCTTCAATCCTGGAACATGCATGACATCCTTCAATATGAAAGGTTTACCTGAATCCCTCTCAAAGGAAATGGTCTTGATACTAGTCGCACTATATCTACCATCATCGCCCATCTCGATGTGCACTCAAGGATCCTTCTCATCCAGATCACTAAAAAAATCTTTGTCTCCGGTTATATGGAAAGATGCACCACTGTCAAGAAACCACACTGATCCCATCACAATTGAAACCAAGCATGTGATCAGCGAAAAATCCAGCTCAAACTGCGAGGCTAAGGCCTCTCTAGCTGCAGATCTAGCAACCTGCTTATTTTTCTTCTTCTGTGGACAATTAGTGGCATAATGTTCATGTTGGTGATAGTGAAAGCACTTCACCTTGGACAAGTCCTGCTTCTTGCCTTTCACACCAGATTGAGAAGGATTTTTCTTTCCCTTCCCTTTCCTTGCTTTGGCAGCCAAAGCGCAATTTTCTTCATCTTCATTCTTCGATGAAGATCCATCCCTGGTACCTTGCCTTATCTTCTCCTGCACAAGATCTGACCAAATTTGATCCCATATTGGCAGTTTCTCCCGACCATTGACAGAGTCCTTGTAGCTATGCCAATTCTTCGGAAGCCCAAGGAGAGCCAAGCTCTCCAAGTCCTCTTCATATATAGTAAACCCCACACTTTCCAACTCATCCTTGCAGTGGATGAACTTTGTGAGGTATTTTGGTATACTGTCGCCTTTCTCCATTTTTATTTTTCTGAGCTTGTCTTTAAGCGCCAACTTCCTCTGGTCACTTCTGATTTGGAATAAGTCTGTCAAAGCTTTCCACATCAAGAATGGAGTAGCTTTACCATGAAGGCTGGACACTATGTGATCTTTCACACCTTCCAACAGAATCTTTCGAAATTTTGCTGTCTTCTTTTACCATGCGTCATGTGCGGCTGCATCTCTAGAAGCAGGTTTTGGAATTTCAGCATCTATGAACTCCTTCAACCCATTATCATCCAGCATCGCCTCCATCCTGTCCTTCCATGCAATATAATTTGAGCTTCCATCAAGGGCATACTCCAATCGCAATCCGTTGAAAGAGATTTCAATGAATGCTCAACTTCGACACCAAGAAAACACTGCAGCAAATTCAAATTCCACCAGCACAAAACTCAACCGCTTCAATAATTACAATCTGCTCTGATCAATATCACTCTGATACCATGTAGAAATTATATAAATTATGTGTTATATATCTAAGATTCTCCTGATCACACACTATGTTAACTTCATGCACAATACAGAATCTATTCCACCATTGATTGTCACATGTGGAAATTAAATCAATTGCAATGCACACATGAAACAATAAAAATTCACACACATTAACACAGTTGTTTAACGGGAAAGCCTGAAGCTAAAAACCCCAACTATCTGTATATAATATATATCATAGAGATCATGTTACAATCCTCATACAAAGCTGATCATATCAAGCTCTCAGTACAATACAATCGCTACACACTAATCAGGCCTGATCTTGCAAATCCATGCACCGATCTCTGCCACCTGCTAGTGTACCTCTACTGCGTAATCCTTGCTGAAGAATGGCTCTGAATGAAATCGAATTCAGCCAGCCTTTCTCACTTAATCCTCATTGGCATCTCCACTGAGTGTTGGATGTAATCAATGCATCACTATAGTCACAACTGATAGTCACACTTGCTCTTTCACCTATCTCTCCACTGGTCTCCACTGAAACTACCATGCACTGTAGTTAACTAATGTATTCTTTAGTTGATTAATGAGTTATTATTTATTGAATTAATTAACTAATTAATTCACACCACTCTCACTAGTGTATAAATCAGTTAGACTAGATACAACTAGCTCAACTGAGTCTAACTGAGTTAAAATAAATATAACTCCACCAACTACTTCTATAACTCCACCAAACTCTGTCACATGAGTTATAACTGAAGTCCTCATGCATTAGCTCCAGTAAACCCTCAGGAATAGTGTAATTCCTTCTGTCAGCTACTGTGCCACATCTGTGCACTTAACTAAAGTGCTCCAAGAGAATAAGATAATGTTTAGAGTCCAAATATTATTAAGAGCTAATAATATTTGACATATCTATTTGTAGACTGGCAATCTATAAATAGATTCCACCCAATATGTCTAAAAATAGAAGTCCATATATTTTTCCAACATGACCAACCATCCACAAATAGCATCCTGCAACTCATAGAATATGATCAACTTGTCTAAAAATATACATAGTCTAAAAATAGACTTTGCGCCAAAAATAGACTGCGGGCCCACTTAGTGAAGGCAACTCTTTTCACTAAGCTCATCATCTTGTTGAATCTCAACAAATCAAACCAAGTCCTTCCTTTACTATGCCTTTTTCACCTAAGTATTTCCTATAACTCATCTTAGTATACTCATTTCCAATCTCAACTCATCCCATTTAACAAGTTACCAAGTCAAGGCTCACATCCAATTGTGGCCATAAAACAACTAAGAAACATAGTTTACATCTTGATATGCCATAACACCTAGCATGTTTAACACTCCCTTAGAACTATGTGGCATGTGTTAGCATCCCATACATTTATTGGAATGTTTTTCACTCCCTATCACATCCTAGAATTCCCTAAGATTCCCTAACACTCTATCATTCCTTGGCACTGCCTAACATATAACCTTGTCACTCCCTCCTTATAAGTCTTGGAACTCGCTGACAGTCCATATCACGCACTCTTATCCATTAATTTCAATGAATTTTGGCCTAGTTCTCCCTTGTGTTTATGTGGAACTTCCTAACACTCCTTGGCACACATTGGCACACCCTGACACCTGACACATCTTGGTATGTCGCTCCGACACTCTAGCATTCCTTGGAACTACCTAGCATACCTTGTCACTCCCTCCTTAGCACACCTAGAACTCACTGACACTCCCTGTGACACACTCTTATTCATTTTCATTCATTTGAAACTAATGTTCCCTTGAATTTCCTTGGCACTCCATAACACTCCCTAACATGCATTGGCACACCTTATAACCAGGAATATAATTGAATTTTTTGTAATGTTCCCAAATTTAGCATGGAGCTAATTGGAACATTAATTTTGCCTATATTAGCTAGGAGGTGAATAAATGGGTAAGGAGGCCCATGAGTAGGAATACAATCCCTCATATTGTGAAAGGGATCTTCAGAATAGCCATATTTTTCACCCTCAAGTGTGAAAAGGGGAAAATGCATGAGGACAAGGTCAGGTTTGACCAAGTCAACAGCGCTGCCATAGGAGGAGTGGATCACTTTGAAAGACAACGTAGTGTGAATGAGGAAGAGGTCATTTGGTGGAGGAAACCCTAATGTGTGGGGGCTGAGGCAAGGAAGCTTTCATTTGTATAATGGGAGGACAAGGCAGGCATAGATGGATATGTTGATGAATATAGATTTTGGTTTGCATGACTATTTGCTGTCTTTAGTTGTTTAACTGAGATTGCTGTGCTGCTTAGCACAAGGGATTTCCTATTTAGGAATCCTTCTCCCTTCTTGAGAGGCCTCTTGAGGGATTTTACTTCATTCTCCACATTTTAGGCTCAAGGCCAAGCCACCTCCTTCAGCTACAACATTATTCCTGTAGCAGGAAACATTGTGTTGTAGGGTGTTGCAGTGGAGGGTACCACAACACCATTTCCTTGGCTCATCTTTCAGAGGAGGGAGCTTATATTCCTCTAAGAGGTTAGTGAGGAAGTTTCAGGAGCTGATTACAGATCTTTTTCATTATGCCAAGCACTTCCCATCTCCTACAACACAGTCCATCTCCTTGACTGCGTTATTTCTGAGCATATTTGCAGTGGGGACTTGCTCCACTATTTTGGAGGGTGAGATCTTCAGGGATTGGATCAACCTTTCACCTGAGAGATCCATTGGATGAGATATATTCATCATATCCAGCATCATTAGCTATCTTCATCCATTTCCAGTTTCTGAGTTGCAGCTGCTACCCTGCAATTCCGACATTTTGTATTTTTTCATATTTCAGCCAATCCTTCCAAGATTGTCTAGAAATTGGCTTTGGGAGTGTTTATCTTTTCTCCCCATATTGTATGAGTTGTGTATTGATATATTCATGTATTGACATCAGTTTGCATTATTTATTCTTCATATATTGCGCAGTCATAGCCATGGCTTTCTTCATGTAGCAGTATTTTTCATTTATCGTGTATATGTTCTATTGAGGGTTGCATTTCCCCACTTGAGTGATTTTTTCCTCAAGGATTTGTATACATTGTTGCTGCTATAATATAATATGATGGTTATGTGGATATTCTGGCATTCCATGTGTTAGTGTATCACTGCTACTCCATTGGTGTGTTTACATATTGTTGTTGCTCCACATTTGGAATATCTTAAGATATTCCAAATAGTGTAGAAATTCCCTATTTTGAAATATTACAGTGGTATCAGAGCATGATATTTGGATGATACTATTATTTTCAGCCATAAGAAGATAGAAGAGACCAAGATGATGAAGATGAAGAGCTTGCTCTCATCAGTTTTCAGATCCAGGAAGGACCTCTCCAAGGAGGTTAAGAAGATGGAAGAAGGAGAAGAGGAAGGACCATGCACTTCCTACTCTTAAAGAGAAGAAGGCATGAAGCATGAAGAACATTTGGAATATGAAGTTCTAAGTGAATATATTGCTGAATACTCAGCTAAACCTAGAGCCTTCAAAGATACTCTAGCTTTACCACAATTTATTCAGTTGGAGGAAGAGAGAAGACCCTACAGCTATGGGATGATGAGAGGCAATATATTTCTATTGTCCACTTTTGATGGATCACTCACATTTGCAACAGAGACTTGGGTGATGAAGCTAGAGGCTTTCTTCCTGCTACATCTTGTAGTAGATAGAAAGGTTGTAGAAATTGCAGCGCTGCATCTTGAAAGTGAGGCAAGTACTTGGTGGTTCAGCCATTGGAGCCATGCAAGGGTATCTACTCTTGCTGAGTTTTCTCAAAGGATGATCAGAATATTTGGCCAAAGGAGGGAGGAGCCCTCACCACCAGTTGAAGAGGCATATACCAGTGCTGTCATAATCATGGAGGAGCAGCCTTCATCTTCAGCAGTTGGTGAAGCCAACACATTGGAGGAGGAAGCCCTTTCAGCCATACAAGATGCTTCCAATATTTCCAAAGGTATGCCAGAATTTCCATCTCTTATCATTTTAGTAAACATTATGGATGGGTCTACATCGTTGCATGTTTTTGATTTAGAGCAGCAGAATTGCACTGCGCTATACAAGAGCAGTGATGGAGGAAAGGGGAACCATTCCTCACGTGAGCATTCAAATGGCAGCTTCATTTAGGAAGCCATGAAGGAATCAGTAAGAAGGGCTAGACATCTAGAGATAAGAAAAAATTTCTCCCACTACAAGAAAAAATGAAATTGGTGAGGGGAAAAAATGGTCACCATAAACTCATTAGTGAGGGTCAAAAGAGTCTTCGTCACCAAAAATTGAACGTCACCAAAGGTGGCATCGTTGAAAGTATAGGTGTTGTGGTCACATTCAAATTCCGTCACCAATAATGATTTATAGTGACGGATAGTGACCGTCACCATTTCATATGAACAATGGTGACGGACAATAGCCTCCGTCACCAAAAAACTGAACGTCACCAAAGGTAGCGTCGCCGAAAGTATGTGTTGTGGTGACATTCAAGGTCCATCACGAATATTGATTATAATGATAGATAGTGACTGTCACCATTTCATATGAACAACAACAATTTTTTGTGATAGACCTTTAATGGCGTCAATATTGGTGCATATATATGGTGACGTTCATTGACCGTCACCATAAATTCATTGGTGACATTAAGGTCCCTCACGAATAATGACAATAATGAAAAACTGTGACCCTCACCATTTCATATCAACAACAAAGATTTATGGTGACAAAATTTTAATGGTCGTCACTATTGATGCGCATATATGGTGGCATTCGTTGACCATCACCATTTCATATTTTGGCGAGGGTCAAAAAATGTCACCATAAGCTCATTGGTGATGGTCAAAAGAGCATCCATCACCAAAAACTTATCTTCGTCATTCTCTATGAATATCAGGGCACGATGGAATCGAACCACCAACCTCCTGCTTGTAAAGCAGGTGCTCTTCCATTGAGATAGCACCCCTTAAAAAATTAGACTTTAAACTAGCAATTGCCCCAAAAGGTGCAAAGATACACCAAAGGAATAGAAAATCTAAGAAGATCAAAAGTTGCTAGAAATAATATGTTCAATATACATAATAAAAATACAATAAGAATAACTTTTGATATAATCTAACAAAGTATGTACTATGTAGGAGAATAACTAGAAAGCACAAATAGAAATTTGAATCACAACACAACAATAGAAAAGAACATGCAACATGAAAGGAAAAACTCCACAGTTTGAGAAATATGAACAATCCATGGGCCTGTTCTTATTTATTGATATAGATAACGAAATAGAAATATAGATTTATGAAATTAAAGTATCACACAAGAATTTCTTGAACAAATATCAATATGTAAAATAGTATTTTTTGCATTTGGATTTACCTTTCAGAACCTATTGAACAAGTTTCCACAGAAACAGCCAATAAACATAACACATAGACCTCAGGAGCATTAGAGAAGTATTCAAAGAAAATGATGAAAAGAATATCTAGAAAGAAATGAGAATCCTTTTAAGTAAAGCATGCATTTATCACGTGACTAGTACACTTGAAAAAAAAGATCAGAATAAATTATGAACTATTCCACCAAAAAACAGTGAAATTTTCCACTAAAATACAGTTTCAAATTAATCACTAGCATGACGCTAACTTCTCTACAAAAATATGGAAGTTTCAAGACAATGTATAATAGCTTGCATGGCAATCGTGTTGATAAAACCTTCCAAGGAATAAGACCACATCAGTCAATAAGAGTGCCATCATACTTAATACTATCAAAGAGTGGTCAATAGGAAAAGTGAATTGAAGAACCTTCATAACTTGCATTGGTTCGTTATCCTTCATCCAACCCTAAAATTCTAGACCAAAGTTAACATTTTGAAGGAAAATTAAGAAAAGTCACATGATCTTGTGAAATAAGATTTTTATCACTACCATTAACTATAATGCAACATTTTTGCACAAACAAAGCATACTTGTCTAAAGTGAAGTAGTCAATGATGATTAAGACTAATTGTGGGCTTAGAATTGTTTTTCCATTTTTTTTTGAATTGTTAGAATTACCGTACTTAGTAGCAGAGGCATTCCCACCATGGATTGGGAAGTCCATAACAACCACTTATGTAACTGGGATTGTTGACTATAATCATTTTAACCTTCTCCTTCCTTTTGCTCAGCCACTGAAATATGTGTTGAGAACTATTTGCTTAAGACATTCCTCATTAGAATGGGCATACCATTAGTGATAATAAAAATATTCTCGTAACATTTCCACTATCATTACAATTTATTTTGGGCTAAAATTTAGACTTATGGGCATCTTTGTCATGCCTTGTAAACAAATGAAGATGACAAGGGGAAGGAGTAGAAGAAGGGGAATTAGAAAACATCCATTGAGAGGAGCTTGAATTGTTGTCAATGATGCTCCATATTTAGGGATATCTTCTGTAACTTGCTTTCAATATTCAAGGCAAGCCAGAAAGCCTTGCTCCAATGAACTGAGTGCATGAAAAGTCCATCTTGTGTTGAATATGAAACAAGAGACACTTGATAAAATTGAAACATTAATCCCCGGCGATGGACTTTTCAATATACTAATGAACAATCAATACTAGCAATTGTTAGAGAGGCAGCCACCGCTAAGTATCTCCTTCCTAAGAGGTTAGAAACATTGTCTAATAACTATTTTGTAGAATCCATCAAAATCACCCAACAGGCACCACATTGCACACAACATGTTGAGTTGTGGGAGAAAAAATATTAAATTAGAATGCACCTTTTTGCGAGAACAATGGCATTTTGGAGAAACAAAAATGCCTATCATAAGTGATATACCTGCTAGAGGTATAGAAATGATGCCAGCATATCAGGAGGTTGGTCTAGACCCCAAGAGATATCTAGGTAACAAACCCAAACACGAGTAGCTCTGAGGTTATGGCAAAAACATTGAGAAGGAATGTGAAGGCAAAAGTCTTGCAATAAGAGTAAACTCATAGGATAACTACAAACCAAGAGTGACAAAGTTCTGGACATTTCCTTAGTCTAAAGAGGCTAGAAGCTCATGCAACACTAGAAGGTTATTTTATTGGGCAAAGAGAATACTATGTGCATCTTGCAGATGCAAATTGCTTTTGCACATGATGGGAAAAAGAGCTTGCAAAAATATGCTTGCAAAAATATGCCCTCTATGCAGCATCAACGCACACAACATTCTCTTTTTCCCAATGCACTAACCTTCTAGTTGTGGCCAAATATAACTTGGGTCACAGTTGCAAGGCTTTTAGTAGCAGGCACTTACCAAATCTTCCACAATTTGCGCTATTGTACCATAACTAGATCTTGGACCTATGCTAAGATGTGAGGTGTTTCCACTGCAAGACATCAAGCAACGTGTTTAGCATTCAGAGTTGAAAAACTTGAGAAACACCTTAACCAAGGAGAAACAATCATAAAGAAATGAACAAATAACAATAATAATAATAACTCTAGAATACTATAAATAGGAAACCCTGCTATCACTACACTGGAGGTGCAGGCCTTCACTTTCTTATTTTTCATTATAATTTGCACAAAATCCCTCCAATCACAGCCTGTCACATTTTTGAATTTAGCAACAGTTAAAGCCTTTTTCATTTGGTCATGTATGAATCCCAGTGGACAACTTGTGTTATATATGCCATACATAACAATTAGGAAGCCAAAACAAGTAAATTCAATGTTTCAAATGTAACTTCTTATCAGGAAATGTTAGTTACAGTAACAACAATGGTATGCCAATTGCATAAGCCATATGTATCTCTTGTGGAAAGGGTGATTTTAATCCCCGTGTGAGCCAAAATCTCAATAAATAGCAACATAAAGAACTAATATGCAGTAGAATTGTTGTAGAAACTATTTTATAAATGGGAAAGGTAGTGAATTATGGAATATCATATCATGTGTACTACCTATTTAGTTGCTTACCCTGCAATATCTACTATCATTTTTAGTTGGAAAGACACACCGAGTGAACCTTGGGATTAAATTATTTTGACGAAGTAGTGCTCAGACAAAGATCAGATCTAAGTGATTCAGTGCAGTGAGGGGCAGAGGAAGTTATTGGTCGGAGGATATTCTCTAGGACTAAGAGTACATAACAGAGAGGCAGCAGAACCAACAGAAGAAGCAGCGGAGCCACTAGGAGGTGTGATACAGCCCCCAAAAGGGGTGACGCAGGCCCACAAAGGGACTGTGCAGTGTTTCCATGAGACAATCTAAGTTTTTGCTGGAGATCATGGTTTTTGAGCTAGGAGGGATGAAACTTGATTTTTCGAGAGGTAGATTGAATCAAAGAAGAGGTGACGCAATCCACAGCCATACCCACACAGGCTTATGTGTGTACTCCGTAGATGCAATGCGGATGGAGCTGGGGTTTTGCCAGTTCAGATCTGGGTCAGCCAGGGCTTGAAGTGTGAGGTAACACTCACTATATTTTTGTCTGTCATGATTTATATGTACTGGATAGCCAACAAGGCATTCGAAGATTGTATTCAGAAACTACTTCTTAATAATACAAATCCTTAGAATTTGCTACACCAATTTTCCCACATTGAGTTTTTCCTGGGACTTAGTCCAAAATAAAGGTGTCCTATGTGTGATTTATTTCTTGCTTAGTTTCCTTGTTTCAAAATCATATTTAATTAAGTGTAGGCTGCTTCAGTAGTTTACTTCAATAATTCATGATGCAATCTGAATTAATTTTGTAAATGTAATTTACATAATAGGAGAAGTAAGCTCAGATAGTTGCCGTAGGATTCCTAAGATGGTCAGATCTAGGAATTTTAACATTATGGGCCACTGGTAGGCCACATGCCTATTTTCTCCTGATCAGATAAGTGGATGACGTGCCAAAGGGATATATTCTAGCCTACGCTGGTAGCAAAGTTGAACCATAATAATTGAAGGAAATATGCAGTGATTAAGGAGGTCTGGGTATGAAGAAAAGAGGGTTGTATTCAGCTGATAACAAACCCTTACTTGTGATCATTATTTCATATTGATTGTTTCAAATTGGTAATTCATTCTTATTGTACTCTCTCTCTTTCTCTATTGGACATTTGATTTTAATAATAAGAAGAATTGATGAAGGGTTTTCCCCATCTTGGGGTTTTTCCCTGGCTTGTGCCACATACTTGTGTTCTCTTGTCTTATCTTGTCTTCTGAATCAATCATACATGTTATTTCTTAAGTTTCTATCAATGGCAAATTATTCAGTGCTAATAAAAGTATAATGGGCTTATATGGAATTTTAAGTTACTGTGTTAAGCAAGAACATGTTAATCTAAATTACCATGGTATAAGAGCTAGGAGAGGACAAGCCCAAGCAAGAGTGGAAAAAGAAAGAAATCGCAGGAAGAAATTTGTTGACTACACTTTATGGATTGTGGAATGTTTCACAAGAAGGGGATCTTAAAATATTCAGACCGGAAATAGGGAGAAAACCCTTTAATTTTAATAGCCCTAATCAGAGACTCAATTTCAGTCCAATGTGTAGAGGATCAGTTCCACATTAGTTGAGCTCTTTATTCGTGACTTGGATGGCAAATGTGATCTGAGGATTCAAGTGAAAATCAGGTCTCTTTGTTTCAATTTTGGTTGACTCACGCTAATCTCTATTCACTCCCAGTCAGTATACAAGCCTGACTCAACTTCGACATTCTGCCACAAGTCTCTCGTTCCCTGTTTACTGGTATCTCTCTTATGGCAAGCAAATAAGCAAAGTTTTTTCTGTAAATAAGATCGAACAATCAGGTCTCTTTGTTTCAAGTTTGGTTGAATCACGCTAATTTCTATTCACTCCCAGTCAGTATACAAGCCTCACTCAACTTCGACATTCTGCCACAAGTCTCTTGTTCCCTGTTTACTGGTATCTCTCTTCTGGCAAGAAAATAAGCAAAGTTTTTCCTGTAAATAAGATCGAAGGGCCTTCTTTTGTTTTTTTGTTTTGGCTTGACCTCTTGTATCTTGTAATTTTGGTCCAGCAAAAAGAAGCCCATCATCTTTACAACCAAAAAGGAATGATTAATGTGATTCAGTTGTTTTCTGTGGGGTTTCGTTGGTCTCACTTGCACTACTTTCTTTCCTGGCTCATTAACCTTGCATGAAGGCCACTCCTGTGGAATTTTATTTGAATATTCCTGTGGCATTGAAAAAGCCTTTTTTTTTGGCTTAGGGTGAGTTTTTGGGCTTCTGGGATTCATTCTGTTTTGTTACAGGGTCATTTGCCTTGAAAGAGATCAGTGGTTTGAAAATTTTCAAATTCTAGTCTTGGTTTCAAGAGAATTTGGTCAATCGCTGGAATGAAGTGGAATTATGTTGAACTATAACTCTCTAGTTTGAAGATTTTCTACACAATGTATCTTTGGTGACCTCATGATAATTCTTGGATCTGTGAAGCTATGATCTATGGCCATATGGAATTGTATCTGCAGCTCTTTGTTGTGTGATCTACATCCTAGGTTAATCTGTATTAATTCAGTGGCAATCATACAAGTTTTAATAGTCCAAACTCATCTTGGATTGTGACAATGACATGGTTGGGTGACTAATGTGATCAAACTCATAAGGAGGATGGTTATAACATATGTATTTTTAAAGGCACAAATCTTGCAAATAAATCACTGAGGCTAGTATTTTTCAAGTCTCGGTCCTTAAAGCTCACTTCTGGAGTTTCCTGAGTCGTTTGAAATTTGTGGAAGGTTCTATATATATACTCTGTCACAGTCTCATTGAAGTGGACCATTCAAGCTTCATTCCAACTTCTGACCGTTTCAAGGACTGAAAAAATTCTTGTGTTGAAGGAATTTGATTACAGTGCATTGTAATCTCTCACCAATAAAGGAGTACCTTCAATGCTAATAAATTTGAATATCATGTGCATTGACAGAATTTCCTTTATAGCAAAGTATGAAAATATCACTATGTATCATGACAGTTTATCTCCTTGACACTGATGACTACAGTATAAATATGATCCTGACTTAGAAAAACACAGTATGACCCTTTTGGTTAGTATGTGTATGGTGATCTCTATGTATTGGCAATATCTCTAAGCATTGTCTTGGGACTGTAGGAGTACCAAGCTCAAAATGACAATAAATCTAGGTTGTGGTCCACATGGCACAAGCTTGTGAGTGACAATGATATGCTTGCAAAGATATTATTTGGGTACACTGCTCATTTTATCTAGAATTACAGTGAGATGGTTGTCTGATAGTTGGTAATATTACAGTAGGAACGTCATCAATATAGGAAATCTAGTTTTTGACTGAAAATGAGAACAGGGCATAAGGAAAATCATTGCCACAAGGTAAAACTATGATTGAGAACTTATTATTGGAATGTATATTATTTGGAGTTAAATACAAAATATTATTATTTGTGGTAATGCTATGGATGTTGGAGAATAGACATTCAAGAAAGTTTGTCATTGTAACATGTCTACAATGTAGCTGTAGATCCTTTTTCACCTTGGTTTCTATTGTCTGTAATGGCTTGTAGTGGTAGCATGATGTGTGCATTAGATATTTTCTTCCAATGTTCTAGTGAACCTGGTATTTTCAAGAGGGTCATAAGCTGTTAGGAAAGAACTCATTTTTTCATAAGAGGCATTCCTAGAAAAAATTGGTCAAGAGGCCAATCTGCAAGACAAAATTATAATATATATTGTGACTTCTCCAAAGCTTGAAACTTATTCATTGGTTGATACTTCACTAGTCATTCAATAATGCAGCAGTCTTCAGAAACCAAAACACAGTGGTGACTTGCAGGTCATGTTTGCATTATGCTAGTACAAGCTTAGTCTATTCAAAGGCCTACCATATGCAACAAAAGAGATTTGCAGAGAAGCTTTCCATGTGCACTACTTGAATTGTAGGACAAATGAAATAGTTAGTTTATATATCTTCAGCGATTTTGAATTAGGAAAGAAGCCCTTAAAATGTTGAACTTTTGGGAAACTATGCAATGATGAGTGCTTTCTATGTCCAAGATTATAATGATGCATTTTAGATGAATCTCTTAGCTTTCACTATCTTCAAATTTTTGAATATTGATCTTATTAGAAATTGTAAGTTAAAGGTAATTTTTTTTGCAAAATCTAGCACCCCTATGGCATCATAGGTATTGGCACCTCAACTTGACCTATCTCTCTCAGTTTCCATGAGAGAAACTAGTAGATGGACTTTTGAACATTCTGTAGAAGATCCATAGAGTTTGCAGAGCTTGTTAGGCAGGGAAGCTACATTGAATACCATTTTATGAAGGACAAGCTTGGAGAGCATAGAGGGTCCTTCAGTTGGTACTTTCAGACATATGTGGACCAATGAACATGACATCAACCACTGGTGCTAGGTACTTCCTTCCGTTTTTTGATTATTTCAGTAGAAAAATGTGGATATATTTTCTATAATTAAAATATGATGTGTTTAATGAATTTAAAAATTTCAAAGCATTAATAGAGAAACAGTTAGGTTGTCATATTGCCTCTCTTAGATATGATACTGGTGGGGAATTCTACTTAAAAAATTTCAATAAATTTTGTGCTAAAAATGGGATCCAAAGGCAATATATTACACCTTACACTCCACAACAAAATGTATTGGTTGAGAGGCAAAACTGTACTATCACAAACATGGCTAGGTGTAAGTTGCAGAGGAAGTCTATTCCAAATAGGTTTTGAGTTGAGGTAATGTACACAATAGTATACTGGCTGATGAAATGAAATATGACACTTTGGTCTCAAGTTGGAGGACTAATTCCTGTAGTTGCAATGCCAACATATGCACCTGTGAAGCAAAAAAATCCATTTTTTTTTATTGTTCCCCAGACATTCTTCAGTGTAGAGAAAGGGCAAGAAATTTCTTCATTCCATGCAGATATATATAGGCCACCTACTGGATTGTTGTCATCTACAACTGCAACATTTTCAGATCCAATGCAGTCACTTGGTTTTCTTTACACTGGGCACCTCTCTGTATGCAGCTCTGCCTATTTTTCTGCTCTGTTTGCATCTTTCTCGGACTCTTCAAGTTCTTACCCATTCACTCCAAGTACTTCTCATATTTTGACCTATGGTGTAATTCTTCTGCCCCATATCCGACATCCTTAATGGGATTGACAAAAATTCCAACTCCCAATAATGATAGAATCTGGTCCAGGCTGAGCTTAGATTTGAATTTTGGCCTAGAGACTTTTGAGGCAGAGGGTAAAGAAGAGAGAGCAGGATCAAAAAATGCAGTAGTTTTGGAAGGTCCTTTGATAACAGATGGGAAAACTAGAGTCATCCAACAATGATCAGCATCAACATACTCTTTTAAATAAGGTGGGATTTAAATAGATTTGAAAACAAAAAAGAGATATAAAGATAGCCAGGTTCTGTAGGTGTTGGTAGCTTCTTTTTCATGGGTCTGTCTCACCCAAAGGGTGTTGCTTATTGGGAACATTAAGTTGTACTTGAATCCCAATGTGATGTTGATAGAGTTTTTTAATCCCAAATGGCTTAAGCTATAGATAAATGTGTACTGGATTGAATCTGAGATCGATACAAGGCCAAAATTGCTCATGCAGATTGAAATCCCCATATCACTAATTTTCCTCTTTTCGGGCGATCCTGCTGCACTTTTTACATGTATGCTTATTGTAGAAGTATGAATGGCACAAGCCAGGTGTTTGACAAAATTCCCAAGAAAAATGTTACCGCATGGAATGTTATTATTAGAGGTTGTGTTAGGGATGGAAACTGCCAGGGAGCCCTCAAGCTATATTACCAAACACAACAGGGAAGAATTAGTGGAGACATGCCTTTCCAATTGTCCTCAAGGCGCGTGCTGAGATTGTGGCCCTCGAGCAGGGCAGGGAAATCCATAGTTACATGGAACACCATGACTACAGGATATTTCAAAATTAGAAATTGTGAAGAGGCAGGAAAGGTACTTGATGAAATGTAGCTGGAAAGGTCAAAAACCAATGTGATAAATTGGAGCGTGATGATATCCAAGTATGAGTTGAATGGTCACAACAGTGGTGTAGTGAGATATTTTCTAAAATGCAGCTGGTTGGAGCGAAATCCAATTCAGCCACTATTTTCCAGTGCTCTCGCTTGTGCAAAATTAGCAGTGATGCAACAAAAAAAATGGATGATACATATGAAGTGTTTTTCAATATGCCAAACAGGGATCTGATTTCATGGAATGCAGTAATTTCTTGTTATGCATTGAATGGATATTGTGATGAGGTGTTGGGGCTCTTTAATCCACTTCAAAATGACAGGAATGAACCCAGATGTAATTAAATGGAGTGAAGATATTGTGAGGTAAACTCAATTTGGTCATAGTGTTGAATCCATGGAAATATGCAGTTGAATTCATGTTGCAGAGGTGAAGCCTAACTCTATTACCATAGCAATTATTTTTCCTTCATGTGCTGATTAGTAGCTCTGTAGTGTGTGTATCGAATGCATGGGCATGAGGAAGATGCCCTGACACTCTTTTATGAAATACAAGAAGCAGGCATTAAAGTAGGCCATATCACCTTCATTGCTATTTTATCTACCTACAGCCATGCAGGACCAATAGATGAAGGCTAGCATCATTTCAATTGAATTAGTAGAAATTTTGAAGTGAAGCCTAGAGTGGAGCATCATGCATGCATGGTTGAACTCCTTGGCCACTCGAGACACTTTAATGGAGCATATGTGACATTGTCAAACATCTATGCTATTTCTATGGGATGATGTAGTCAACGTGAGAAAGCTAATGTTAGATAAGGGAATTGAAAAAAAAGGAACTAACATCTCATTTTCACAGACAATTCCAGCTACTGCTAAATTAGGATGTTTTGAAATATATCATAGAAACTCTTCGACCGTGTTCTCGAGTTTCAATGATAATACACCCTCTTCATTTGAATTTTTCCTCTCCAAAACCATGGAGAGGAGAGACATGGAGGAGTTAAGACCATGCATACTTCCTTAACAACCCTCAAGGTGGCTGGAAATAGATAATCATGACAAACTCCAAGCATTGGAAAAGTCTTGGTTGAAGCCTTATGTTGTAAAAGACGAATGCATCAGGCAAGTCTTGGGCCAACTTTGGGACTCCATTGAGGAGTTTTGGTGAATTTTGAAATTAACTCAAGTTTTATATAGTGCTTGGTTATAGAAAATCAGTGGAGCAAAAAAAAAAGACATTTTCAGGGAAACATGCCTGCCTATCAGAGGCCAAAAGTTGGGTCACTGGTTTGAAAACAAGAATTTCTTTGTCAAGCAAATTGGATGGAGCAGCCAGCAAGGGAACATGACAAGTTTCTGCCTCAGACTTGCATATTTTTGTGGGCTTGTTTGTCTGTATTCAAGGTGGTTTTGTGGTCAGAGAAACCTATAGGAGTGCGTGATTTGGTCCTGCAACACATTTTTGGAGGAACTATAATTTTTTTAGGTGGGATTCTTTCTTATTCAATTGAGGACTATGCCATGACAAGACTCATATGAGAAGACAATGAATTCCATGGATGTTATAGGGATTCGAATAGAGGCTGGGAAGGTCTAGTAGACTATGGAAGTGCAAATATGCTTTTTATTGATACTTCAATAAAAATGGAGACCTCGTGCACCTCTAGAAAGAAGTTCTACGCTGCCTCACATCTATTGTAGCTATTGCAAAAATCTCATATATGCTTGAACATGGGAAGAACACGATCACAAATTACAATATTATTTTCTTTCCATTTATTCTCTTCCTCTACGAATTTCATGGCAATTGAAATCATCACTTTCTTCTATTATTTGAGAATTATATGGAAGGCTTGATGTAGTTGTTTCACAGGGTGCCATAATTTATTTTCAAGAGATGGCTATTCAACAAACCTTGATTTATGATTCCTATTGGATCCTGTTACAACTAATAAATGAATATAATTCCAGAAATTCTTCTCCTTCGAGATTGTAAATCATCATATCTTTTCCCAGGACAAGAGCAGGTGACTGATTTCATAAGAAAGGTATTTGAGATGCTAGTTGGAGCATCTAGAAAGCTTCAGGTATTAGAAAGGTTCTTCCACAATTGAAACAAGGTGTACAGGGATGCTTGATATACTAGAAGACTTCTTGAACTTCTTATATTTTGTATATTGTCGAATGGATGGGAGCACTTCAACATTAGAAAAGCAACATTGAATAAAGAACTTTAGTATCCGAGATAACGAAATTTTTACTTTTCTTATTTCAACTGAGGCAGTGGGGTGGGAGGGGTTGGAATCAATTTTCTAAGTGCAGATACAATTTATTATATATGATCTATATTTCAGTCGTTTTTTTCTTTTATGATCTCAATCATGATCTCACAGTATAGGCCAAGACAAACCAATGATTTCATATCAGTTGATAATAAAGTGTATTGTTGAGGAGAAAATATTGCATCGGTGTACAAAGATGGATTTGGAGAATCTGGTGATGAATCTTTGTAAAAATGAAAGTTTAAAGAGTTATCTAGATCACAAAGAACCTATATATCATGCTTTTCAAAATGAAGTTAATTCTATTTGTTTGGTTTTCTCTTGTTTTGCTGTCTTGTAATTTTTTTATTGTTATGTTTATTATCTAGCATGCATATGCCCAGACAATGACCTCTTGCCATAACTGCAAAAAGAAAATATATAGTACCTATATCCAATTACTTTAGCTGCTGGAAAAAAGAAATCCAGAATAATTTAATATGAAAAGAACTTATTTTACACATACTGCTCCTTTGTGAGTTTCACAGCACCTCAAGTGCCCAAGTAGGAACTTTAAATTTCACTCTAACAACCCCATAATGCATCATTTTATGGAAACTTACACTGCATACCAGGATTGGATACAAACATGATACAATTCCTCATTTCCAATATGGTGCCAACAAAATTTTGGCCATCTCAATGGTTCAACATTTTTTGTAATACAAGACCCAAGCAAGTTTCATTAGTTTACTCTGTTAACCAAACCAGGTTTCATGTGCCTAAAAAGTACATATGAAATTCTAATAGCTCACTGAGTGTGTTTGTACTACCTATTTCTTCTACTCAAGGAAATAGGTATAACAAATATAAATCTGATAATAGATCAAAAAATAGGTGGTGGGGGCCCTCTTAAAAGTGAAGAGTATTTGGGAATAAACACTCATTTACAATAGACAAGCTCCAGGAGTACATTTCAAAAAATGGGAAATAATGCTCTGACAGGTGCATTGGCCAGAATGTTTGTAATTATTTCTACATCATTTATTTATACTCCTAGTAAGTGTGTTAAACAACATATGAAAATTGATTTATAGTATTGCAACAACTGGTATGTCTATTGGAAGTGGAGTATCCATTACCAGAAATGGATCTCCAACAACAATAAAGTAACGTCAAGACAACATATACCACTTGAGTAGATTAGAATGGACCAGAAATGAATAAAATTCAATGCCATGTTCCAGAAATTGTTAAGTGGTGAGCAATAGAATAGGAAGGAATGCTTTTATTTACTTGACATCATCATGTTGTGCTAGATGAAGACTTCTATTACATGATCAACTGGGCAAGATTTGGCACAGGTATCAATTTTTATCAGACTACAGGTATCATTTTGTTAATTTTGGGAAACTAGGTACAAACTCCATGTTGTATTGTTCATATGATGATGATGATATTTTTGTTAGATTCCTCTTTCGGAGAGGTGCAAGATTGATCTAAAGATCATTTTGTTTGGATGAGAAGAACTTATATTTTGATTTTATTTTCCACACATGTGCAAATTGTCATGGTCGGCCAGAATTGTAATGAAGGCTTGCAAGCCCAATAGATGTGTCACACACCCTCATTGATGGATATAAATTGGAGAGAGATGATGTCCATTTCATCATCAACTCATCACACATTTCCTCTTGTGATCTGATTGGTTCATTCAGCCTTTGGAGGCCTCTCTCTCTCACATGTGCGGATCTGAAGCGGAAGGAGTGCGGACTATTTTTAGGGCTCTTTTCTGGTGCGTTGACTAGCGTTGACCGTGGGTAAAAGCTTGGAGTTTGGCCTCCATTCTTGTGCAGAAAATCCAATCTCTTGAGGTAGCATTAGAGGGCACAAAGATCGAGGGGAAGGGTGACCTTTGACCACAGCCCTAGATCGCTGCGTTGACTTTTTCTGTTGACCAGTGTTGACCTTTTTGGAGCTGTCTTTGAGGGGTGTGTGTGTGACACTTGGAGGATTGGCTGATCTAATGTTGGAGAAGACTTTGCTGACTGGTGCATCATGTTGACTGTTGTAACGAACATTATTCTCTATCTTTGTTGGACAAGAAGAATTGTAAATTCTGATTTATATTATTGGTTTGTCTTCTGTTGATCTATTATTATTTTCTATCAGCATTTTACTTTCATGTTTATGTGATTTCTAAATTGAATTGGGCCTATAAGAAATATTGAAGTAAAACTGCATTAAGCACAGAACATACCATGGTTATCTAAATTTAACATGGTATCAGAGTTGAGGTGAAGACAAATCCCAAGCTAGTGTGAAAAGCAATCACTGAAGAATAAGTCTTGTCAAGGACCAATGGCCTCCTCAACCTACAAGGGTTTCGAATCTAATGATAAGTTGACTGACAAGTCTGATTATCATGCATGGAAGATGTCCTTGGATTTGGCATTATAAGATCAAGATGTCATGGATTATGTGCCGGGGAAGATTCATGAGCCTCCATCAAATGCATCGGCTACCACAAAGATGAAGTATAGAAAAGGGGCAATCAAAGCAAAGATGACTATCTGGGATTCTATTCATAAGAACTTGGTTGCCTATATCTCCGAGCTAAGCACATCTAAAGAGATGTATGATAAGCTGGTAAGCATGTTCAGGGCTAGAAATGCTAATCAAGTTCTTTTCTTCAAGAACCAATTGAAGAATATCAAGAAGGGCAAAGAAGAATCCATTCAATCCTATTTTATGAGGCTCAATGAAATAAAGAATAATCTCTTAGCTATTGGAGAAGAAATAGATGATCGAGAGATGGTTCTCATTGTTCTTGGAGGTCTCCCCCGTGATTAGTATGTATTCAATACTCCTATTCTTAATAACAATGTGATTTTGATGAAATGTTGATGAGATGCACTCAAGAGGAGACAAGAATGATGGAGAGAGATCATCCCTCTAATGGGAATGGAGGTGAACCTACTGCCTTTGATGCTCATGCAAAAAAGAGGAACAATGGTGGTCTGAGAAATCAAAACCACGAAAGAGCAGGGCCCAAAGGAAGGAAAGGAAGATGTTACACTTGTAACAAGTTTGGTCACTATGCAAGAGAGTGCCCCAATATAAGGGAATCTCCTAGGGATGATGACAACAACAACTTCAGAGGGAATGACAATCAAAGGAACAACAGGTTCAAAGGAAAGAGGAAGGCTCCCTCTGATCGAGGTGGAAATGGGAAACCTTTCAAGAGGTCAAGAAATTCTAGGTACGATGAGTCTAATGTTGTTGATAATAAGAAAAATGAATATATTCTTGTATCTGCCCTCTCTGCTGCATATCCTCCTGACACCCTGGATATCTAGTTGATTGATAGTGGTGCTTCAAGGCACCTTGCTGGTTATAAAGAAGCCCTCTCTAATTTGATTGAGAAGGATACTAATTTAGAAATTATCCTTGGAGATAATGCCACCTATCTTGTGAAATGGATAGGGATTGTGACCCTTCATCTATCTCAAGGTCAAGTCCTCTGCTTACAATATGTGTTGTACATACCTGATTTGAAGAAAAACCTTGTGTCTATTTTGGCAATGGAAGAAAAAGGATTCAAGGTGGCATCTGTTGATGGAAAGGTACACATTTGGAAGAAGAAATTCAAATAATCTCTTACTATTGGTTTTAGAGTTGATACACTCTACCAGGTTGGAGGAAGTCCATTGGGGGCTATGTCAAGTGATACAACTCTTCAAACTGAGTTATGGCACCGTAGGTTTTCACACCTTCATTACAAATCCCTTCCTGAAGCAAGGAAGGTGGTGACAGGGATACCCAAGTTTAAAGATGATCATGAAGGTATATGTTAGGGTTGTGCCGAAGGGAAGCATAGAAAGGGACCATTCCCCTCAAGTGTCACAAAGACATCTGATATCTTGCAATTGATACATTCTGATTTATCTGGTATGCTACCCGTAACATCCTTGGGAGGATGTTCCTATTACATGACTTTTATAGATTACTTCTCCCGCAAAACCTGGATATATTTCTTAAAGAAGAAGGAAAAAACATTCAAATGGTTTTGTACCTTCAAGGCCTTGGTGGAAAATCAAACTGGGAAGAAAATCAAAATTTTGAGGACCGAAAATGGGACCAAATATGAGTCAAATGAATTCAATGAATTTTACAGGGAAGCTGCCATTAAGAGGGAGACCACAACTATGAATACTCCTGAGAAAAATGGTTTTGTTGAAAGGAAGAATAGAACCATCGTGGAAGTTGCCCGTGCCATTGTGTATGTTCAAAATAGATGCCCGCATTCCGCATTGGACTCCGAGACTCCCGTAGAAGTCTTCTCTGGTAAGAAGCCTGATGCCTCCCACTTTAGGGTTTTTGGAAGTCCTGTTTATTTTCATGTGCCGAAAGAAAAGAGAAGCAAGTTGGATGCTTCTGGAAAGAAGGGAATGTTTGTGGGCTACAGTGAAACTTCGACGGCATATAGAATCTATGTGCTTGGTCAAAGAAAAGTGGAGATATGCCACGATGTCACCTTCGATTAGGATGTTGCCCTCGAGAAAGTTAGGATTCTTCCTAGCTCAAAGGAAGACAAAGAAGAAGAAGAAGCAGGGAAGCAGGAAGAGCCGAAGGATGAACCTATGCCTAATGTTGAAGGACCAAAGGATCCTATTGATCCACCTCCTTCAAATAAGAGGAGACCTTCATGGCTCAGGGACACTCTCGAAGATACCGAGAGACATATTTCCCCAAGGGGGACATTCCGTGAAAGAAAGAAGCCGAATAGGTACCAAGGGTACCTAACAGTCATGAGTACAATTGTACAATCTAAGTTTGGATCATTTGAAGAAGTCGTAAAGGATCAAGTTTGGAAGGATGCTATGCACGAAGAATATGAGCCCATTATGAAGAATAATTTCTGGGAAGTGGTCCCGAGACTGCACGACAAATCTGTTGTCACCTCGAAACGACTCTTCAAGATCAAGCATGGAGCCGATGGAAGTGCTGAAAAGTACAAGGCAAGATTTGTTGCCCGAGGCTTCTCTAAAAAAGAAGGCATAGATTTTGATGATTTAAATACACCTAGGGAGTCGGGTCAACCTAATAACCACCTCTTTTGGGTCAGGATGTAAGGGGGTGTGTTACAATATCTTGGCTATTATTAATTGTTGCGCAGTGTATCCAAGCTCTAGTTTTCTCTAGTTTGTTTGGTCAAGGGAAGATCAGGTGGAAGAAGTCCTCCTTGAGGTTACAAACCGTAACCAACATAGAAAGGAACTTACTCATTAAGAAGAATTTGGTCTATGAATCTTCTAGGGTTTGTTTGAGGACAACAAAGGTGCAATTGAGGCTCATTCCAGGTACAGTGAGAAAAAAAAAGGACTGAAATTAGTCTGAGATTGTTATGAAGGAAACGGCCTAGGAGGGATGTGGATAACCACATTAGGGAAACCACATTCTATAACAGACAACTGCTCCATTCCGAAAGTCATTATATGACTATATATTGTACAGAGAGTTGATCAAGCTACCCATCTGGGCTGTAGGTACCCACAGGAAAGGTAGTCAGGCTCCTATTCTCTAAGCATGTGGATTATCTTCAGACTTCAGTACAGTCAAACTCCTATGCATAAAGCTAGAATAACACAATAGATATTAGATTAATATATTTCACCTAGTTTTTATTGACATATCATAATTGCAGTTGGATTTGGTTTCCTAAATTGCTGATATTGCAAATAAATCTGTACTGGTGAACATATTACATGGTTTCATTGAGCAGTCAACCCTATTATTGCGCTTTTGAGAAGAATCATATTGTTGTTGTCAATATTTATATTATTCATGCATATATACTATTTATGAGTGTGTAACACTATTTTATTGAAGAAACCTAGACATAATAGAAACCTGAGCGAAAATTTACCCTAGAGAATTACAGTTTGTACCAGATGTGGGTCATCAGCAAGGCAAAACGATTGCAAGTACTTAATGTCTACTTCTTCGAGCATTATTTCATTGTAAATTTTACCTAATTTACTTAATTTCTTAGATATGACGAGTTACTTGATGGATTTAAAGGAATGTCTATATATATATAACACCCTTCCAGCCAGCTATGTTGGCAATACTCCTATAGTAAACAACCGTGCGCATGAATAAAGGTTCTTCATAGAAACTATAGGTCAAACTGCGAAATGAGGTGTATTATAGATATCAGCTGTCAGAATGTCAAATTTTAATCGTCTATAACCCATTAGCAGCAAAAGCAACAGGAAGGTATATTGATTAGGAAAACAAAATTTTTTTTCTTTTATTTTATTTGTTCCTTATTCAATTGGACTTTTAATTGGTACTGTGGAAAGTGGCAATTGCCAATATGCCAGTATCATTTTCAAATTGCAGAACTTACAAGCCACAGTGAGTATGTGGTGCCTAATAGCAGGAATTTATGTTTTAGCCCTCAACTCCGATGGCTCAAAATTCAAAATTTGTGGAGCTATATAATTGCAGGTTCAACTTGGCCAGCAAGAGTAAGACACTAAGATTAAATGCATGCCCCTATCTTATTCATTGGCCCAAGATAGGGAATACACACTCATTCCACCCCGATAAAGCCGCCCTAAAATGTCAAGTTCATTTGAAGATTGGGGGAATTTTGGTTTGTAGTTGAGTCAAAGGAACAATATGCCATCTTAGTGGCAAGCAGGCCATCATGATAAGGAATTGGTGAAGGGTGTATTGGCACATGGTTTTTGGAATTGGGAGGCTATCTTCAAAGACAATAAACTAAACTTCAGAGTTTCTGATTCTTTTTCAGAGGCTGGTAATCACCCAGATCCTAAAGATTGCATGAAGCACCTCAGATTTATCAGAAGTCATCTATGTCGTCGCCTTCGTAAGCTCAAGGCTCGGTGTAAGTGACATTTTTTTTATGACAAGGAGAACGAAATTTCCACAGAGTCTAGACGTTCTGAGTGTTCTCGTCCTAGCATTCCACGAACTCCAGATGGGAGGCCTATTCTTACCCTTGCTCTAACAAAGGGTCTTACCATTATGGATCTTGGGACAATTGAATATAAACGTGTTGGATTTCATACAGACCATCACATATTTCCTATTGGCTATAAATCTATAAGAAACTATGCCAATATGGTGGAAAAGGATGGACGGACTACATACACCTGTAGAATTCTTTACGGTGGAAGTGCAGGTCCTATTTTTCATGTAGTTCCAGATGAAAACCCTGAAAATGTCATTGAAAGAGATTATGCATCTGGGGCATTGGCTGTTGTTTGTGGAACTGGCAGAACACAGCAAGATCACCATCAGTGGGATGAATATGTTCGGCCTCTCACATCCCACAGTTATTCAATTACTACGTGAGCTGCTTGTAGCAGAGTACTGTTCTACCTTCTTCTCTGACTGTCCTAATTTTGGATCTCACTCTTGAAGACAATCAATTAGTACCCCAGTTATTCCTTCCATTCAAGATGGTTCCGAATTCAAAGAAACCCAAAAGCCAATGAGTAGCTTTGGAGATCAGTCAGAGCAATCATTATCTGACTCATCCGAAGGAACATACATCAGTGATTCATATGATGAAGTGGATGGTTCTTATCAGGGTGTCACTTCAGATAAGATGGCTAAAGATCAAAGTTTCACTAGAAGAAACATGTTAGTTCATTCGGGTGTTGTTTCCTGATTTTCTTTTATGGTGAATTTTCCAGACAGCTAGAGTGTTTGGAAGTGATATTCTGTGGGGAATTTTTTGAATACCAGTGTGATCATTTTGTTGGGAAAAATACTGAGAGGGGGGGTGAATCAGTATTTTTTGCATATTCAAAACTTTTTACTTTTTCTTACTTCTAAAACCCATATGCTACTTTGCTGAAGCCAACTAGCGTATACACGCGGACATCCTTCATAAAACTCACGTATACACAGAGATCTAATTATGCCATTAATTATTCACTTATATCATTCCATCATTCATTCATTAGATGTTCTATAAACAGTAAACATGTGCAGTAAGAATAGAATAAACCATCACACATAAGCATCACACATGAACACCAGGATTTTTAGGTGGAAACCCAAGTCGGGAGAAAACCACCGCTGCAGTTGCTCAGCCTTCAATATATTATTATAGAGAAAACATCTTACAACATACAAAGGCGTACCTCACCAAGACGCGTGCACCCACCCACGCTTGTTTACCAAAATGCCTCTCCCAGCGGGAGCCCTGCTCCAACCCCCTGACTCGTTTACCAGTCTCTCCTGGAAGGGAGCTACAACCCCCTGATCTCGTTTACCAGCCTCACCTGGAAGGGAGCTACGACCCCCTGACTGAAGGCTACAACCCTCAGCACCTCTATGGACCACGTTCATCAATTTTCACACTAGATCCAAAGCTTCCTTTAGGACACCACTTGCAGGCCACATTTCATCATATTTTCAGACTGGACCCTTTTCATACTTTTAAGCACAGTCAACCATGAAACAGATACAGATAACTCACTGACAGATATCAGTAAACCAGCAGAACAGATCAGACATTTCTTACCACAGACTTCAGCAAACCCTAGTTTGCATACGCGCTTTCCTTTCTCTGATGTCGCGTATATACGCGCTTCCGTTCACATAAACCAACGTATACTTATTATTGCTAGCACTTACCGCGCATACGCGTTTTCTTCAAAATGGGCCGCGCGTAAACACGCGCTTCCTCTCGCGGCGAACTACATATAGAGTATTCAACCAATATATTATGTGTACTTTGATTTCGATATTCATCATATTTATCTTTTACTTCGTACAACATGTCCGCCCCCATCTCGTATCTAGCTTTCCATAAACAATATCTTACAGATCTAAATACATTCCGTATCTAGATCCCTTCTTCATCATTGGTGCATCATACAACCGGATCTATCATTCAACTACAACCCTTTCCTATTCAGACATTTTATAGGCGTGTTCTGGGTCTGAAGCCCGCATCTTGACCACTTCCACATTTCCACAATGAATTTCTTCTCTTAGATAGCTTCTGCCTTTTTAATACCATGAGCCCCTTTTTCAATACCATGAGCCAAAACTACATTACTTCCGATGGTATTCCTGGACGGGGTCATTTAGCCGAATCATTACCCAATACAATGGGTCAATACCATGGTGGTTACTCCTGGTTTTGCACTTTTTGAGCGCTTTTGCCCATACGCGACTTGGAACGTTCTTTCCCGCGTGCATACACGACTTCCCTTAGTCAAATATGTGTATGCCTAGAGACATACTCTTTTCATCATAGATATATCACATGCTGAATTCCTTTATTCATTGCCTTCTGTACTCACTGTAGATACATCAAATTTACTTCATTTAACAGGTTCATCAAGACATATTCTATCAAGCACAACTTCATCAAGTAAGTTGTCATCATCTTCATCAAGTGGGTTGTCATTCAAGGGAAACACTTATCATCATATTGTCAACAAACATCATATCACATCAGATTTACATCATTTACCAAGTCCATCAAGTCAAGAATAACTTCATCAGGTGTATTTCCATCAAGGACAACACATGCCAACAATCTCATGTCTTCATCTTCATTCAGTGGGTTGCCATCAAGGACAACACTCTGCATCATATTGCCAACACATTTAGGATCATTGCCTATGGCTACCAGAAGCTTGGTGTGACTTTCATTTAAGCATTGGGGTATTATACTGACTTATAAAACCGAACCAGATAACTAGTCATCACCCTGAAAATTCTCTTTGGGTGGTGGTGTTTATTGTTTATGGAGATTTCTACTAATGTTATACTTAATTTGTGCTCTGATGATTCATTCTAAACAGGTGTTAGAAATTGTGGGGAAAATTTCAACTGATTTCTATCACATTTCATCTAATAAATTTCCTATATTGTAATCAAAACAATGTATATCATTAAGATCTATTAAAACTCCATTTAGTCTAGCTTCTAACTAGCTAGATTCGAGGTTCATGCTGAAGACTCTTGCCGATTGGAAAAACACTGGTCATACAAAAAATGGAATTCAAATAAAGGTATACCACATTTATCGTAAGTCCCAAAATGCCTCAAAACTGAGCAGCCTGGAACTACAACATTCAAAAATGAAAAGGCTGCTGAATCATCAAAAAAATCGAGTGATTGAAAAGAAAATCTACGAAACCATGAGAAAGCCTTGAAAAGCACTTGCATAAAATTGAGGATAGCTAATCCTGACCTTTTTCTGAGCCAATTTCTGCAACTTGGGAATCTCTTCATGCAATATGGCCTTAAGTGTGTCAAATTTCAGCATTCAAGGTCACGACCACTGCCCTATTCTTCTACTTCGCGACATCATTGACTTTCTAGTACCAAAAAAGCCAAAAAAATAGTAGTTTTTCTGGGCATTTTAAAGACCGAGCCAGGAGAAATGGAGGGTTTGCTAACCTGATTAGCAGCGTCAGTGTCAGAATTGACAATGGTATAAAGCCTCATGAAGGCATCGCTGCCGGAGATTCGATTCTCCCTCTGTTTGTCAATGTCTTACTTTTCATATTGGCTGCCTGGCTGGAACCAAATCAGTCTTTATCACCGTAATGGATGAACCAACGGGAGAGGAAAATGAAAATGATAAGGTTTTTTGAATCTGTCTGTCTATGTAACCTTCCCCTAGTTGTGCCAGAATCATGGGAACAGTTGTGACTAAAGCATCAAAATTAACATGTAATATACTAGCGAATAGTTTCCTATAAATGATATGCAATGCCCACGAATAACTGGCTACGATTGGTCCTGAACGCATCAGGTTCTCGCCTCATGGGTTCGATCAGCTCTCAGTTCTTCGACCATCCAGTTTCGTTTCTTCTCAAAGCCATCCCGCTGGTTCATTATTCTTGTAGATGGCGTCCACCCGCGTGAGAATGTCGATTATGCTCATCTTCACAATGATCAGATCAGAGAATTTCCATGACGCTCATCTACACAATGAAATATGATGTGCTCGATCCCTGGTTTTCTGGATTTGTGTTTTCCCTCCGAATTCCTTCCCGAGATTGATTAAACAAATTTGACTAAAAATTTGACTAAAAAACCTTGATTGAAAGTTCTTAGAGTGATTATTAAGGTGCAACAAATTGTAGGAAGAGATACCAAGAGATAGCACATGGTAAGATGGTCACTATTCAAAATTTAAAAAATTGTGAGTAGGTTAACTTAAAATTGAAATGGAACTCATTCAAATTTCAACTCTCCTTGGAATTAGGAATTAGTAGTGGTGTGTAGGAATTTGGAATTGCAGGTTGAATAAAGTTGTGGTTGTACATGGGAATTTTTGGTTATGGACTCACAAATTTGGTGTAATGTGATCTTACTATAGTTTCTAGTGTTGTTAGAAATGAAGAGAAATACAAGTGACTTCCTAAAAAGATGTAATGTCATCTTACTGTGGTTTGTAATGTTGTTAGAAATGGAGAAATACAAGTGACGTCCTTAAAAAAATGCAATGTCATCTTACTATGGTTTTTAATGTTGTTAGGAATGAAGAAAAAATAATGGTGTGGACATTTAACATGCCATTATGCTATGATATGATTAGTAATGGTTTAATTCATCTTTTATCTACAATTTTTTTTCTTATTACTTTTTCACTATTGTGGCTTATATGTGTAACTATAGGCTTATTATTGTCTTTTGAAGTGTGAGTGGACTAGGTTATTCTAACCTGTGATGAATGAATAGATTGAATGTCTTAACTTATATTTCCTTATGTGCGAGTAATATCAAATACAACGTGTTTATTGTTCCCCTTGCATGGCAATCCATTCTTTCTATTTGGTGGTTAGGTTATTCAATTGTTCGAGATTCGTAAACTAAGCTTGGTGAACTCCAACTGAACACCTCATATGTATTCTTTAAAGTCCAACATAGAGACATCAAGCAACTGGACCTATAGTCAACAAGCCATTTCCTTTGTAGAGTGCGAAGTCCTTTACTTGTTGCTTTGTTTGTCCCTACACTCTTCGCTAGTTCTTATCCTTGATGCTAAGTGTAGGCCTTTGCCTTAGTATTCACTAAGCACAATGCTTCATCTTGTCATTGACCACATTCACCAAGTAAAGCCAGTTTTCTCACTATGTCTACATTTGGGAAAATTTCTTCTCTTTAATTCCATTTGCTTGATAATGCACCTTTATTTTCTTAGTGATATTGTACTTAACTATAATTATCTTGTCATTCTATAATGAATTGCACAATAGGATGAAAGATGTGGTTGAGATACTCCTTTACATGCAATATATTGCACATTAATGTAGAAATGAAATAAGCATTGTTGGTCCATTTATTGAATAGGATGATGTGTTAGTGCTTGAATTTGTCTCCTACATTTTAAAGCCCCAATTTCAAAAAAATTCATTGTCCATTGGTCTTTTCCCCATTAACAACACAAAAAGGAATGAATGTCCAATTACCTTTGACAATGGACCCTAGAGTGGTATCAAATTCTTGTGATGTTAAAATCCTTAATGACAAAGAAAAATGAATGAGTTCTTTGCCCCCATATTTGTGGTGAAATACCTTAGGTTCAAGTAAATCACAGACAAAGGTGTGAGCCCCAAAAAATTATTGGAAGAGTAATAGAGGAAAGTGGTAAGTATAAGGCATGGGGCAAAGGTTATGTGTTTAGTGCCCTTACTCACCAAGTACCCAAAGTGTGTGCTTAGTGGGTGAGGAAGCATAGGTTATTGAGTACAAATTATTAGGTTCCCAAGCAAGGGGATCAAGACAAGCACTAAGCAAAATATGACCATGAGAGGTATAAATTAATTATCCCACTGAGCAGAAATTTCATTTCTCATGGCTATTGATTAACAATGAGTACATGGCTTGTGGTTGACAAATTGAAGAGAAATGCGAGATATAATGCAACATGAACAAGTAGGTTAGGTAGTGTAATTAAAAGTTATGAGCTCCATCATTGTTGAACTTGCATGTTTGTCAAAGGAGAAGTGGTTAAGTATGCCATTGATTGAAGCTCCCATGTTACTTTGTTTAGCTCAAAGAAGGCCACAAATGAGGGTTAAAAGGCTAAATGAAGGACCCTAAAATTCATCATAATCAAACAAAAAGAAAGGCCATGGATTGAAGATCAAAGTAAGAGGAAATTCTAGTGAGCATTCAACAAGTAAATGCATAAAATGGATGAATCAATCATAGAGTGGGGGAAATGAAATATTTGAGCACACAGGAGAAAAAGTAAAATATATCATGTGTTTAAATATATGAATGTCTAGAAAAGGGGCATATACTTGGTGGTAATGTTCTCAACAAAAAGGGTTTTGAGGGCTCATTCCACTGCATTGAGGAAAGGAACTCCACATCAACAAAGAAGGCATTATTTGTTTCCCTAGCAAAGTGGAAGGGCCACAAAGGAAAGGAAATTAATGAGAAAAAGGAAACCAAGTAAAGGCCCACTTGCTTAATGAACCTATGTTGAATGAATAAGAAACAATGGGTATCATTCTGTTGGGAATCACGATTGTCGTTAAACCAAAACCCACAGGTGTTAGTCAACAATCACATCACTAGAGATAATGATCCATGAGAGGCAGTTATTCCATGTTTTGAAACACACGAGGATAATTGGTTTATCCAATCTCCAACAATATCCCCCTCAACGCGAGTCGGTTATGTATCGAACTCGTGACCTACGCTTTGATACCACTTGCTGGGAAACATAGTTGTCGTTAAAACAAAACCCGCATGTATTAGTCAGCGATCACATCACCAGAGATAAGGATCCATGAGAGGAAATTAGTCCATGTCGTGAAACACACGGGGAGCGTTGGTTTATCCAATGTCCAACACATTCAAGCCCTAAGCAAAATGAAATACTAATCCCCTGGTAAGAGGGGATCTCATGTCTCGAGCAAAAAAGGGACATGGGAACAAAGTGCATGTTATGGGTAAGGTGGTGTTAGACAAGTGTAGGATTGTGTGGATGTTTGATTCCCTTAAATCAGTGATGCACATAGAAGAAAGTTGAGGCAATGGAGAGACTAAGGCAACCCCACTAGTTATATGTGGACCTACCAACCATTGCCATGTAGCACCAGGGCCCATGACTTGAAAGTGCATGTTGGCACCCTTTTCTCCATCTTAATTTAAATGAATCCAATCTCACCAGATATTGCTGATTAGAATGCATGGGAAACCTTTTTAATAATCTTCCATGATTTTGTGTAACTATGTTTTGAATTTTTTTTCCAAGCTTAGATAGGACCACGAGCCTATCATGTTCAATTTTTCAAGGTTGGTGGTGATGACCTGCACTGTGTTGGGACAAGAGATAAATAAGTGTGAAGAAATATCATCACATGACTTGCATAAAGGATAGATGTTGGGGTGATTTGTAAACTATCATGGATATTTCTCGTGAAAAAAATGTGTTGCCATTCCAATCCAAGTAGATATTGTTGATTAGAATGCATGGGGAACCTTTTTAATAATCTTCCATGATGTTGTATGACTAAGTTTTGAAATTTTCTTCCAAGCTTAGATAGGACCACAAGCTTATCATGTTCAATTTTGCAAGGGTGGTGGTGATGACCTGCATTGTGTTGGGACAAGATATAAATAAGTGTGAAGAAATATCATCATATGAATTGCATAAAGGATATATGTTGGGGTGATTTGTAAACTATCATGGACATTTCTTGTGAACAAAATGTGTTTTTGTTCCATTCCCACCAGATATTTTTTTTTAGAATGCATGGGAAACCTTTATAATATTATTCCATGATGTTGAGTAACTAGGTTTTGAAATTTTCTTCCAAGCTTAGATAGGACCACGAGCCTATCATGTTCAATTTTGAAAGGGTGGTGGTGATGATCTGCACTACATTGGGACAAGAGATAAATAGGTGTGAAGAAATATCATCATATGGCTTGCATAAAGGATAGATGTTGGGGTGATTCATAAACTATCATGGATATTTCTCATGAACAAAATGCGTTGTTGTTCCAATCCCAACAGATATTTCTGATTATAATGCATGGAAAACCTTTTATAATAATATTCCATGATGTTTTGTAACTAAGTTTTGGGGTGATTCGTAAATTATCATGGATATCCCACTAGACAGTTCATCATAACAGACCAGATAAAAATATATTTAAAAATGAATGAATAAGAGTTTGTGACAGGAAGTGTCAGTGAGTTTCGGGTGTGCTAAGGAGGGAGTGACGTCAAGCTATGCTAGGAAATGTTAAGGCATGATATAGGCCAGGGAAACATGCCAAGATGTGCCAAGTGTCAAGGTGTGCCAATGCATGGCAGCCCGAAGTGTTTGGGAGTGCCAAGGAAAAACAAGGAAGCACTAGTCTCAAATGCATGGAAATGAATGAATAATAGTGTGTGACAGGGAGTATCAATAAGTTATAGGTGTGCTAAGGAGGGATTTTAAAGGTATGCTAGGTAGTGCCAAGGAATTCTAGAGTTCCAGGGTGACATGCTAGGATGTGCCAAGTGCTAGGGTGTGTCAATGCATGCTAGGGAGTGCCATGGAAACACAAGGGAGAACTTGGCCCCTTGTGGTCCCATTTGGCCCCCTATGGTCCCATTTGGTGTCAAATGCCTTTCATCAAGGACCATTTGGGGATCCAAGTTCCAAAAGGATTTTAGGGATTGATAACCTCCTTCATAAGTCTTATTCTTCTCCCTTAACCCTTCAATACCCCTCCTCTCTCCCTAGAAGATCAAGTCCCTTGCTTAAAAGGCAAGCATGTCCCACTCTTTATTCTATCTTAGGGAAAGGGTTTCTAGGGTCACTTCCCGCCTATTCATTAACCTATACTCTACAAGTGACTTCCTAAATTACCGGGACTCCTCCCATCGGTGAAATCTTGTGAAGAGCAAGGAGCCTTAACTGTGGTGATGATGGGATAAGCCTCCACCGTTTCCCTTGTCTTAGAAGTTTCCCTCTTAGGAACCCCTTTTAGGTCCACTACTAGTTTGAGTTGTAACAAGTTGTTCACAACTCCATTTGTGAACAACTCTTTGGTATGCCCACTTTTTCCATACTATGGCTCCAAGATGAGAAGTATATGGCTATGGAGGTTGCCCTTCTTCTCACTGAATTAATCCTCTACAATATAGTGAACTAGGGCTAGTTGGTTGGCCCACTTGACTGTTAATTTAGTCCTTCAAAGTCTACACATCCCGAGGCCTTATACACATGCCTTTCTACCAATCTTTTTGTCCTTCACAAGTACAAGAGTTAGGGCTCTTATTTGACAGTCACTTAACAACCCTCCAACTATACTTGGACTACCATCAATCTTCCCAACCACAGTCAATTATTTTTACTGATCTAGGGCTCACAATATTTTGTTCATCTAGGACTCTTCAAATCTTCCACCTAACGATGGTTTGAGTCCTCTCAAAATCATTATTCTTGTGTATCGACAATTTGATCTTTGTTTTCCAATCTATGAACAAATCTAAACTACTCCTCTTATCATACTTCTAACAATATGTAGATGACTGAACTAGGGTCACAAATCATCCAGTAATAGTTCATTGACTAATTTTTTATAGGTTCCTTCAGATATCTGTCTAAAAATCTATGGATAGTCCACTACAATCAACTTACGTGCATGTCAATCCATTCTTCATATGGCACATTTCTTTTGCATGCTCAATCTTCTGCTCAGGTTCCACCCTCCATTGGATCTTCTATCTCCACACATATTGAATCTTCAAACCATCTTCTAGATCTACGGTCTATATTGAAAAAAGAAACCTCACTCTAAGGGTCACAACCGCTCTTCTTATACGCAAAATTTTCACAGTCTTAAGGGCATACCTTATGAACTAAACATGATCAGAAATTGTCCTAACTAGGGCACTATACTTATGTAATTCTAATTTTTGTAGTAAAAACCCTATCCACCCATAGAAAAAACCACGACTCTTGCCTCCATAAGAGACTTGACGTAGCTCATATGGATCCATAGATTCTGGGCATTTCTTTGATTAAATCTTGACATGAACTTCAGATCTCAATGTCGACCCTCAAACTAGGGTTACCTCAGTCAATATTATGCCTGCGTATACTTATGTTATGACTCTAAATTATAGTGCAAGCCCTCCTCCATTTATATTGGCCTTTATCACAGACCTAGAGGTCTACTAACCACCACAAGACAATATTGTATCAACCCTGTCTTCTATTTCATGTAGAAAATCTAACCAATGGGATTCAATCTGATCTTGTAATGTACTAAAACAAGATACTGAATCCTTCTTACAATTTTCGGAAACAAAACACGATCGCACAATCACATATAAGTAAGAGAAAGAAATCATCAATTGCACAACACAAGATGTATTTGGGGAAAGTAACTGCTCAAAACCTGATCCGGATTTTATGCAGGAATGCAACAGAATACAGAAATAACCATGAACATAGAAATGCAGCAGAAATAATACTTCATTTCATTAATATCAAATAACAGAAATATGCTTACAAGCATACTGGAAATAAAATAGCTAGGGTGCTAGTAGCGAATCTCTGAGAAGAGATGTGATGGCTACAGACCTCTGAACTGTGTTACAATGAGGCTCGAGGGCCTATTTATTGTTGAGAAACAATGTAGAATCCAAAACGACCAAAAACCTAACCGTAGGAGATGAGGCGCCAAAACTGTGGGCGCCCGTTTGGGTAAATTGGTGGTTCAACTTCCCGGGGGCATAACTTTGGCATCCGATCTCCGTTTGACGCGCTCAATAGCTCTAGAAAGATCTATCCAAGGAGTAAAATTTTTTAATGAGCAACATCAGTCCATGGACCCATGTTGCTCTCCATTTTCCCAAAAAACGTCGTTTAGGGCCTCAAAACGGCTCCAAAAGTTCAGGACCCGAAAAACTGCTAAAAATAGTAAGTTTTGTTGCAACTTGAAAACTGAAAGAACTGATGGTGGGGGTTCAAATGGAATAGGTGGGTGGCCACCAATATCCACCTGGATCATTAAGGTCCCAAAACGGCTTCCGGAGTGGAGGACCTGAAAACTTGCTAAAAATAGTAAGTTGTGCTGAACGTGAAAAGATGCAAGAATTGATGGTGCTAATCCAAATGGAATAGGTGGGTGGCCACCGATATCCACCTGGATCATTCCTCCCTCCTTAGGAAACAATGGTCCCCATTGCGTTGAGATCCTCCATGAGATGAGGAAAATTCTGTTGAAATGAGTATTAGATGTGTTGAAGATGTCATGGACCTACGGGTGGACAGCCTGGATGTGTTTAGTAAATTTTGTTTCTTTATCAGCCTCAGACAATACATGTTTGGATTCTGTATGTGTAGTTGCAGGATTTATGGCAACATCAGGCAGTGCTGCGTTGGGAGTCAGATCATTGGAGTGGTTGTCCTGACAGTGTAGCGGAACCTCTATGAGTGAGGATAAAATGTCCTCGTATTCCTCCATGAATTTGTCCATCTACTGCAGTCGTACAAGGGAGCCCTGTTTCGAGGTTGTGGCCACAATATTCTTCTTTCCCTGTGAGTGAGTTGTAAGGAAAATGAATTTCCTGGTTTGGGAAAAAATCTTACTGTGTTTTTTTGCAGTAGTCAAAGAGATGACAGGAGGTGGTACTACCTCCGGTATCCTGTACAAGTTATTTCCCAAAGTAATAATAACAGCACGAGGCCTAGACTCATACACAGCATGTCGCCTCCACAAGTACGGTTGGCCCAATAATACATCAGCTACATAAAGAGGAGAAACATCACAAAATACCTCATCCATGAATGGCTTGATACTATATGGAAGGCGGCACTGCTGGCGGATGCGAAGAACTCTCCCTGGGTGGAGCCACCTGATGGTATATGGTTGCAGGTGTGCTATGGTTGGTAGGCCGAGCCGCTTCACAACCTCTGCTGAGATGAGGTTATTTTGGCTTCTGCTATCGACGAGAAATTGCAGCGGAGAACCCTTCACCCACATCTGTGACTGGAAGAGGCGCTCCCCCTCCTCTGGATCCTTTGGACCCTCCCTCTGGATCTTGGTGGTGGCAAAAATGGCATTGGGATCCGCATCAATGATCTGCTTCCCTTTGTCATTGCCTTTTTCTGGTTCTAACTCAGGATCAGAAAATGCATCTGATTCGGGTGCCTTTAGTTCGGCCACCAAAGACTGTTTGGCCCGACACTCGTTTGTGCTGTGAGTGGGGTTGTTATGAAATTCACACCACTTCCCTGTGTCCTTATTTGGATTTGTGGTGTTTTTCTGAGTCACATTGCTTTGGCCTTGCCCCTTGTTCTTTGGTTTGGGGGCACCTTTCGGATTCACAGATCCAAAGTCTCGCTTCTTCAACTTAAATGTCTGCTCGATCTTGGCGGCATAGCGATATGATGTGCCAAGCGATGTAATGTCGAGGAACTCCATTTCCTCTTGAATGTGTTTTTGTAGACAGCCGTGGTACTCGAGCACCAAATGTCTCTCTGAATCTTTAATACCCAACTTTGTGCGCAGGGTATGGAACATATTTGTCAGTTCGTGCACATCTTGATCCTTCTGTTGCCGCAGCGTGGTCCATTGGATGTATTTGTCCTCATGGCTCCCCACGGGGTAATATTATTCCTTGATGCCATCTCGAAACGAATTCCAAGTGGGTGTGGCTGAGAAAAGAGAGGGTTCCCCTTCGCCCTCTTGCTCACGGTAGGTTTCCCACCAGTCTTTGACATGGGGGGCAACTTTGAGGAGTGAAAAAATAATCTTATCTCTGTCAGAGAAGTCATGGACCGAGAAATACCCTTCCAGCAAATTTAACCATCTATCTACAGCGTATGCATCTATATTTCCTTCAAATATAGGAATGTCAAAATTTACCTGTACCTTGAAGGGAGTGGCGCCTCCAGAGTGGTTGTTGGATGCAAATGTGCCATATGTGGGCAGCCATTGAAGGATTTGAGCAAAGTTATCCATCATCGCATTCCTTTGTTTCTAGAGGGCCTCCTCGAGAAGTATTTTGATAGGATCTCCTGCTCCCTCGTCTTTCTTTTCTTCCGCCATGGGAGGTTGTCGAGGTTTGCGAGGCTGATATTGCAAGGGTTCAACCAGATCGAGCCCTAACTCCTTATACCCTGACCGCATTGGGGACATGCAAAGAAAAAACAAAGAAAGAGCAGACCCACTCTAATACCAATGATCCAGATTTTATGCAGGAACGCAACAGAATACAGAAATAACCATGAACATAGAGATGCAGTGGAAATAATGCTTCATTTCATTAATATCAAATAATAGAAATATGCTTACAAGCATACTGGAAATAAAATAGCTAGGGTGCTGGTAGCGAATCTATGAGAAGAGATGTGATGGCTACAGACCTATGAACTGTGTTACAATGAGGCTCGAGGGCCTATTTATTGTTTAGAAACAATGTAGAATCTGAAACGTCCAAAAAGCTAACCGTAGGAGATGAGGCGCCAAAACTGTGGGCGCTCGTTTGGGTAAATTGGTGGTTCAACTTCCCGGGGGCGTAACTTTGGCATCCGATCTTCGTTTGACGCGCTCAATAGCTTGTTAGAAAGAGCTATCCGAGGAGTACAATTTTTAAATAAGAAAAATTAGTCCATTGACCCATGTTGCTCTTCGTTTTCCAAAAAAACGTCGTTTAGGGCCTCAAAACGGCTCCAAAAGTTCAGGACCCGAAAAACTGCTAAAAATAGTAAGTTTTGTTGCAACTTGAAAACTGAAAGAACTGATGGTGGGGGTTCAAATGGAATAGGTGGGTGGCCACCAATATGCACCTGGATCATTAAGGCCCCAAAACAGCTTCGGGAGTGGAGGACCCAAAAACCTGCTAAAAGTAGTAAGTTGTGTTGAACGTGAAAAGCTGCAAGAATTGATGGTGCTAGTCCAAATGGAATAGGTGGGTGGCCACCGATATCCACCTAGATCAAAACCCCTCTATCTCTATTGTGTATTAAGTCAAGGAATCATGAAACAATACAATGCTTAATCTCTCATGAGATTCTCCAGCACTCTGCCAATTGTCTCCTACTAATCTAGGCAAAATCGGTCTAGTACTTAGCCAATTATCAACCTTCCTTCAGCCTACCTTGCTCACACAATTCCTAGGGAATTAGCTCCCTATTAATTAATAAAGTCAACCTTCCTTGATTGCGCAATCCATCATGGCATCCCAATGACTTTCTAGTTTCACACAGGCAATTTTGTACAAATACAACTAATAGTTATTTTCCCTTTAACCTCTGTCTCAACTGGGTCTTCCTCGGAACTAACATGCATGCAACTATTAATAGAGAATTATCAATTATCTGATTGATCACTCATTATGAATTAAATCTAATTTAATTCAGTGGACCTCTCACTAGATCATCACTTAGTTAGAACTAGTTAATCTGATTTTAACTCAATTAGTTGAGTTAACTAATTCACACCTACACCCCATTAATGCATCAACTGCAACTGGACCCCAAAATATTAGAATCGCTCTACATGCCTAATCTTAGACCCTCATGATCTGGAACTATTCAAGTTCACAATAAAATACTGAAATAAACATAAACACAAAGATGCAGTAGGAATACACTTCATTTCATTAATACCAAATACTGAAAAATGATTACAGACAGAATGGAAAACAAACTAGCTTAGGCGATGGTAGCTTATCTCTGAGAAGAGATGTGGCGGCTACATGCCTATGAACTGTGTTACAATAAGGCTCAAGGGCCTTTGTATTATTGAAAAATAAGAGAAAACCCTAACCCGAGGAGATGTAACACCAACAATTTATGGGCCCCATTGGGGTAGTTGGGCAGCCAATTTCCCGGGGTCGTAACTTGGTCATATGATCTCTGTTTGACGCACATGATACCTCGTTAGAAAGATATCTTTGAGGAATAAAACTATTAATATGATTTCTATGAAATCACCAAACCTTTCATGCCTAAAAAACGTCGTTTGGGGCCTCAAAAATGCTCCGAAAGTTCAGGACCCGAAAACATGACAAAAATAGTAAACTATGCTATAATTAAGGAAACTGAAAAATTGAAAGAGACAATGGTGAGGGCCCAAGTTGAATAGGCAGGTGGCCACCAATATCCACCTCGATCATCTCAACTCCATTTTTTAAGCTAACTCAGTCATCATGACTTAGTTAACTGACCCAAGTTGTTATGAGATGAAATTACAATTTATTTAAGGGAAAAAAAAATTAGACGCCTCACATTCGTCACTCCTGGTACATCAAAATTCCTCACCAGTGTAGGTGAATTTTTTTTTGTGCTTTATGGTTTCCAATTCCACTGTTTCTTGTTGCAAATTTCAACACCCCCTCTCAACAAGAAAGGAATTCAATCTATCATGATCTGGTACCTTTGTAATTCTGCATGCAACACTTATCTAGTGTTGTTTGCACTTGCAAATCCTGAAACTGAATAGCCTCCGAACAAATGAATCAATATAATGCATTTGTCATCAGAGTCTTCTGACTACTGCTAGCTATTGCACCTATCTACTGGACTCTCTGCACTGCTGCTGACATCTGCATCCTTGCCCTTTGAATTGTTTCCAACTCTAATTTGTGCTCCAGTATCTAACATCTGTCACTCTGATTTATGTCTTCCTGATATTTGACTGCATCAATCTAACTGATCCTTCCTGCTACTATTGTACTATGGACTCCTCGTAGCTAAGTTCGATCCATGAGACACAACATCTCAATGGATCCCACCCAAATTTCTTATCTTGGGATTATGTGTACACATCACCCCATATTTCACCTAGAGGTATGGCTGCATGTGCTCCCTCTACCCATCTGGATCGAAATTTCCCCCTCATGGAGGTCTCTGCTTGAGTGGACGCTTCCACTCAGTCTCCTTTCCGCTTCTCCAATTGTGGCTACTCCACAACCTTCTGAGACTACTTCTAAGGCTGCATGTTGAGAGTTAATTTGTACTCCCTCTCAACAGGCAAGTCTCTAACCTCTACTTTGCTCCTCAAAGCTTTGCATGCATATGTTACCTCAAGTGCATATAGGTTCTTGACTCGTGCACATTGCAATTGTCCCGCCATTACAAAATTTTCTAAAAAAGAGTTGATTTTAAATCGACAATATCTCCCTCATTCGAGCTCCGAATTTATTTTCCATTTGGGTAGTTTTTTGCAAGGAATCCAAATATGCTATTTTTTTTAAAAATTTTACACCAAAACCTTCAGATTTTCTCTGCAAATTCGCTGCCCAAAAAATTCTTGCTCTGATACCATGTAGAAAATCTAACCAACGAGATTCAATCTGATCTTGTAATGTACTAAAACAAGATATTAAATCCTTCCTACAATTTTTGGAAACAAAACACGGTCGCACAATCACATATAAGTAAGAGAAATAAATTATCAATTGCACAACACAAGATGTATCTGGGGAAAGCAACTGCTCAAAACCGCTCTATCTCTATTGTGTATTAAGTCAAGGAATCATGAAACAATACAATGCTTAATCTCTCATGAGATTCTCCAACACTCTGCCAATTGTCTCTCGCTGATCTAGGCAAACTCGGTCTAGTACTTAGCCAATTCTCAACCTTTCTTCAACCTTCCTTCAGCCTTCTTTACTGATGAAATTCCTAAGGAATTAGCTCCCTATTAATTAGGAAAATTAGTCTTCCTCGATTGCGCAATCCATCATGGCATCCCAATGAATTTATAATTGCACATGAGAAATTTTGTATAAATACAACTGATAGTTATGTTCCCTTTAACCTTTGTCTCAACCGGGTCTTCCTCGCAAATGAAATGCATGCAACTATTAATAGTGAATTATCAGTTATCTTATTGATCACTCATTGTGAATTAACCTAATTGAATTCACTAGCTGACCTCTCATTAGCTCATCACTTAGTTAGAACTATTTAAATTGATTTTAACTCATTTAAATGAATTAACTAATTCACACTTACACCCCACTAATGCATTAACTGCAATTAGACTCCAAAAATATTAGATTAATACCTCTACATGCCTCATCTTAGACCCTCAACTCGAATTTCTTGAGCTAAATCAATCATCATGACTTAGTTAACTGACACAAGTTGTTATGAGATGAAATTAAAATTTATTGTCCAATTTATTTAAGGGAAAAACAAATAAGACGCCCCACATTCCTCACTCCTGGTGCATCAAAATTCCTCACCAGTGTGGGTGCATTTTTTTTTGTCCTTTTTGGTTTCCAATTTCAATGTTTCTTGTTGCAAATTTCAACATTTCAGAACTTGATGCGGCCTTCACACAAAGACACCATTGAAATCACATGCCCAGATTCTCATGAGAAACCTCTCTTAAGCTCGATCTGCCATAAGAGAACCAACAATATGCCATCCTACTTCTAGCTCAAACCGACCATTAAGGTATGCAACATTCTTGTGAACCCTCACATGATGATCTTGCTCTTGGAGGATGGTCATGGCCTCCCTTTAGCAACCCTTACTCGACCCTCTTAGTCGACCTACTTTAGGACTACATCTCTCTTCACCCCCTTGATCAAATGAGCTCATTCTCACTTGATGTAATTTCCTTCATCCTAAGGCCCCCTTAAATAGTTTTTCCTAGAACTCTTAGGAACCCTCTAGAATTTACGGGTTTTATCCACTTAGACCTTAGGAAATATTATTTTTCCTTTTTAATTTTCTTTTAGATTTTAAACCCCATATTGGGTCCAAAATCCATTTTCTTGGCTTCTTTTCCCACAAAGCCTTTTGTGACCAAACTCACACAAACCCATATCACTAGGCTTGTGGAGTACCTCCCAAGCTACACAATTCAACAACATAGTCTAGTTGTAGTAACCGTAACTTGGTCAAGCTCTTGTAGTCAAGCGAGGGCTTGGTTGGGTTCCCAGGTTGCAAATTAAGTAACGTGTATTGCAAGGGCATGCACATTAGGAATGAAAATGCATTTTAACACATGTCGAATAATGTCAATGCATGTTGAAGAGTGTTAGGGAGTGTCGGGGCATATCAAAGGATAACTAGGTCAAAATGCATGGAAAGGAACGGATAAGAGTGTGTGATAGGGAGTGTTGGTGAATTCAAGTGTGCTAAGGACGAAGTGTGTTAGGAGAAGTTCATAATATGATTTACAGGAGGCAAGCCTACTGTTTTTATACATGGCTCGACATAGCAGTTTTTGACAAAGGGAGATCACTTTGTGCTAGGCACAACATTGTTTTTCCTTTAGCTATTTTTTTTTATATGAGATGTGGCACACTTTGGCTACATGCTCATGTTTTAAAATATTCTAGATAATTTAATATTTTACATTGTTGTGTATAAGTTTTGGGGCACTAGACTTGTGTCGGATTATATCTTGTGTGCCTTGTGTATCTTGTGGTTCTTGCAAACTATCAGTTAATGTTCTGATGTTTATATGAACTGAACATACATGTGAAATATTTCCTATGTAAGCTATGTTTCTTAGTTGTTTTATGGCCATGGCTAGATCATGTGATCCTTGTCTTGGTAACTAGTCAAGTGGGACAAGTTGAGCTTGGACATGTGGCATAAGATGAGTTATAGGCAATTTTTAGGTGAACAAGCTGGCACAATCTACTTGTAGTAGGAGCAATTGGTCAAGTTGTTGCAGTTGAAGCAAGCCAATATTTTCACATGAACTACAGTAGCCAAGGAATTGATTGGGTTCCCAAGTCGTGAAAACATGTAGAGGCTAACTGTGAGGACATGAGTGCCAAGGCATGTTAGGGAATGCTAAGATGTGTCAGATAGTCTGAAGGCATGTCAAACATGCTAAGATGTGCCAAGTTATAAGGCATGCCAAGATGTGCAATGGTGTGTCAATGCATGCCAGGGATTTTCAAGGCAACAAAAGGGAGAAATAAGTTAAACTACAAGGAAATGAAAACACAAGAAGGTTAATAAGTCATAAATTTACCTTTTCCAAGAGGGGCATTCTAGGCACACCAACACTAGGTGCCAAAATATGCTAAGTGCAAAGTCTTAGTGCATTATAAGTGCCAAGTCTTCCTTTGTTGCTTCTCATCTAATTTCCAACAGTTTATCTCAAATAAATTTAATATTAAACCATGCCAAATTATACCAAGGCATGTCAACATATTCGATACATGCTAAGACTTTCCAAGCACCAACATGTGCCAAGTGCCAATATGTGTCACATTGTGTTATGCATGCTATGAAGTGGAAGGGCATGTTGAAGAGTGCTAAGGTGTGCTATAGAGTGCTAATGCATATTGAGGAGTGTTAAGGAGTACTAGGACAAAACATTAAGGGAGCACTAGGTAAAAATTCATGGAATTTAATGAATATAAGGAATGTGTGCCAAGGACTAGTGTTAATGAGTGCTAGTTGTCATGCCAAGGAGGGAGCCACAAGGTATGATAAGGATTGGTAAGGCATGCTAGGTAATATCAAGGCATGTTAATAAGTCTCAAAGTGTGCTTGGGAGTTTCAGGGTGTGCTAATTATATGTGCCAAATAGTGCCAAGATATGCCAATACATGCCAGGTGCTAAGGATGTTTAGGGTTCTAGGGTATGTCAATATGTGTCAAGAAGTTTCAAGGAAATAAAAGGAAGAACCAATAATAGGGTTAATAAGTCGGGACTTTATATTTTACAAAAGTGGAATGATAACCACACTAATAATAGGTCCCAATACATGTCAAGTGGCAATGTGTGCCAAGTGCCAATGTATGTCAATGCATTCAACCAAGTGTTCCAGGGCATGCTAGGGACTAAATGCATGCCAACACATGCTAGGAAAGTTCTATGCTTTGCTAGCGCATGCCACCATGTGCTTGAGCATTAGTGTCATGACAAGATTTTCTAGGTACAAATATGTTCCAAGACATGTGAGGTGATAAGAAATGTTAGTGTGTGCCAAAGCATTAATTTAAGGTGTGCTTGTATTGTTGAGGAGTGTTAGGTCTTTCTCATTAATAGAATTTACAGAGCTTGATTATGTATTAAATAATATATTTCCTACACACACTAGTGGGACTTTATCTAAAGGGATTTTTCTAGATAATAAACTTAATAGATATGAATCATGTGTTGACCCATAGGAAAACTCTATTCGACTAGTCATTACTTGAGGGAAATGATACACACTAATTACTTCTTAAAAAATTGGCTAACTCTAACCACTATGGCCTTGGAAATATTATAAAAAAGACTCCACAATAATGGTATTAAATCGTTATCTTTTGAAAAAAAAATATTAACAAGAACATAATGTCCTCAAAAACTCATTGGAATGATCAATGGTGATGAACATTTTTTGACCGTCACCAAAAGTAACAAAAATAGCATCGGTGAGGGTCATTAAAAGTTTGTAACTAGAAGTGTCACCAAAGAGAGAATTAGTGATGGGCCTTTAATGACCCTCACCAAAAGTGTCATTAAAAATGGCTTTGGTGACGGACCTTAAAGGACCATCACTATATACACTTACAGCGACGCTTTTTTAAGGACCGTCACCATATGCGACATTGGTGACAGACCTTAAAGGTACGTCACAAGCATGACCCTCACCAATGTCCATTTTTCTTGTAGTGTCCTCTCTAGATGACACTCTCTAAATGAGCATGCCACAGCTCAAAGGCAGACTTCTACTTGTAGCAGATCCAAGGACTCTTTGGTTTTGGAAGGCTATGCATGAGGAGGAGATATCATGGAGAGATTTCATCGGAGGTGCGCTTCAACACATCATGGAGTGAAAAATTCTTCAATATTTTGAGGATGTTCTTACCTTCTCACACTTGGATCTTCATGGATTCAAGAAGGAACAGATAGATGATGGAGGAAATCTTAGGATGGATAACATCTCTCATGCTTGTGTTGGACATTTCTTGAGATTTACACATCATTATAGGAGGTTTTTTCCTACCACCTATAAGGGTCCTTATGGGATCAAATTGATCCTTGAGAAGAATGAATTTCAACATCCCATGAAATTCAAGGACAAAAATCTGAATTGGGAGGACGATAGCCCTCATGGGAGGAGTACCAAGATGAAGGATGAAAGTAAACATCCACAATTGGTTGAGTGGATGTGGATGGAGAGCAAGAAGCTGGTGAGATACTTGCAGATTTATGATACCGGGTAGCAGGAGGCTTGGCTGCGCTGGTTACTCTTGAAGGAGTTTGGCCATCACTTGGCATATACTATTTCTAAGGGTATGGAGATGGAGAAGATGTGGCAGGATACTTGCATCATTGAGCAACAAAGAGGTATGGATGCATGGTGTTGATGTGACATTCATATCATTCACTATGTCTTGATCACATGTCTTGTATGATGATAGCATGAGGAGGCATTAAACACTTTTTTTGCTTGGGTTGTACTTGAGAGAGCAAGGGAATATTTTCTCTCATATGTTGTATGATGTTGCAGGAGCAGGAGAGGGCACTATCATGGTGCAAAGGGGCTACTCCTTGGCCTTAGATGAACAATAAGTACTTCCATTTTGGGAGAAATTTCCTAATTGCAGCAACATTGTTGGAGAAGTCTTTGACAAGGATCATGTCAAAGAAATGAGCTATGGGTTGGCAAGAGCCTATTTTCATAGGCCAAAAATGATTTTCTTTTGGAGCATGGAATTATTCTTGTATTCATGCATCACTTTACTTTCAACACATGGTGAGAATGTTGTTTTTACATCCATTGATTATGTAACACAATATCTACATCTTCTTACCATTATGATATAGTGCATTGTTCCACAAGAGGGAAAGTTTATTGTTGAGCCCCATAAACAAAATTTTGCCAGCTATTATGATGGATATAGCCATCCTTTGAATAACCATGGGCAAGTGTTTGATTATTTCTTGTATGCTTAGTTGGCACATTCTCTCATTTACTATTCACTAGTAGATGTGATGATTCACACAACTAGCTAATTGTCAAAACACCACTTGCCATGATATTTTCTGAAGTTGCAGTGGGAGAAAATGCGCTGTGTCCACTTGAGGCATTGTTTGTATCATGCAACATCATGTAAAACTTTCAGAAAAATTCTCATTTGGATACCCTATGATGATCATGTCCTATTCATCATGGATGAGATGTTTTGGGCCAGCCTGTTCTTCAATGTTGGAGAGGAGATCCTTGAAGGATTGTCCTTCATTTTTCCACTTGAGGGAAATAAGTTTCCAGCCCAGGATCAGTACATACTCTACACTTATCATGAGTGGAGAGAAGGACAACGTGAGGTAAACTACCTTGTCTTCCATGATCAGATTTTCATCCCACCTACTTTGCATGAGCCAAAGGTGGAGAAATACTTTCAGGATTTGCCATGTTGGAGGGTAACTAATTTTGTTTGGATGATTTCTTGGGGATGGGAGATTTAGATGGGGATGGAATATCCCAATTCATTTCAACCCACATGCCTCAAGAAGGACCTTCAACTCTATCCTTGTAGTTGCTTGAGGACAAGCAACATTTGGGAGGGGAGGATTAATTTTTCCTATATCAGCTAGGAGGTGAATAAATGGGTAAGGAGGCCCATGAGTAGGAATAAAATCCCTCATAGTGTGAAAGGGATCTTCAGAATAGCCATATTTTGCACACTCAAGTGTGAAAAGGGAAAAATTCATGAGGACAAGGTCAGGTTTGACCAAGTCAACAATGCTGCTATAGGAGGAGTGGATCACTTTGAAAGACAGTGCAGTGTGAATGAGGAAGAGTTCATTTGGTGGAGGAAACCCTAATGTGTGGGGTCTGAGGCAAGGATGCTTTCATTTGTATAAAGGGAGGACAAGGCAGCCATAGATGGATATGTTGATGAATATAGATTTTGGTCTGCATGACTATTTGCTGTCTTCAGTTGTTTAACTAAGATTGCTGTGATGCTTAGCACAAGGGATTTCCTGCTAGGAATCCTTCTCGCTTCTTAAGAGGCCTCTTGAGGGATTGTACTTCATTCTCCACATTTTAGGCTCAAGTCCAAGCACCTCCTTCAGCTACAACATTATTCCTGTAGCAGGAAACATTGTGTTGCAGGGTGTCGCAGTGGAGGGTTCCGCAACACCATTTCCTTGGCTCATCTTTCAGAGGAGGGAGATTATATTCCTCTGGGAGGTTAGTGAGGAAATTTCAGGAGCTGATTGCAGATCTTTGGCATCAGGCCAAGCACTTCCCATCTCCTACAAGGCAGGCCATCTCCTTGACTATGTTATTTCTGAGCATATTTGCAGTGGGGACTTGATCCACTATTTTGGAGGGTGAGATCTTCAGGGATTGGATCAGCCTTTCACTTGAGAGATTCATTGGATGAGATCTATTCATCATATGTGGCATCATCAGCTATCTTCATTCATTTCCATTTTCTGAGTTGCAGCTGCTACCCTGCAACTCCGACATTTTGTATTTTTGCATATTTGAGCCAATCCTTCCGGGATTTTCTAGAAATTGCCTTTGGGAGTGTTTATCTTTGCTCCCCATATTTTATGAGCTGTGTATTGATATATTAATGTATTGACATCAATTTGTAGCAGTTATTCTTCATATACTGCACAGCCATAGCCATGGCTTTCTTCATGTAGCAATATTTTTCATTTATCATGTATATGTTCTATTGAGGGTTGCATTGCCCCACTTGAGTGATTGTTTCGTCAAGGATTTGTATACATTGTTGCTGCTATAACCTAATATGATGGTTATGTGGATCTTTTGGCATTCCATGTGTTAGTGTATCACTACTACTTCATTGGTGTGTTTACATATTTCTGTTGCTCCACATTTGGAATATCTTAAGATATTCCCAATAGTGTAGAAATTCACTATTTTGGGATATTACATTTTTCCCTGACCTCTAGCATACCTTGTCGCTCCCTCCTTAGCACACCTATAACTCATTGGCACTTCCTGTCATGAACTATTATTTGTTAATTTCCATGCATTAATTTTACCTAGTGCTCCCTTATGTTTCCCTGACACTCCCTAACACTTCATAGCACATGTTGGTACACCTTGGCACTTGACACATCTTGGTTTCATGCCACCCTAGCACTCTAGAATGACTTGGCATTTCTTAGCACATCTTGCCACTCTCTCCTTATCATGCCTAGAACTCCTTGACAGTCCTTGTCACACACTCTTATTCATTCATTTCCATGCATTTTAACCTAGTGCTCCCTTGTGTTTCCCTATCACTCCCTAACACTCCTTAGAATGAATTGGAACACCCTGGCGATTGACACATCTTAGTATGCTTCCTAAGACTCTAACATGCCTTAGAACTGCATAACATACCTTCTCACTCCCTCCTTAGCACATATGGAACTCGTTGACACTTCATTTCTATGTATTTAAAACTATTTCTCCCTTGTGTCCTAATAACGCATTGCCATCATTAAAAGGTCCTTGTTATGGGATGTTAATAATATACATACATACGTGTCATATTCCAATGGCATATGGCTTGTATATAAATGTTCATATCACCGAAAGAAAAGTGCAACTCATCCTCTCCTTCTCTCATAATGATCAAAACTCGTTAACTCTGTTTACCATATGATTTTTATGCTCTACTTTGGAGTGCACATTCGTGTTGTGGTGATCACTGAGATTTTGACCAATATTTCCTTACATGTGACCTTTGGAAGAAATTTTGATGATCCTCAAATGTTCAGCCAATAGAGCCAAAAATCCAAGCATGAGCCACTTTACTTAAACACCTACCAAGCTTTGAAGCCAATATTTATTATTTAAATAAGTCTTCTTCCTAAGTGGTTCCTTCTCACCATATCGTTGGATTTCATGCTTCTTAATATGTAGCCAAGGCGACTCCATATAAAGATAAATTTTGCACTCATCGAGCTTGACAATTTGACCCAATAAGTAGAGTCTTTGATTGCTCGTTTAAAATTTTCTTTACATGTACCATACCATGTCGGGGAACACCCTCCCTAATGTAGAAAACCAACTCTAGTTTGGCATTCATTGCTTCCAAAATAGTTGCAAAAGAAAATGGCATTGGTACATAAATGACTGATGCATTTGCCTCTGCTTTAGCCATTTCTTCTGCAACCATATTAAAAGACTGGAAGACCCAAGTGTTATGTTTCTCATAGTCTCGCATGTTTACCCTTACCCAATGCTTTCTCAGTCACCAACGTCTTGGTGCTTTCCAAATTTTCATGCGAGGCATAGTTGGGCGGTGATCCTTTCATCGGTTGGGGCGATGCTTTCAGCAAAAAACTGGGTTGGTTTATCCATGTGTACACATACCAACCTCATGAGAAGAAGTGACCAAATACACATATGGTCGAGATCCCTCTTGTATTTAGACCACCGTGTCTTTATTCCTTTTGAATTAGTGGTCCCCCTTAGTGGTTGAAGAAAAAAAATGCGATGCCACATTACAAGAAGGTATGAACTGAAACATAAAACAATATAAATACTAATACAAATAGTAAGTCCCTTTATGGCTCTAGGGTATCACTATCGAAAGTTTTTTCACATTTGCAATATAAAGACGCGTTATCAACCAAATAATAGACTTTCAGGCATGCATTAAGTAAGGACTTCATCAAGCATGATTAGGTTATACTCAAATTAAGTATATCTTGCAATGATTACACTAGAGACTTTCAGGTGGTTTTGTAAACCATTATGACTTGAATGTTCAAACATTCCTTCCAATATTAACATATGAAGTGAAATTCCAAGCTTTGGAAGCTTACTCTTTCACACATAAACAAACCTTATTTTAGGAAAATAATGCCTACACTCATGGATATGATGGATATGATTCCTTAAAACTTGGTGTAGAGCAAGCTGAGTAATACATGCCAAAGTGACATTCAAGAGAAAAAGGTTTTAACCTTTGATTCATGACTATGATAAGTTAGGATTTTATAACATATGGACAAGACAACAATACAAACCCTAAATTAATGGAGATCATAAGGGCACATGCACAATATGACCAATGGGAAAACACCCTTACGAATGCAGGTTGATGACAAGATAACTCTCGACAAAAACTACCTACCCAAACCCTAATGAAATGAGAGGGAATGCAGACTAATGCTATATGAGGTACCTTGTAAACCATGATGCATATGAGTGATCCAGTTTCGAGATAAGATGAGAAGGTGAATATGACAAGCACCCTTGAGAGTAAGGATTAATTTACCGTAGGGTTAGAAATTCAATCACCAACGCTTAGGGTTTCAAGGATGCTGGGGAAAATATATAATTCTCTCAAACCCTAATTCACATGGTGAGGCATAGGACCAGTCAAGGGCCTAGGGCGACATGCTCTGCAATAATCTCACCATGGTTTCGTGCGATGTCGATGAGACTGTGCCATTAGAGGCATAGGTTAAAAAAAAAAAGGGGGTCACTTTCTTGCCAAATTAGGGTTTCTCCCAAACCCTAGTATAGTCAACATAAGGGGAGCCAAAAATGAAATCCTGTTTTTCCACATGTAGTGCTTTTAACTGGTTGCGATACATACTAAGGAAAGATAAGTTTTGAAGTCATGGGAGTCTCTTGGCACGTCACCGAAGCAACACACCTTTGAAACCCTAATTTAGACATATGGTCAAAATTTGAGGCAACACATGATGTGTGGGGGCAACATGTAGAGTGCAAATAGGGACAACATCAGAGTTTGACAGAAAGGGGGAGAAGGGAGTAATTGGTTAAGAGTCTCATCAAAACCCTAATGGGTTGAGCAATCAAAACGAGGGAACCCAAAGTTTGAATATGCCCCTGGGTGGTGTTGTAGCAGCTAAACACTCTCATAATGATAAATATGGGAAATTGGCCTCATTATGATAGGTGTAAGCTTAGTCCGTAACTATCAGACCTCAGAAGAGGGCATTTTATGATATCTTTTTATGTCTATATTAAAACAAGAAAAAACCACATAATTTTAATTTTGAGTCTTTTAGTTTAAAAATCACCACATAAATAACTATAAATACTAATTATGTTTGTAATTTTTACATATTAAATACTTTATATTCATCTTAATATCTTATTTAGTTATATTGAATTTTTAATTTAATACTATATACATTTTTTTTTAAATATTATTATTGACATTTACTTTTATTTTTTATTTTAATTTTTAATTATAGATTAATTCCAATTCCCGCCTCTTAAAAAAATGCGGACAATATGATGGTTAAACTGCACTCGAAGTGAACAATTCTATTTTTAATTTTTGATAATTTTTTATTCTTGCCTGCAAAAAATCCACCATTCAGGGCATTCTGCGGGATTTCAAAGAGGGATGCTCTACTCCTTTGTATCGTTAGAGTTAGTTGGTTGAGGCCATAGTTATGGAGATGCACGCTAGATCAGCCTCTGAGGGGAAGTAAGCTTAAGATGCTGCTCACCTCCTTCATTGACAACCTACCCACAAGGTATTTATAAAATGAACCTCATCAAAACCCCATATTTTAATGCCTTGGAAGCGAATTTTTCGAGCTTGTTTGATTTTGATGTCTTGAATATGAGTTGCATATTGCGTTTGCAGTAGTCTTTGACCTATTGTAGTAATTTTTTGATCTAGATCCCATACTTGATGTATTTGTATCCTGTCAACTTATTGATGGAGATATTTAAACTCCTGAAGCCTTTGAGAAACACAAAATATAAAGGAATTCTATGGCTTAGCCTATTGTTTGACAAGTACATGAAACCCTCATATAAATAAATAATTTTAAGTAGAAAATTGTGTTCCCTGGCATGGTGTTGAAGAAAACCACCTGGAAGATGCCATTCGAAGTTTCAAGCACAAAGTGGCTAGGTCGTGTGCATGAGCCGCCATTTCTGGGGTGGAGAAGGAGCCGAGCCATGTGCGAGATTTCTTCTTGGGTTCTTTATATATGATACCCACTTTCCCATCTACGTTTTCTCACCCCTCTGTACACCAGATGCCCTATTTCTTCACTTCCCTTAATCTTTCTCCTTTTCTCCACCCACCTTTCATTCGATTCTGATTGATGTACTTTATCATTTATATCATCTGCATTCTTTATATTAAAAACATCAACTGTGCTGCTACAAATTTATTTTGTGGGTAAATATGGACTTGCAGCCTTGGTTTTCCCTTCCGGGTACGCTGCAGCCATTGAACTGACCTATTTTCCTATGGGGAAGAAATTGGGAGATTTTATACAGGAGGATTTATTCATTGCCAGAGCCATTTGTGCTTTTGGCCACAGTAGTGGGAATGAGAAGGACCGAATTTTGTACTGAAGTAATATGTGCAATTTGTGGATTTTGGGGCAACGTTGTTGCTTTTAATGTAATGATTATGTTGTGGAATGAAGTCACATCTCAATGACATTTTGGAAAATCAAAAATTATAAGCATATATCCCTTGCTTATAACACACATTTACATACAGATTTCTATAGCTATATGAGGATATTTCTATATATTTAACAGCCAAAGAGACAATTTAGGGTTTCAGTATCTCTCTCATTCTAATTTCACATCTGCATGTGCCTCTGGTCATTATACTGATTATGATGTGTTAATTACCATCTTTACATACATATTTCTATAGCTGTATGAGCATATTTATGTATATTTTACAGCCAAAGAGACAATGTGGGGTTTCAGTATCTCTCTCATTCTAATTTCACATCTTCATGTGACTATTCATTATACTGATTATCATCTTCACACTATCTATGTTGCATCATTTCTTATTGCATACATAATACAATGAATGAGCTACAAATAAAATAAGCTCAGGTGGTCCATCATGTCAAAGACATTGAAGAGATACCTTGCCAATCAAAGATTCTAGAGAGCACAATTATTGCAAATTTTCCGGAGGGGGTGATAGTAGAAATTTGAGCTAGGTAATAAGAAAGAAGAAATGCCCTAAATAACTGCAATTACCTCTTTCCTTGGTGAAGTTCTCATGATGTGTCCTTATAGTTGGGTGTGTAGACTTGTTGAGTATGATTGGTTGAAAAATAGTTCTCTAACAAATATTCTATTAACAAAATTTCCATGCTTGGACTTCCAGGATAAGATTTCCAATATTTTTTTATTCTTGTGACTGCCACCAAATAACCAAGAGAACATAGACAGAAAATCTATATGAAAAAAGGAGCTGAAAGAAAATAGAAATCATTCTGGTATTAAATCCATACAAAGTAATGTGAAGTCCATTTCTAGAGACTAGAAGAGACTATGCTAAAAGTAATTTGTAAACCAATCATCGACAAGCAAATCCAACAAACCAAGGAAAAATTATCTGATACAAAGTTCCCATGAGATAAAATGAAATAATTTAAGAGATTTGATATGGAGCTGCTATGCTATTTGCTTTTCAAAGAAGTTCTACATATTAGTGAAGTTATCTCCATGCTCTCTCACATTGGTGTCCCCTCCAACATCACTTTTCATATTGGAAATTGAGAGAGAGATATATCCTTAACATGATACATCCCTGGAGGTAAATGGTATTTCAACAATGGACTATTTATAGAGTATTTATTCTTTTACAACTCTATATAGGCAGAATAGTGTCTTTTTAATAGGGTCTTTACAAGTTATCTCTCAATTTTTTCACTCAATTTGAAAAATAAGGTTTCCACAAAATAACTTTCTATCAAGTTTGTTATAATGTTTTACTATACTTATCCTCTTTTCTTTATCTTCTGAATTTTATTATGTATCATCCTACGGAGAAACACACATCCTGAAAAATACAAATTCTTGATTACACTTCAAATTTCCATTTATACTGTTGTTTGAGTAAAACTTTTCATCCATAGCCCTTCACAAGATGGTGCTTTTCATTTGTTTTTATTTTATTTTATTTTCTACATTTTCTTTTGTGTTATATTTGATCAAAACTTATTTCAGAATATTGTTCTGTTTTCTCTAGTCCATTTTTTTGGTTTATATATATTAATTTTGTGGTCTAAATTCCATAGCTATGTTTTTTTGTTTATCTATATTATTTTTTTGGTCTAAATTCTATGGCTATTCGCAATGTTCTATCACTTCTTTAAGTTTACTTCGATGTTTTTTGCTGCAAGTAATTTTTAAAATGCTTGAATGAGAATTTCCATGATATAATTTAAGTAATTCATATTGATAATTTAAAATAAAAATATAAAATATTTGTGGCTGTGGGTGTGGGGATTTTATTTTTGAAAATTGGGCGAAATGGTATTTCGAGCATGATCTACCACTTATAAAAAGACCGAAAATTTAAATCGACAAGGGAGAACATCAAATGTAGAATATTATGATGATGACAACCTTATGTTGTATAAACGCTTTCCAACTTGCTTTCAAGAGTTGAACCACCCTAATTTCTCTTAATAATTCAGCTGGGAGGTGTTACTTGTGTTCTTCCAAGTTTCTGGAATGCATAAGTGAAAGAGAAAGTGGAGACAACCCCCAATTTTTAGGGAGATTAAATGATATGTAAAAATAAATATACATCTAATTGTATTTGATAATAAAAATTTTTATAATGGAAGGAAACATAGGTTAGCCTCATGGATTTTTATCTCCATAACCTTGGATACCCAATTTACATATTTGAACTGTTCCTCATTAAAAGTAAAATTTTTTGCATCACATTTCACTATTTTGGGGACATTGCAATTTTTTCACTTAAAGTTTCATTGTCATGGAAGTGAGGGGATCGTGTCCCAAACTTTGGTGAGCATTTCACTGTGTAAAATTGAGTTGTACTCGACATTGGATCAATGTTATGAGTGTTGATGATGCCTTGTAAGAGGGATTTGCTTATTATGTGGGGCTTAAAATCTTGTGACAAGGATTGGTCACAAATGGTGACATCCCCATAATCAAGATTCATTGTAGGGGTTGATATCCCTATATCAAGGATTTTTTACTTGGGTCGGCATGGTTGTAATAAGGAACTAGGTATGTCCCTATATCAATATCCATATGGAACACCATATCTAGCAAATGGTTGACTTCATCAAAGTACGAGCACTTTCACACCCATTAAACGATTTGAGATGGCTGGGGCATTCTCTATATGGTCCCAAAGCCTTCCAAGAGTGGCCACTAATATTTGGCAAGGATTGGTTTGTAGCCATTTATGTTCTATTGGTAATTTAGTGCCCCCAATAACTACTTGAACACCATTATTTTCATGGTATTTAAACAAAACATTGGCCTAGACAACAACTTGACTGGCAAGTTCCCTAGTGGTACAAATGATAAGAACAATAATAGGTGACCTTTTATGATCTTGGAGGAATGGTGATTTCACTATCACTTCAATAGCGAAAAACATAAATGCTACTATCTTTCCGGTGCAAATTTTAGCTTTGGCCAACACATTCTTGCCTTTGAGAATAGATGCAAGAGTTGCTTCTTCCACAATGGTCATACGCTCATATCCCATTGTGTTGGTTTCCTTGAGTGTCAATGGCGAGATTTTGTGTTTCTCAAATATTGATTGGCTCAGATAATTAACATCCACAGTAACCTTCACACTACTTGTTTCTAGATTTGATTTTTCAATAGGACTCCACATTGGTTTCTTGTGCCCCACAGGCTTCACTGAATCAGATTCACCATATTCATCTTAATCTTTAGAATAATCTTCATCATCATGATATTCAGTGCTTGGATACTAGAGGATTTAGAGCCTCTTTTGTTCAACAAGTCACCTTCTCCCTGGCTGCCTCTTGCAGAGACCCCATTACCTCTAGAAGCTCTAGAGAATCCATCATTATCATTATTTCTACCACGCTTTAGCCAACCAAACATAGATATAACTCGCTTATTAAACTATTTATCCATATCCACTTCCTCTTCAACCGGGCTTTGAATTGGGCCTGCATTCTATTATTACTTACTTTGTTAAAATCCTTTATTTTTGGGAATTTTTGAGGAGAAAATGAGGTTTCGTTGTCCGAGTCATATTCAGATATGCAACCTTCATGAATTCTTGCATGAACATAACTCTTCTGAGATTACATAATTTCAAGTACCGTGTACAGAGGTGAACCGCACAATGTTTCTACTATCCTTTGGGGTTGCAGGGTCCTTGATTTTGCAATTTTTCAGTAACACATTCTTGTCATTTGCTGAAAATATCATTCTATGGTTTTGAGTCCCTATGTATAAGATTGTTTTCACTTGGAAATTTTAGTCCAAAAACAAGTTGGATCATTATTTGTCTTGCAACAAATTTTGAAACGCTTCCATACTGTTGAATATATGCAACTAAATCACCACTAGACACAAACTTTGTTACTATGCACAAATTTGGTGGCCTTGTGCAAGCACCAATAAACTGGATTGTATTTTTATGCCATACTTTCCTCAAATCGAACATCCCTTGGACTATTGAAAAATGTGTTGTAGTACACAATGAAGCAATCATGAATGAACCTGTTGTTGTGGTTAAAATTGTGGAAGCTTCTTTGAATGATTAACACTCCTTATTTCTTGCATTTTTGCTGCAGCCATTGCCTTTTACATATCTAGTTGGATTCCCATCATAGAATAATCAAATCTATCCCACATATGCATCCAAGGATCCATGCCTAGCCTTTGAAATTTCAAGCCGTAAAGATGTTTCTATTTAAGAACAACACAAACAATGTCAAAATTCTTCTCATGTGAAGCAATAATTGATGACTGACAAACCTTTGAGTGAGTTTGCTCACTGCCCTCTTCAACTGTATTAATAAAATTGTCATTATGTTTTAAAGTAATACATGAAACTTTGTGAACCTATTCTGGAACTGTAGCTTAAAATAAATGTTTGCCTCTCTTTAGGAACACCAAAAATTATTGTATCAATATCCCTATGGAACCCCATATCTAGTACGAGCACTTTCACACCCATTAAAAGACTTAAGACAACTAGGATATTCTCTATATGGTCCCAAAACCTTCCAAGAGTGGCCACTAATATCTAAGAACTCATAAAAACTATCCATGATAGAGGGATTTCAAGGACGATTGACATGGTTGCTTTTCATCTTTGTTTCATGCAATTTGGAAAAGGGCACAACCTGCAGATTTTATTTGGTAAAGAGTTTTGTGGTACTTTACTGTTTAGGTGACATTGCAAAAAATGATGTGTTGTGGCTCCAACCAAGTAGGCAACATTATTGTTATGCACTCAGAAGAAGTTGTCGAAAGATCTCACACCAACAGAATATTCAAAAGGAGAGGAATATGAACATGGTAGGGAATTTAATGTATATCAAACACATATTAAGTTAAGAAAACACAAATAAAACTACTCCTAATCCAAGCACAACATAGATAACACAGTATGAAAAAATCCCCATGGATACTAACACATTCATCACGATTTCAATCAACAAGAGAAAAACATCAATGCATCTAATAATGGCAATACATACCCAACTATAAATCAATATGATACATTTGTAGATCATGTGAATCACAGTGAATTTTTTTTCAATTCTAAGTTTCTTACCTGCCTACGTTCTAGCCTTACAGTGCACTATTACAACTTTGGAAAATAGCCAAAGGGTAATCAAGAAAGGAGAGTAGAATTTCAATGAAATAACACTTTTAGATAATTTCCTGCACACATGTTTAGTAAAATATCTCTTAGGAAACCTAGATGCCTCTTCTACTAATCTAAACCTAAAAGACAATTTTTCAACCACATATTTATCTCAAAGGCGTTGGAGAGAAGGATTGTTGATACATGGAAGCTGAGTAGTGTTACCATTACCAATAATAATGAGGAATTGAATTGAAGGATTTTGATGGTTTCTCTCAAGATCTCCATTGAAATTGGAGATTTGAAGCGTTTTTGTGTTTGAGATCTCAAAAAATCTATAGGGAAATAGATGATGGTCCTTTGTTACAACATCTCCAACGCCATTTTTCATCCCTGATTCATTTTTCCAATGAATAAATTGATCAATGTAAGGCATTAGGCTAAATGGTCTCATCAATGAGAGGCATTGTTGAAAAATTATTCCAGATGTTTCTGCAATAAAAATTGTTGGGTTTTGTTTTTAGGTATCGAAATATAGACCTAGTTGAGATATTATGCAGATATGGATTGGGGATGTTGTTGTTAATACATATTGATGGTCTGCCATGTGCTAGATATACCTTTGCAATCATGGAATAACAGATCCAAAATGAATTGGGACCTAAAACATATGTACCTTTATTTGGAGAACAGTCACAACAGTAGTAATGAATGTCCTTCAAGCCCTTCAAGGTCTTCCTAATTTAGGCCTAACAATGCCCATTCAAGTGCCAAGTTCAGACCAATTGGGCACAATTGATTTAGGATCCTTATGACTTGTTGGCATATCTGATGGGTAGGTATACATGTCCTTGCTACTCAAAAAATGGACCAAACGTGTTAGGATATACAATAACCTTTTGATTTAATAAAATAGAGAGAAATTGTCAACCCCTTTCAAATTTTTTGTCCTTCAAATCACTCATTCAAATTTTTATGGTTGGGTTTTTAATAATTCACAAATAATCAGAGCTTGATGCTCTCATACTTTGTTTTAAAAAAAATCATGCCTCCCAGAACATGTTCCAGAAGGTTCCTACAAGATGGTCCATGTAATATGGACAAACTCATTATTTATCCTTTGATATGCCCTTATTGACTATTTTCATTGTCATTAAGGGTTTATAACCATCTCAAAAAGAAATAACACTAGGAAGTTTGTCTAAATAGATGTTTATTATCTATATAGTACATACAATGAATGATGCGTGCACCAATTATAGAAACACCAACTTTTGAAATGTAAATCTACCTTCTAGATAGCTTGCAACTCCAATGTTGCTGGAGCTTTCAAGTGCTACATATTTTATTTAGCAAGCTGAAGTATCTCTCTCTCTCTCTCTCCTAGTATCTATATATAATAGGCATCCAACAAGGGAGGTAGAAATACTCAAAATATTGGTATCTTCTGGAGATGTGACATATATTGCTACAAATCCCTATGAAGGGACAAAGATCTTGTTGTATAGTCAAAATTTTGTTGTGAGGGATACAAATCTTCGTCTTGAAGAACCACATGATCATTGTATACAAAATATCTTCTATAGTTTCTAACATAAACTTATGGAAATTTTTATTCTCTCACAAAAATATGTACAACTTACACAACAATAACTCCTGATATTCACCATCCAACTTTTACATGGTTCTCTCTTGAAATAGGAAGCATGCTTTTCTAGGAGAATGATTTCTTTGATACCAAATTATTCTGTTGTAATGGAATTGGGTGGAGATGCACTTGTTAGCTCATAGTAAACCAGGCATTTAGATCCCAATTATGGAGCATACCTTTTCAAAGGAAGAAGCACGAGGTTGTCATTTATCTAAACAAGCCATAGAAAGGGAGATTTACTAAATAATTTTATTTATTGTCACATTATAAATAAACTGTAAAACACAACATACATCCAGAGATATAGGGACAGAGTCATGAAAGTGGAGAATTTTTTTTTGAGGGAATGAAAAAATATAGGTCTATTATTGTAAAGAAGTTGCATCATAGCTAAGCGAATACAAAGACACATCCTCAATTGAAAGTTATCTATTCAACTAAATCTATAATAAAATCCTTCCTTTGTGGGAGCTTATGTTTCCAATGGAATGAAATCAATAATAAATAGTCCAACTGCATTGTACCGTATGGTTGTTGAAATTTTGTTATTTTAGTCTTTCGGCATAATTTCAAACAATTAGCGTACATCTCATTCTAACACTTGTTTTGAGTTCAGGAAACTCCAATAGTTAAATTAATTGAGCAACACTATGTATAATTTCCTTGAAAATTCTACAACTACAATGATGAACAATCTGATACAACTTCTATTAACCAAGACATGAAATTTCTCTACTAAATCAGCAGAGGAATAGAAACAGAGATAAAGAAATAGTCACACAAAATAACATAATATTTTTCTAGGGATATTGGACGGTATGCGATAATATAAATTTATTAGTGTCCAATGAATGAGCACAATAAATAGGTCAATGGGACTCAAAACTAGATCAAGTTTAAATGGTAAATACATAGTGTGAGTGAAAATGTAGCTTTTAGTGTTACTCTGAACTATAGAAAAAGAGGACAAGTTCAAAAAATAACTAGGGTGATTAGATAGGATGTCAAGCCTCAAGGCATGTGGATAAAATGTAGGGAAGAGAAGGTGATGCCTTAACCATGTCATCAATCATTGTGAAGGGCTAATGCATGGTTTGATAATATTGTCTGGAGAGTACCAAGTACTAAGGAGACTTTTCTATGTAATCTTGGGAGGATTCCTAGACCAGGGAAGTCCATCCTTGGCAGCCAAGGTCTAGGAAGGAATCTTTAAATGGAATATTGGTTGCATGATTGAACTGTTAAATTTCCTTAAACCCAACAATTTTTTTTTTTGTTGTTGTAGAAAAAAAACCATAATTTTTATTAAGAAGATAAAAATTACATTTTGTAGACATAGAGTGTGTATGCATATAACATAAAAAAACTAGCCTGTCTTTAGAGCACAACAAGAAAGTTTATGGTCCTATATTGTTAGAGAACCATTATGGATATAATTAAAAACCTGCTAATAGACAAAGAATCTGAATACATATATATGAAGATTACCATATAATTTTATAAATAAAAAATAAAAATGAGTGTCAGAAACATAAACATAATTGTGTAAAGTGTTGTCTATAATGGACCCCTGGTTAGCTGAACATGAGGATCCCAAAATGGCCACTGAGAATAAGTGTGATTGGTACCGTCACATTCCTCTCTAGTCTATCACAGTCCATGATTGGAATATAGTGTTGCTTTGGAGAGTTGGTCAACATCCTGGTTGCGTTCCCTGTAAACTTTAAAGATGATGGCACGAAAAAGAAGTAAATGAGTTTTTTAGTTGAAGTGTTTCTTCCAAAACGGGAGAAAGATTTATATTGCAACAAGATTGTATACAATTCATCCAATTAACCATGAGTATGGAATCATAAAAAAATTGAATTTTAGAGAACCCATGATCAATAGAAAAAATTAGAAGATTTCTACAAATTTGAAGTTAATCTTGATTGTTTGTGATGGGCCCAAGACCAATAGAGACATGATGGGATTGGGAATCATAAATATATAAAATGAAACCACCCCTTCTCTTTTTCCCTGAATCAGTTGATGCCCATCAAAAAAGGCCCATGGGAGCAAATAATCTGTTTATACAACTTCAATAACCCAAACTCTACAAACATATCTATTGTTTTAGGGAAATTATGAAATAGATCTCCAAATAGATTGAAGCATAGTATAACTAGTCTAGGCACATTTTCCATTGGTATTTTCAGCTACAACATTGTAGGCCTATTTTTTCCAGCATATAGACACTTGTAGCAACAATTACTTGTCCCAAAGCATATTATGTTATGGCATCTCTTCACTATTAAACAACCAATTTGCATAGCATTTCCTGTAATGGACGGATTTGAAACCCTATAAAATAGATATGAAGGATCATTTCCAGCACATAGTTGTAACATCAACATATAAATTCAATGATAGGTTTCAGATCTATTTTCAATTACTGGGGTTATAAGAAAAGGGATAACTCAACTTTGGTTTGACATCTCAGATATAGACCTAAAAGATGATGATCGTCCCTACTCATTATGCTAACAATTTTAGGTCATCCCTACCGTTTTAAGTAAGTACAAATGGAAGTTTAGATTTCATTCAAGAAAATATTGAAAACTCATTTTGCATTTTCCCGTGTTGTGCGCCCAAACCTTGTGCATACTATCCTATGCTAGGCTATTTTGAAAATGAAAGTCAGTTTAGAGGGTATCAATAACACATCATATCTACTTTTCAGACAAAATTCATAAAAAGGTTCAGGTGACATGTGCTCAAATGATTAGTCCCACTACTTCCTGTATGATTGCATTTGATATGGTGAAGATGCCATGTTTTAAAGATATATTATTGGCATATCTCATAGCCCTCAAATTATAGTTGATGATACATTCAAGAATAGTAAAGTGTTAGTTCAATTATATGAGCAAAAAGGTGCTCGTTATGAGCCTTTTGCAAGGGACCTGAGTAGCCAAGAAGAAAAATGATCTCAGTATATTCATGAAAATTTAGAAATAATTTTGAATAAGGACTTCAGAAAAAATTACTAACTCTATTTTGAAGTGGAGGTCTGGTTTTTCAAATCCGTAGTAATCCATGGCTTTAGCATACATTATACCTAGGAAAGGAACACTAAATTCAATATCTTTAATCTCAGTTCTATTGTACACCACCTCACATCCCAAGGCTCAATCAATGGGGATATCTGACACCAAAAAAATATTCAAAAGGCAAGGACTATGAACATGGTAGGGCCTTTAATGTAGATCAAACATATATTTAGTTAAGAAAACACAAAGAAATTTACTCCTAAGCCAAGCACAACATAGATAACAAATTTTGAACAAATCCCCATGGAGACTAACACATTCACCAAGATTACAATCAAGAGAAAAAAATCAATCCATCTAATAATGTCAATACATACCCAACTCTAAATCAATATGATACATTTCTAGATCTTGTGAATCACAATGACAAACTTTGCAATTGTAAGTTTCTTACTTGCCTACATTCTAGCCTTAGAGTGCACTATTACAGCTTTGGAAAATAGCCACATGTTTTGTGAGTTCTCTAGGAGGAAAATTCAAAAACCTCGATCCTAGGTGGCACGATTCATCTGCTTACAAGGTATGTTGTGAATTATGTGAGTTTTATTGATTACAAGGAGGTTTTTAGGAACATAATGGTTAATTCACCAAGAGCCTTCCTAATGACCTCATGGGCATCTTTTGGGGACTCAGATACACATGATAATGAATCAGGTAGCCCGACATCTTCTCTGTCTACAAAACTGGGATGGATTATCACCATCTTGCAATGTAAGATAGATTCAAAATACAACCTATACGAGGATGTTTTTCTATTGTACCCATTTATCATGAACAATATTCATTACATCGTGAAGAAGGTCAAAGTTTTGAAGCTTTTAGGTTTGTTAGGGTATGGCTGGGTGAGGAAAAAATAGGAAAATGTGAGACATTATGCCAAAAATTATGAGCGGGTGACCTGTATGAAGGATCTCAATTGTTTGAGGGATGAGGGGTTTAATTTGAGTGGGAGTGCTTCCATTTGGATGACAAAACATGCCTTGAAGGGTAGATTTGAGGGTTTCAATTTTGCAATTGAAGAGGTACTCATGAAGCATTTTGGTTGAATTGTGTCAGATATGTAGTGAAAGCCTTAACCTTCTTAAATTTGATATTTTGAATACGAAAATGTAGTGTTTTAGTGATATTTATTTCTTGGAAATGTAAAGCAAGTGATGGTTCGTGGTCTGTATACATCAATTGGGGCATGCCTTCATTTTTTGTATGGTCGTATTTGTGCCATAATTGGCTAGGGTTTTTATGTTGGGCATGTACCTCGACATCAATGGGGTACATGTGGTAGTACTTGATTTGTATGAGTGCATGTATATTTTAGGGTATGTGCATCAATTGGGGTATTCCTCCTTTTTGGGTTGGTTGTGCCCTACCATACCCCAATGGGGACTAGGTACCATGTATGTCGAGGGTAGGTCCAAGTTCACTAAAATATCATGCTCCCTCTAATTTTGGAAACAATTCATATATATATATATATAAGCATAAAATGTTGCAGCTCGAGAGCATTGGGAAATTTTGATCCTTGCGGGAATGGATAAGAAATTTAATAAGTAGATTAGTGGGTTGATAGTTCTCTCTGGTGTTTGAACTTCATCACTGGTTTTGAACTAGGTAAAACAATGGCTAATTGTCTCTAAAATGTGACAGTTGCATGATATACTATGATATAAAATAATTTTTTTGTTGTATTTAGATAACAATACCTGTTTTCAATTTCTTGCTCATGTTATAGGTGTTGACAAAGGAAAGAAAACAGAACACATTGCAACTCCTTATCCAAAATAGGGTGTTAAGGTCACTGCCTGAGGTGTCAAGGGAAAAGAAACTCCACTTGGATTAAAAAAACACCTGGTTTAAAAGTGGAAAGTCTTCTATCTTTCTGAAAACATATTGGTGGAATCTCAATACATGTCATAACCTATCTTATATACATTTTTTGTTAATACAATCTGCAAAAAAATACGTCTACACCTGAGTGTGGGAAGAAATCTGGCTAGTTTAAGTGCCAAAGTTGTTCTAGGTAAGTTACTTTCAAGTTGATGCCTTTTTTCTTCTGCGTAATGCACTGCACTAGTTCATGGATACAATTAATGTTTATTAGAATTGCGATAATATTGTAATTGGTGTATATGAATGTCATTAGAATTTATGTATTGCAAATGATGGAATTAATTCAAATTTAGAAATAATTTATACATTGACTATGACCATTTCTTATTTACATTTGTATGAGTCTTTTGCATTTGTTGTATATGAACTGAATCATGTCATCCTAGGTGATCGTAGGAACTTTGAAAATAATTCAATTTATTTCTTCTTTATGTTTCTTGTTTGTCGTTTGGACTCATTTATTCATTGTTTTTCAGGGACTTTGCAACAAGAGTGTTGAGTATCCACAAGGCAGTGAAGCATGGTGGAAAGTGAAGTAAGTCGTTTTTACATTTTTTGCAATTGAAACTTTTGCACTCTTAGTGCGTCATTTCCTAAAAATTCCCAAACTAAGGTCAATTGTGTATCTATAGATTTACATAAAGCTATGTACTAATTTGTATTATAATGTCCATTTATCCAACGAGTCCTCCAATCATGCTATTTTTGTGAGTTTCTTCTAAGGGAGGATTTATGAAGGTAGCACAATTTTGTATTAGAGATTAAATCAAGTAGATGTTTGTTATGTGCAACACTGTTGAATTGAATGATTTTATTTTTTCAAATTTATCTGAGGTTACTGATTTAAAAAAAATAGCTATTTTATTCTTTTCAGGTTTAATATTTTTTCACGTGTGGATTATTTTATGACAATAGTGTTCATTTCAAATCTTGACAAAATGCCTTCGGTAATATTGATTGAGGGTATCAAGTCAAATTGTATCAATCATTACATTTCTTTTAGTTTGTTGATTTCTTTAAACGATGATAATCATACATGAAGTTTGTCACTTTACTGTTAAATTTCCCTATAGTTTAGTGAATACATGCTTATTCCCGACTTCTCGATCTGATGAAAATTTAGAGTTCATATTTTGTTTTTGTAAATACACGTCTCTTGCGTAGTATTTTGAGTTTATTTGAAGTGCATTTTACACTATATCAACATGACCATATCTAACTTACATAATATACAATATATACATGTTTCTTGGAAAAAAATATGTCTTGAGAAGTCTCACAATGGCAGGGTTAGTTGATATTGGAAAAATATTTACTACGTTAAAGTTGTGATTGTTTAATTTGTCTTTCCCTAATACATTAATGTTGTAATTGTTTAATTTTTATTATCCAGCTAGTTTTAGGCACAAAAAGCTCCAAACTTATTCTATTTTATCATTTGTTTTCACATAAAAGGTATTTTTTCCATCATCATTTTATTTGTTTCCTAGGATCAAATATAGCTCCATTCTTGTAAACTATTACAATACTCATTTGTTTGTTTATCCTTGTGAGGTTAAACATATTGGTGAAGCATTTATAATCAACAATGTCTTCCTCAAGGATTCTTTTAGTAATGGGATGTCTTGGAATAAAAATATATGATATTCTTCTAAAGCAATGTCTGTATATTGGAAGCATCCCAGTCAGAGATCGGATGAATATAGGGTCACCTTCAGTTGACCTAGAAAAGCTCAGGGATCAAATATAGCTCCATGGTTGTCAAGTATTACAACATTTATTTGTTTCTCCTTGTGATGTTGGACATATTGGTGAATAATTTCTCATCAACAATGTTTTCTTCAAGGATTCATTTTTCAATGAAGATGTCTCGGTGGAAAAATAATGGCATTATTCTAAAGCAATGCTCTTGTCTCAAAATTAATTTGATGATACCACATATAATACAAGAATATTAACCTATTTTTATGGAAATGACATCTCAAGATACTTAGTTCTTAGTTTAACAAACTTCTAGTGTAATATTCCTAAATTAGCCTACAACTAATGGGAATATTAAAATTTTGTTTTGTCACTTAGAAAGGTGAATAAGTGGGTAGGGAGGCCCATAAAACTCTTTATTGTGAATAAAACCATTTCTCATGTGAAAGTGGATCATATTTTCAGCTTAATAAAACACCCTAAGGTGTGAAAAGGGGGTAAAACATTTTTACTGGGTCAACCTTGACCAAATCTACAACTTTGTCATGGAGGAGTTGCCATCAATGAGGCACAATGCACTTTTAGATGGAGATGCCTTGTGTGAAAGAAGTGATCTCATTGGAAGTGATTTAGGGTTTGCAAGCTCTTGTCTTATAAAAGGAAGGGGATGGAAACATTAGAAGGTTGTTGATGTTTATCATATTTTCTAAATATATGGTTTGTTTAGACATATATCTTTCTCTTGCTGTTTAGATGAGATTGAATGTTGTTTAGCATTGGGTGTTCCTGATCGGGAATCCCACCTCTTTCCATTGAATAGCTCTTGGGAGAGTTTGTATTGCATTGTCCACTATCTAGCTTAGGGCCAAGCTTCTTATTTCAAATACAACGTAGATCCCATTGAGGGTTTGGTGGTTTTTTCAAGCCGCAGCAAGTGGAGACTAGATCTTTCAGATTTAGGCCATTTCAGTGCTCCTTTTCAATGGAGGAGGTTTCCACTTCATTAGGAGGATAGTATTGGAGTGCTTGAGAATCATTTTCAAATATTGGCACTAGGACAACTATATTTTGATCCCTACAGTGCAATATAATTCCAGATCTATGTTATTTCTGTAGGTGCAGTTGCAGGCTAGTTCAACACACCAGTTAGAGAGTGATTTTTTGAGTGTTGGGGATCTGCCCTTCACTTTGGAGATCTATTGGAGGAGGTTATTATATTGTCTTTATTAGTTCAGACACACTTTCCAGATCTGAATATTTCAGCAGATCTACAGTCTTAAATCTCAGATCTACATCTTGTACTTGGTGTTTCGCTAAAACCCCAAGGGGGTTCTTTAGAGGAGCTTGTATAGTGCATGGATATGCTATAGATATAAATTTTTATGCACTTATTTGCTCTAGATTTTATGTGTAATCTACAGCTTTTGCAGAGACAATAAAATAACGTTCTAAGGCTTTTCCGGTATTTATATATGGTTGCAACACCTCATTTTGAGGGATTTCTTTCATTGTAGGATTTCTTTTCTTGTTATGCATCTTATGGGCCACTTTTTACATACATTTTTCTTCTGTAATAACAAATGAAAGGTCTCTATATTGGTTTCCTGCTTTATAAAAGATGATCTACATTATTTTCCTATCTTTCTCCATTGTATTGTTGCTTTCCCTATTTGGGAATACTACATCTAGTTATTTCTTTTGTAAAATTAGTTAGCAAGTCTTTGCAGTGCCTTCCAAATTGAGGTGTTCCAATTCCTTGCATTCAATACATTTTTATTTTAATATTATAAAGTTATTTATTGATGTCTATATTTATATGCCCCACTGATGGTTTCTCAAATTCTTCTTTCTATGTCCACTTGAAAATAATTGAATACAAAGGCACAAAAGAAGTTAGAGAAATATTGATAACATTTTAGTAAGTGAATGAATTGGTGATTGTGTGTCTAATATAGATTGGACTAGAAATACTTAAATGGGAAACAAGTTGAGGAATTTTTTTTTCTTTCAATTTAAGTGGTATAAATATTTTTGAATTACCTTAAGTTTTTCCCTCTAGTATTAATTGTCCATGGGATTTTCTTCCATGTACATGATAATGCATTTGGTTTGAAAGTTAAAATACAAATTTTCCTTGTAAGGTTCAAGTATAGAGAAATTGTAGTTATATAAAAATTAGAGAGAAATGTATAATAATAAAATTTGTGATAGAATTCCATGTTATTGTAAATCTAAGAATCAATTCCACCAATAAAATTCAAGCATAGAAAACCTAGGCACTGAAATTGAACATGGAAAATGAAGACAAGAAAAATGAAAAAAGTGTGAAACAAATAATCAAACAAAAGTCACTATTGGACTTGTCTTTATCTACTGGGATTGGGTCATAATGATGTTGAAGTTAACAAAATTACACTCTTGGGACACCATGCCATGTCCTAGGGAATTTACATAAGAACCATTTTCTTGGAATCGAACTTGGGCCAATGCCATGTCCTAGGGAAGATACATGAGCACCATTTACTTAGAATCGAACCTGGGTCAATGACATGTCCTAGCGAATATGGATGCCATGTCATAGAAAATATGCATGTGCACCATTTTCTGGGAATCGAACCTAGCCAATGACATGTCCTAGGGAAGATGCATGAGCACCATTTGTTGCAACTAAAACCAGAGCCAATGTAGGAAAGATAAAAATCCCACTTTTTTAACACTGAGCCGCAACTTAGTGGAAAAGGAAAACTTCTTCAATTGATACTATTAAGAAAAATATGCAAACATATACTATTCGCTAAGAATCTAACTTTGGACTAATATAGGGAAACTCACACTTGTTTACCATTGCACGTCAATTCAATTGTTATGAAAAAGGTATTTTTCTAACACTCATGACTTCACATGACAGTGATTATCAACCTTCATTTCATGCCAACCTTGTACATTGTAGCAAAGAAATTGCAAGAAGCACTTCACCTCACATGAAAATAATTATTAACTTTTGTTATGTACTAAATGTTAGATTGTAAGAGACATTATCCCTAGGATGACAGTGGATAATATGAGTATTTTTTTGGGTTTAAAGCCCACCGTGATAGAATTTTGATAAATAATTGGCTTCAATATGAAGTGTGCTTGTGTAATATTACCCTTTTTTGTTTTTTTTTTCAGGAAATCTATGGACATGTACAACAATTTAACTTCTCCCAACATTGGAATTATGGGGAGAACACCAAGCCTCACTAGAATTAGTTCTTCAAATCTATCTTCATCAATTCTCAAGAGGAGATATACTCTAGAAGTCATTCCATCACTAATAAAACCATTATTTCTCACCAAAGAATAACCAACTCACTCTCAACTTCCCCTAGTACCACCCAAGAAGGTTGGTTCCAAAAAAGTCCATACATGATGAACTGACATTAAAGAATGTTCATGAATTTCCAATTTCCCAATAATGCAACTTTGACAATCACTACTGAATGGTGCATGCAATCTGCTTCATTTATGTTACTTTGTATAATATTTGCTGATTTTGATTTGAAAAATTGTTTGACATCAAATATGAGTTTAATTTGTTTTTACAAATAAACTAAGCGATGAATAAATAACTTGATGGAGAGGCCCAATTTCAATCAATAGGAAGATTAAAAAATCCAATAGCATAATTTTTTTGGTTTAAACCCAAAACCTTAAAGTAGATTGGATTCTTAACATAAAAATAACCATGTTTGAAAAATTCTTACACCATTAGTGGTCTAAATTTGCAAGAATGAACGTGCTATGTGGCGTTGGGCTCTTATCAACTCCATATAGTATTAGAGAAGGAGGGTGGCTAGCATTGGGTGTTTTATTTGGATTTATGTACTTTCCTGCTACATAGGTGCACTATTAAAACACTATTCGGAAAGTGAATCGGGATTTGAGACCTATCCTAACATAAGCCAACTACATTTGGGACTAAGGGTTGAATAATAATATTAGTATGCTTTCTTTACTTATATAATTATAAATTTGAAGAAACCATTGTTGAGAAGGGATAAGGCTTGTTGCTTTTATGATTTGTAAGACGAAAATTTGAAAAGATGGTGATATTTTTGTAAACAAGTTCTTTGCAAAGGGTTGGGAAGCTGCATTCATTTATTTTATTAAATGAAGCTACCGTTATTTCAGTTTAATACTTGAGAATGTAGTTTCTATCAAGTATTTCAAGTTTTCACATTTATCACTGCATCTTTGTACCACGAATCTCTACACTATTTAACACCGCTAGTGCCTTGCAATCAATGTAGACAAAAGGACTAACCATGGAAAAAAAGATGCAAATTTCAACGCTTAAAAATTAAGTTATAGGTGGTAAACTAAAATATGATGTAATGAAAGATTCAATCAAATAAGAGAAAGAAACCATACCAATCCAGGAGACTAAATTAGTTGAATGGGAATATCTTGAAGCAGGAAACAAAAATCGGAAAGAAAGTACAATATTAGTGGTAAGCTCCAGAGGAGCATCTAGAGGAATATGCACATAATAGAAACATGATAGAATCAAACTAATTTGATCAAAAACCATGCAGCTATGGATCTATAAAGACATGGAGAATATAGAAAGAGGGAACCATTTCAAACTATCCAAAAATATATGTTCCAATGAACCGTAGAGAAAAGATGTGCTACTAGCAATCCATTAAGGAAATGAAGGATGAAATGATAGCTGAGGGTTAAGCCTTGAAAAGGTACTTCAATTTAGTGTTAGGTATAGATGTGGAAAGTGGGGAAAGTGCAGTTAGGGACCATTTCCTAATACATTGAAAGATTCTATGCAAGAGTGGGATCTCATGGATGTTAAACCCCAAAAATGAAAATACTTCTGGAAAAATAGAAGGATAGGATCAGAGCATATAACAAAAAGAATATATTAGTTCCTTGTAAAGAAGGAGTTGTTGTTGGAAAATATGGAGGTCACACCAAAAATGGTCCCATTTTGAGTAGTTGATCACAAACTCATATCTCTCTCTCTAGAAAACTTAAAACTATCGTACCCTATCATTAGGTTTAATCCTCTCTTGATGTAGAGTAAGGAAGCAAGGGAGGTAATAAGAGAGGTATGATGAACACATATACAAGTTTATCCCTCTTATATGTGGGAGGACAAACATACATTGAAAAACAGGGCTCTAAAGTACCGTCCCAAGGGAAATACTATCACAATGATCCATCCATTGATAAAAAGGAGGTTATGCTTCAACTAGCATACATATCTAGATTTTGATTGTTTTTGGAAAATAAATGTTTATGGTTGGAATACTGCTCCTATTTTTCACAACATTTCTAGGGCTTTGGAATTCCCATCACCAAAACACAAAATTTCCAGGAATTTGGAATTCCCATTGCTGAAACAATGGACAACCTTAGATATTCTAGAATATTCTCCTACCCATCAGATATTTTTGGAACCATATGGAATTTTTTTAAGTCTCTAGGATTCTCAAATTGGGAACATATAATCCTAAAAATATGAAAAATAATGTAACAATTGGGAGCTTACTATTTTACTTTACTCATATCTATCAAATTTTAGAATATTCCAAAGTTTCCAATTGCTCACGTCACCAACTACCCAATGTTAGTGGATTCGAAACATATAATCCTAAATATCCCAAAAATAATGACGCAGTAGGGGGTTTATTGGTTTAATCCAACGTGAGAGATTAAAATTAATTGTCTCATCTCGATCAACATATAATCTGGGGAAATAGAGAATGGGAGAACACGCAGGTGATTACATTATGAAAAATGGGCATCAAATAAAAATTTCTACAAAAGTCTGCAATAGATAAAAATATGTGATGACCATTAATGTATTCTTATGATAAAATTTTATCTGTTGTAGGTTTTTTCATGGAAAAATCCTGATAGTAGAAAATCTAAAAAATATATACATACAAGTAACTTTGAAATATTTTCTATGCACCAAAGAGGAGAAAAATATTGAACACCTGGAACATTTGTGAATAAACTGTTCCTTAGACGAGTAAGGATGGCCACCCCCAAGTACATGTGCTGGAAATTATGGATGTCAAAAAATAAATCTCTGCAATGGATCATTCTGCAGGGAACAATTACCATATTTCAAAATTATTTGCTTTTATCGAGGAAAGTTTTTATGGAAACAATAGGGCTCCTAACAGAAACAATTACCTTTTATTTCTTTAAAAGTGCTGGAAAACATAATATTTTAGACTTGGTAGGATGTTGAAATTGTTGGCTAAATGCCTTTTAACTTCATAGTAACATCAAATGGAAATAACACCATATTTAACACATTGTATCCTTGAATGGTCTATTACTATAATTCATACAACTTACTCTTCCAGGACTCTTTCTTGTCTAACATACTTGTCTCAAGCACATGCATCATATCTCCAACATGCTTATGGGAATCCCAAGACAATTGTTGGAATTTAGTGGGAAAGGTACAAAAGGGGGAAAGGTACAAAAGGAAAGCTGGGAAGATAAGGTCCCCTCTAGACTTTGGAATGCTGATGCATTTAATTATCGAAATACAACCCCTTTACTTATTTTCCATTAATTCTACAAAAACCTATTGTTGACATGTTATCCATAAACATCACAATAATTTTTCCTTTATTTTTTTGAGCCCTGCAATGCTTATTGATCAAGTCAAAATTTATATGATATTATTCTCTATGGGGAATTTTTTTTTCTCAAACTCAAACCATTATTACACCCAAAAAAGCTAAGTGTAGTCTAAAACCAATATATGTGAGATATGTCACATCAGTGTGTAATAGTTATACATCAAAATGAAAAAAATGAGTTATAGATATTAAAAATAAAAATGACTTATATATAAGAATAAAATAATTGAGCGTAGTTTTATTTTCATTTGACATCTTTTAAACACCAATGGGTTTGCATCTCAATGTTTATTTTCATCCCTATCAATTCTTAATAAATCTTGTGATACGATATATCATTTATATCAGATGATGTAATAGACTGATGCAATTTTTTTGGAAGTCAAGGGTGATGTGACCAAGCAATAAATTGAATTCCTTTTCATTGTTGAGACATAGATTCAATCTCCCAAAAAACATGTGTGCTCTGCTAACATGGCCAATTTGTGTTATCTTGTGATACTTGATTGTTAACTGAGCCTAAGCTACTTTGTACTAAGCATTTTTCAAACTACAACAGGTGCATATCCTGGCCATTTTTGCAGAAGAGATCCCCTGGGATGTGGCATCTTAGACGAAGGTTCTTACACAAAATACTATTTCACTCCCTAAAAACATGTAAATTTTTGGAAGGTTACCATTGTGTGGTTGCTTATTGTAACAATTTCCAACCAAATAACCTATACATTCCCCGATAGCGATGCAATAATTAATTCATGGAATGTCATGAAATGAATACATGTTTATGTAGTGACTAATATAATGTTTGAGAACAATTTACAACATCTTTTTATCACTGTTCCATTTAGGAGATCAATGGTTTGAGAAGCATTAAATATGGATGTAAGCCACCAAACTCCATGTTAATTCTCAACTCCTAGTTGGATTTATTAAATTTTTTTTACAAATAACTATTTTAATGAGAAATTGTCTTGACGGTTCTTGGGTGTCAAAAAAATAGTCATCATTTCCCAATTAGGAAAAGACTGAGAACTTCCTAAATGAAATTTCTAAGGAATGAACAATTTACTTCATTGTTTATAATAGGGTACTAGACAAGTTGAAACCAAATATTAAAGGCTATTGAATTTTCTATGAAATTTAGTGTTTCTCACTTAGAAAAACTGAAAACATCACAGGGATTACAATTTTTTAGATTGAATTATGAAACATACCTTTCATGTCCTAGCCTCATTTTTTAAAGTTTGAACTACGGAGTTTGTGCACATTTATATCACATAACATATCACATATTCCTTCATCTACACTCTTCTTTATGATAGCACTAGTAGAAAATGATGAAATTAGTGAACAAATGACTAAAAACGTTAGTCACCACAACTTTTCCAAGTGAAATACTACCAAAAATGAGCAATCTCAAGTGACCCAACTAAAAATGGCTAACACAAATGACAAATTTAGTCTCGGGTTAAAATATACGACTAGATAATAAGTAATGTAACTAAAAATGACTAACATGAATGACTAATTTAGTTTAGGAACAAAAATATGACTACTTAAAAAGTACTACAATATTACAAATTCGTCATTTATGTTAGTCATTTTAATTGTGTCACTTCAACAATTTGAGCTTACTAGTGATAGGGGATTCAAAGGTTGTTATAAATTGGTTGAAATGTTATACTTGAACACTTTTTTTTTTTGTAAGCTAGTCTAATTCTATTGATTATCAAAATATTTTACAATCCATTGTCTGAGCAGAGGAACTTATCAAATTCTTGCTCTCAGTTTATCCAAAAATTCAAAATGAGGGTTTGCCCATAGTAGGGAAACCAACCCTTTAATTGTCTGTAAAAACTTGAAACATCTACATTCGCCAAAACACTATATAAAACTGTAAAAACTATAGATAGAAATAATGTCCATAAGTGGACTGAGGTGAAAAAACCTCCAATCTTTGCATTTTCCCATGATGGATTGCATCAGGTGCTAGCAGTTCCTCCTCAGTCACTAGACACCCATAAATATGGGTGATTTCTTCCTCCTCCATGAAGACGTAAGGCTCTGACTCCATCAACACTCCTATTTCATCGAATTTGCACCAACCACTTGCCTTGTATTGCCAAAGATTAGGGATTTATAAGGAGGGAGCCTTGATAGGAAGGCTTTTGAGCTCCTTGGGCGGAGGTGTTACAGAGCTAGGAATTGTTGATTTTCAGTATTTTCGTTTGGTTCGGGGCTGGGGCGAATTAGAGGGCTTAGCAGAAGGGGCGAGGGAGGTGGCAGATAGAACTGTAAGAGCATAGGGAGCAGAGGAGCCATCAATGGTCAAGGCTGCGGACTGAGCGGTTGAGCTATCAGTGGTCAGGGCTACAAAATGACCGCAAGGAGAAAAGGATGGTTTAGCAATGGAGAGAAAATATCTATCAACAGAGGCTCTGGTTATCCTGGCTGGGAGGGTGCCCCTGGTGCTGCCTCTGCGAGGCTTCTGTCTCTGCTTGGGCGCCATGAAAATGGGAGCACAGAGCTATAGAGAGTGCACCAGGCCGTGAGGGAGAATTTATGTAGAGCTTCGCTAGTGATCCGGAGGATGAATGTGAGGGAGAGTGAGGTGCTAATATTTAATGGTTGTGCCTATCCAATTGAGGTCCGTCACTCGCCTCATTAAATCTATTAACTGTTCTTTGTTGCGACGTGCTGCGACCATTGTGCCATGGCACCACCGAACCTCAGCTGATGTTTCATCACACACAGTGGGGTGGGTTGGCTGTCGTGTCACCCAGATTTGGAACTTGAACATTTCCTTATTGTATCAATAGATGATTAGAGTTATGGAGTTTATAAACACCTTCAAGGTTATATCCTTTGATCACATTCACAAGGAATTAAATTCAAAGGCTTACAACTGAGTCAAATACATTCTGAAGAATACCTGCAAAGAGAAGAATACATTAGGGAGAATAGTAAAACAAACCATGTTTCACAATTTTAGATTAACACCTAATTTAACATTGCAAAAAAAACAACAACAACAACACCACATATAAATATATTTATACCATATTTACTCTTTAATAATTATGAAAAAATTAAAATAAAGATATAAATTTATCTATAATTTCTTCCCCAAATTAATTATGATGACCATTGTTAACTCCTAAAATCCCAAAAAAAACGTCTTCTAAAAAGGCCTTTGCCCCAACTAACCATAAAAGTGAATTGGTAAAGTTGTTAATCAACTATCAATTCAAGAGTAAGACATTGGTTTTTAAGAGATACCTTAGTTGTGTGGAAAATTTAAAAATTACTCTTTATCTTCTTCAAGCACCAAACCAAAGAGCCCTTTACCTCAACTACCCATAAAAGTGAACTAGTAAAGTTGCTAATCAACTATAAATTCAAGAATACTACCTTAATTGTGTGGAGAATTTGAAAATTACTCTTTATCTTCTTCAAGAACAAAACCAAAGAGAAATGCCCTAGTTTTAAGATATAGCAATTTACTTTTCCACTAAGCAAAATATATGCCTAAACTACATTTGAGATTGTGTCGTGTGTTTATTCATACTTTATTGCACTGGTTCTTATCACTAGCTTGCCAACATCGCACACATGCAAGCTTCATTTGAAAAAGGAATTGATATTATACACCAACCAAAATTGTCATAACATTTCTAGTTCTAGTTGCATGGCTCAAGCATCTCGATCCTAACAAGAATGCCTCATCAAAGACAACAAAATGAAATAAGGAAATAAAAAAAAAAAAAATCTTCAACCTTTGTTATATTTTATAGGAGGATCATGACATTGTAGGTGAGTAAGGAGGCCTAACCTTTTGATTTGTTTGCATATTATTTGATCTCTTTTGGCATATTCTAATAACATTTCTCATCATTGATGTCACATAATCATGGTCTCTTGTGCTCGTAGGAAGTTAATCATTCTTCATTCTATTAGGTTAACTTGAAAAATAAACATAATTGGAAATATCATTCAAATACATGAACATTAAATAATATTGGCAATATACTCCATCCAATGGCTACTTTTATTTTCTGGATAAATATTAAAAATAAATTTAATTTGAAAATATAATCTAAAATAATTTTCAATTGATGTAGATTAGAGCTTCTGGAATCCTGTGTAATCTGATTGAAGAGCTTAACATTTTGGGTGAAAAATTCATCCATCTTCAGGGGGAGGAATCTGAGCATATGATAGGAAGAGCGCAGAAGTTGAAAGTCTAAATAAGAATGAATTATAGTCGTTAAATTCAATGAAGTTGATAGGATTCAAAATTAGCCGTTAGGGAGAAATTATAAAAGTTTAAATAAATAATAAATTATTAATAAACTAATTCAATGAATTAAAAACTAATTAATTTGAATTAGCAGTTGGAGAATGAGATGGCTATATTATGTTAAAAAATCATTTTAATTATAAAATTAAATTAAAAATTAAGTTGAAAATAATTATTTAGGAGATAAATTCAAATTTTTTGATTAATTTAATTAAGAAAATACCGATGAGAAGATTAAAATAAATGAAGGGGTGGTAGAGATATGGAGAATTATAATTTTAATAGGATTGGGTAGTTTAATTAGATATATTAGGGATTTGAAGATGGAAATAATGAATAGAATTTTGTTTTATTTTCAATTTAAATATTAATGTAGAAATTAAATTAATTTGATAATATTAATAAGAATAGAATTCAAAATTTAAATTTTGAATATAGAATATAGGTATTAAAATCAATGTAATGGACTAGAGGTAGAGAACGATTATGTTTTTTAAATAGGGTGATTTGATTGGAGATTTGAAACGAGAAATAATATAAATTAAATATCAAAATTAAAGAAAGGAGGGGGGGAGGGGAGAAAATGATTAAGTAATAAGGAGGAAAGAGGAAAATGTGAAGGGGGGGGGGTGGGAGGGAATATGCCAAGGATGGTTAGTATGGGTTAGAACTACGATTACAGGTAGGGAGTTTAGAAGAAAGGAAGTGGAATATGGGTTTCCAGGAATGACTCAATTGATAACCATCATCACATTGAAGTTATTAAGATGATTTTCGATTTCGAGGGATTCCCGAATGACTCGGGTGGAATGAAAGGAAGCATGAGCAAGGATTTTGTATTTGTAAAAAAAAAAAGGTGTTTAGAAGAATTAGAGTTCTCGACAATGGCACATTTTGCAATATGGTTGTGCTCAGTGTCAGCCATATGTTCTTCAACCGCGTTTTGAGGGAATGACCAGTTTGAACTATATAAGATTTACCACAGGAGTAGGGGATATCATAGAATCTAGGGCCTAACATAGGATCATTCTTATCCTTGGATGACCTGAAGTTTTTACTGAGGGTTCTCTAGGGCTTGAAGAAGGTTTTAATGTTCTTTCTAGAAATAATTTTGGAAAAATGATCGATAGCTCCTTAAATATAAGGTAGGGTTACCTTGGCTAGGGGAGGGTGGTTGAAATTTTATTAGTTTAGGGATGGGTGCAAGAATGCAAAGCTTTATTGATTTGGGAATAGGTGTATCCATTAGATTTAAGAGCTCTAGTGAGATGGGATTTTTCTTTAGGAAAGGATTTAGAGAAGGATATTTGATTGGCTCGAGAGACAAGGGTTTTAATAACAATAGAATTTTGAGTAGTATGATGGTGGGAGATTGCATGAAGGTACCTGTTCGTATGGTTCTTTTTCCGACAGACCTGGTGGGAAAGGGATCCATCAGAGATGCACAAGACAAGGACAACAAGAAAAGGAAGGGAATGGTTCTCTTCCAGTACCATAGTGAACTAGATGTCGGGAGAGACGATATTGAGATTTGAGAGGAATTGGCGGAGAGAAGGAATGCCATAGGACTAGATGAAGAAGGTGTAATATACAAAACACTTCCAAAATTTTGTTTTAAGGTGGAAGGTTTCAAGGGCTTTGGTTTCGAAGTATTCCATGAAAGTGTTAGCGACATCATTTGATAACATGACTTACCACTACGTAAATGCCCTAAATAACCCCCCTTATTTTGGCTTCCACCAGCATCTGAATTAATCCTTCTGCAAATAGGAGGAATAAGATCGGTGATAATGGGAACCCCTGCCTAAGCCCTCTTTGAATTTTGAAAAAAGGAGATGCTGCCCCATTTATCAACACCACAAATCTAACATCAGTGATGCATCCCATCACCCGATTGATAAATGGATTTCATCTGAATTGATCATCTCTCTTATATATTTTAGTGCAAATATTCTCATGGAGAGGTATTTTGGCAATTTGTATGGTGCTAATTCACACCCATACACTCTGATTTCAATGTAGTTCTGGTACAAGTACTAGTCTCTAGTATTTTCTTGCTTCGTCAAATGTAAAATCCTCTTTTTCTCCTCATTGATCCTTGACTCTGTTGAACTAATTAACACGCTCATTTATGGGTCTATGAAATGCTTCATGTACTACTTGAAAGTGAATTCTTCCTCATCTTTCACCACTAGGGAAGTCCAAAAAATAATATACTACTGATTCCTTCCTCATCTAACTTCTGCATTGCAAATTTGAATCTATCTACTTGATAATAAATAAACATGTAAACCAAAATTGAAGTATACTTGAACACTCCTTCAGTTGGTAACTTCAGGAATTTCTCATGAATATTGTCAGCCATAACTTTACTGAAATTGAAAATTATGGAAGGCTTAATATCTATGGAAAATATTGATAGGAAACCTAAGATGGTTTCAAATACCCATTGATTGGAATAATAGCCTAAAATGTAGGATATCATAGATATTATTTTGTTGGACAGATCTCGGAAAATAGAGTAAGGATAACATGGATTATTTGTTGGTAATTGGGTGTTTTGAGGCAAGAAAAGGTAAAAAATCCATGCTATTTTGGAAAAATATAGCTTCTAATACAATTCAGTTAAGGCTTCTTTTGAAAATGTGGTACTGGTTTCTACAGAGGGGGCCTGCATCATTCGGTCAATGGTTTTAGTAGTAATGGTGAAGATAATTTCACCACTAGGGGCTATAATTTCTCTCTGTTATGGGATATATCAGGCTTGGCATTTTCTTGCAAATTTCAATAGATTGAAAGGTTTGGGGAAAGATGTAATGGGGTAGATTGGACTCCCAAAGTCCAATTTAATCAGTTTTTTCCACAAACTTATCCTCAAGCCAACAATAAATTTCAAAAAGACCGAACTCCCACTGTGTCTCAAATATTTTGTAATCTCAATCTGCCAAGGGAATGTGGGTCAGGTCTACAGGGGGATGGATCAGGGGGTTGACAGAGTCCTGCTAGTTTTTCTTCTTGCGAGGTATATTATTAATGTAAATTTACAGCACTTGGGGGGGAATAAAATATTACCGAGGATGCAGGTTTATCGCAGATCTTAGAAGGAATTGGGACATTTGGTCATGCTGGATCAAATGATTTGCCGATAGGAGAATGTCAGTGTGCGCTTAAACACCTGGAAAATGAAGATGTTTTGAAAAAATTTGCATCGGAAAGGGAAAATGGCGACGTGTTCAGGGTTTTAAAGTTTTGGGGATTTTCCATTGTAGGCGCGGGTCCGTTGGGTTTTCAAACGGTTACTTGGGAAAATTTAATGAATTAACGATAATCCCCCGGGAAGAACATTTATTGGTTAATGAATACTGCCACGAGGCATGAAATACAGTGTGAGAAATATCCTCACGTATAAGAAAATTATTTTTTCATAGGCATTATATAGGTCAATTTTTACAATCATCCTTTTTTTCCTGCTTCTTTTGATACTTTGCAACACTTATTGAGCTACTCCAATTACTTCATGTATCTGTCTTCCATCCAAGAAACCAAACTGTTATTTTGAGATATTCCTTAACAAAATTGACTTTAGTATTACTCCTATGAATTTTGAAATGATTTTTTATTTGCAATTACATAGAGAAATAGGTCTGAATTCGTTAAAAGAGCATGGCTCTTCCGATTTTGGAATTAGGGCCAAGAAGGTGAAATTAAATGGTTCAAAAACTACTCCTTTTGTCCTTGTTTCTTCCACTGCCCCAGTTAGGTCATCCCCCACTGATTTTTTCCAGTGCAAAGGAAATTTTTCTCTTATCTGAGCTTTAGATAGATTTTATTTTCTTCCCCTCTACTTTGGAGCCGAGGTGGAATCCAAGGTATTTCTTAGTCCCCCTACCACTTCCAAATATTTTTCATTATTTTCTCTAGATCTCAGGTTGTATGGGATCCTTTCACCTTCATGTTTATAAGTTATAAGATTACCAGGAAAGGGAGGGGGTTGCTGAACCAACTGAATCTCAGGGATAGAAGTGATTATACTATCCAACGTCTCATTAATAGTATTAACATGTAAATTTCCAGAGAGTGAAGGTCTAGAAGGACCAGGCCTTGAAATAAGAGAAAAAATATCCGTAATAGAATAAAAAAAAGAGAGGGGAAGTTTGAGGATAGTACCCTTAGACATTGGCACTATTTTAGCCTTAGTTGCCTCCACTATCTCAACTCTGCTTGGCTCCTCTTCCACCTCCTACATCTGGATCTCTGCCTCTTCCATATGCGTATCCATGTTTTCCTCCTCTATCCTTGTCTTTGGGTCCCCTTTCTTCTATCCCTTTGCCTCCTCAGTTAGATTCATCTCCCCTATTTTCACCTCATCCTTCTCTCTCCTTCCCTTTCCCTTCCTATGTTTCCTTCTCTGTCTTATACCTAGGGGAAAATCCTTTTCTAGATGTCCATACTAATGGAATCTATGACTACGGAACATAATATGATCATAGTCAAGTGCTTTAATGAAGGACAAATATTTGTAATCCAGCTGAATAGACTTTTTCAAAACGTCTCTAGGATTTAGATGAACCAGTATCATTTCCATTTCCTACTCCATTTTTTGTTTGAAAGACATATCCACTTCCAAAAATTGCCCAAGCTCATTCCTTATTTCTCTGAATACATTTTTTTGACTAGAGAGGGTGCGAAAGGCTGGAAGTCGAACCCAGATAGGAAGGAAAACCACTTTATCCCTTTGTGCATCAAATAAATGACTCCATCTTTTGACCAAAATTGGAGCCCTACCAAAAGCCAATTCCTCTCCAGAACCCATTGTAAGGGTTCCTTTCTCTGAGATTTTACCATGAACCAACCATTTGCTAAATTAATAGCCTAAAATATCTAGTCAGGGCTTCCATCCATGTATTTGTTTCCCATTCCTTAATGTAATTGGTTGAGTATTTCTTCCCTTTGGATATTCTAACTAGTGTAACCTCTATAGTCTCCATTGCTTCATCAACTGAAATGTCTACTCCCAAGACCAAATTCATGATCTTATACTTTCTCCTTATTACTTTTTATTTTTTAATTTCTCCCATGTGATGCCATTTCTCCCTTATTCTCCCTCCTTCGGGTTTCTTTCCTTGTCATTTATTTCCACTTCGGTATTTGACTCCCATCGAACAACGACTTCTTCACTTCTTGGGTCACCGGTATCTTCTTCCGCTTGATGTACAAACCCTGAGGAAAAAATTGCTAGATATTTACCTTGTATGGACCATGGTTCTTCCCCCTTTTATTGAGTTTGAAGGTCTATGAATGTTCTCCCAACTTCTGGATCCCATCCCCCCTTCTCTGTGGCCCTTCCCATACCTCCCTGTCTCTTGCGATAGCTTCAGTGAGAGTCTCCAAAACTTCCCTCGTAGATCACCCTTGTTATGCCTTTATCCTTATCCTTGGATTTTTAGAGGCCTGTGTGCCACATGTTATTGTCAATATGTCAATGATCAAAAATATTATTTCAATTAATTTTCTAGTAGACAGAGTTGAATTTTTTGGTCTTTTCAAACAGGTTTTCAAAATAAATTTTGGTCACTGAAAAAGTCTAGATCATAAATGCTACTCCCCTCATCCCATCCATGGCCATCATCACCTAAAAGGTCATCCCATTAATTGTCATTTATAATTCTTAGGTCATTCACTCCATCTCATCTAGGTCTGTTGTCTAGGTGTCATTGTTTTTCCTTTGAAAAGTCCAATTTGTCATAAAAAAAGGAAAACAATCCTTCATTTCCATCATATATGTCTTCTAAAGGGAGTTAGCATACTTAGGAGAATAAATTAAGACAAGTTGTATTATTTCAAAATTTGTTTCAATATCAAAGGATTTCAAAAAGGAAAAATTGTCTTCATAGTTATTTTTTCACTAGAGGACAAAAAGTCATTTCAAAAGCTTATAAAAGGAAAAAATAGGTTCATTCAACTCATTCTTATCTTTTCATGTGTGGTAGATCTCCTCTCTTACCTCCATTTGACTCCATAGTTGTCGAGGGTTTGAAGAATATTGAAATTTTTTCTTGAAAGAGGCTTCTGTTACGCATCTGGAGGAAAGTGTTATGCATCTGGAGGTTGTTGTTATGCATCTGGAGGTTGTTGTTACGCGTCTGTAGATTGTGTTATGCATTTGGCAGAGCTGCTATGCATTGGGATTTTGGTTTCCAAATCACTCAAATGAGTTGAAGAATTGGGTTACAGGGTTTCTAAAACCTATACATCAGTAATTGGACATTCTAACATCCTCTCAAAGTCATTTTACAATGCAGCTCATTGATTATTTTGCTTACCTCCTCGCCCAATACATTCTCATGTTTTTCCTATCATGGATTGATTTCACTACACTAAAACCTAAACCTCTCATATAAAACTATCATACACCTCCTACATACATTATACTATCATTCCCCATCATCCATACCCTTCCTAAGAATTATTTCCACGAAACCCTAATTTCTTGCCAATTTTGTAGTGTTAAACTGGGAAATTCTCGTGCTTCCATCATTTTACCACTTTTATCAAATCCACTTCATCTGATTTCACTCATATTATGGAGCCAACATACAAGCCTACCTCTTGATTTTTTTTCATAATTTTCCTTTGCTTCAAAACCCTTCATCTCACCCTCTAAGCCTACCCCATCCCTATACTCTATTTTTCCAAATTGCACTACACATACCCATTTCATCTACACACTAGGGTTTCATCTTTTCCCTAATAGAAATTATGGAGAGAGAAGAAAATCCTCAAGGGTGGGCGCCACATAATATTTGAGCCCTCCACCATGCAAGAAATCAATGCTTCACCCTTGGCCAAAAGATGCTTTGAGAGTAGTGGATGTTTGAGGTTGTGTGAGAAGATTAGGGAGTGAGGATATCATCTTCAAATTAAAATCTTATTTTCCTCTAATCTCAACATGGGAAAGTCCATCATCGCAGGTGTGGAGTTTAACCTATCAGCAGATGTGATTTCTTCAACAACTAGTATACCTAGTCATGGGTAGAAGTGGTTTAGAGGCATGGACATAGATGTTGAATATTACAAAATGTTCCTCAAACCACATGCTAGAGAGAAACCTAAGTATATATTCCCTTTCAGAGAACTTCTTGACAAATATGCTCCTTTGATGAGGTTGATAATTAAGTATTTCACATCTGAAGGGAAATTTTCCAGGTTGTAGAGGTACCATATCAAGTTGTTGATACATTTCACCTCTACCAAATCACTCGACTTGCCACATTAATAGTGCACAAGCTTTCTTAGAATGACTCAGAAGATTCAGACTAAAGACAAAGATCACTACCAAAGTCTTTTCCACCATGGTCTGGTAAAGCTCATTATGTTGCGTCACCTTTTAGCCATCGACATGACTTGGGAAGCCTTCATGGAGAGAGTAGCAAAAACACCCAACACTAGTCCTCCTATCATGCATAACACACCATCACTGTCAGTGTCAGCACAACCAATGGAGGTTGGCTCTTCCAGCATGAAAACTCAGATTTCAAAGACTCCTCTAGTTATTGAGGTCACTCACACCTATGAGAAGGGAAAGAGACAGGTATTTTTGCCCAAATCTATCAAAAGTGTACCTACACTTGACACTATTGCTGAGAAAAGTGAAATAGAGGAGCATACTCTCATGCATCAATATGAAACACCTTTGCACCAACATAGTGAACCGGCGCCATTGAAGGTTGAGGTGGCAGAGAAGGTTGAGGTCAAATCGGCTGAGGAGGTCATTAAAGAGAAATATGTAGAATTTCAAAGCTTAAGTTCAAATTATCTAAGACTAATGCCATGGCAGCCGTACTACAACAATAGAATTGACAATTGAAGGTCAAGAAAATGATACAAAGAAAACCTAAGCCAGACCTAGAGGCAGATAAAGGTAAAGGAAATAAAATTATAGATGTTGATAAAATACAGGACATGGATAGTAAAACAAGGCCAAGAAGGCCAAAGACAAGAGGCCTCAAGAGGGCACTGGATCTAGAAAGACAATCAGCTCATCCACTTGAACTGTTGGCTTTTGATGATCTTATAGACATGGATATCAACCAAGACAAAGAGTACTGGTTGGGAAGGGTAAATTAACATATGTAGATACTCTTGAAGAAAGCCAAGAGAGACAATAACCTCCAAAGACACATGGAAAATCACTATTGTTCCATGAACAAAATTTCAAAAATAAGGCTAAAACAACTGAAGAAAAGGCTAAAAGAAACTCAAATGATGCTTAAAGAGAAGGATATCTTAGATTTGTTGGCTTAAGCTTCCTTGGATGTTTATCCCATCACTCACATGTGCTACATAACGAATTTTGAGAAGTCCTGAAGAATTTGGGTATTTGATTTTTTATTTTTTCACAAATATGGAAATTCTCTCTATTGAGCCCTAGAATTGCCTTCACTTTTACAAACCTTCACTTCATTTCATCATTCTTTTATCACTTCATAAGCCTAAAATCGATGAAGAATGATTAGGATTGCTTAAAGGTTACATGAAATTGATTAACATATTGTATTTTCATGGTTTTTGTTGTTTTAATAATTTTGTGCAAAATAGCTATAGAATACAGACGTTCCATAGCCGATCAGGCATTCCGTAGCTATTTTAGTGTTTAAACAGGTTACATGTGTCATCTGAGGGAAATACGCATATGGTTAGACTCCAAAACTCTCCTGCATCATTCCTTGTCCTCCATGAGGGCTGAGCACAAATCTGGTAGTGGTTATGCACGTGGATAAAGCCAAAACCAAGAAGCATACTTCTACAAGGAAAAGGACTCTTGAGGTGTCTTCAGCAGAATACGAGTCCTCAAGAGGAGTTCTAGTTCGATTTTGATTATAAAAGACACCTATGCCTATTTCTACTCAATTTCAGTTATGTATTTCCTTATAAAAATAGCTCGGTGAACCGAGAGACGGTTAGTTGATATTTTGTTGTTAGTTCTCAAAAACTGTGATACTCTGTTTCTGAGCGTTTTTAATTTAATGAAAGAAGTACAAATTTGATGCATGATCTGAAGAAATTTTAAAGAGTTAAGGATTCGTGTGCCAATGTGATGGTAGAGGGCCCCTACTGTCCGAAAGGCTTTGTGCATATTTTCTAGATAAGTGACTTTTAACTCTGTTTTATTCTTAATCTAGGCAGTTTTTCTGAGCATCATGTTTTATGTTTATTTACATCGAATATTATAGTCAATATTGTTCTCATGAACTTTTCCAATATATCACTAACACGTGAATGAGATAGAGCTGTAGTACTTCGGAGGTTAATTGCATTTTAGTTTAGTTATGTTCATTGTATTTCGGTTCTATTAGTTAATTGTATTTCAGTTTAAAAGACCCTCATTATTTTATAAGCTTCTCTTGTTCTTAACTTCTTATAACACATCATTATCATATGAACAAGAATTATTTATACCATTTTGAGTTCTTGACTGACTCGCAATTTCTCATAATTTTACAAACAACCTTTTTCCAAGGTTATTCCAAGAAATCTCTAACCCTTGAATGAGGCTTAATAGTAACATTTTGAGTTGCAGAATGAGTTAATTCTAGTGTCATAAGTTATTTTAGCATAGGGTTCCTTACTATGTTGTAGATAATCTTTTCTCAAAATGTTCCAACAAATTTCTAACAATGGATGAGATTTTCTCTGTGATATTTTAAGTTGTTGTTTATTAAAGAGAACCTCATTACATCAAACTTATCCTTTTCTCAAGTTGTTCCAACATACCTCTAATGAAATGAATTGGATTGAGTTCAATGTTATGAGTTACTTTTCTTATCAGCTTTACAATATGTGGATTAGCATTTTCTATTCTTAGGTGCCATTCATAGTTTAGAGTAGATTTTGTTATGTTTTAGTGTGATCAGTCACTTCTCTTTGCCAACAATTTAGTTCTTTTCCTCTTAGTATAAAAACAAAAAACCAAAAACACTAGAAAAACACTGAACACAATGAATTAGGAAGAAGATACCTAGGCACATATAGTTCACTTCACTTCAACAGTTTACTAGCCCTGGTTGACAATTTATGACATCAATTTAGGAACACTAAGTTGAGTAGACACTCTCCTCACAGATGTGTAGCAAGAATTTGTTACGATTATTTTAGGGGCATCAAAATGATGACTAGCTTATATGGTTAGATGCATTTGGATGAGTAAATCATAGATTAGGAACCCTTTTTGCATGACAAGTTCTAATTTTGCAGAAAAGGCCAAAAAATAACCCATTTTCTATGCTTTTGCCACTTTGTTGGATGCCTTGATACACATCTCTAGTAACCTTGGGAGAATGAAATTTTGAAGGCCTTTTTGTGATTTGTTTTTCAAAATTCAAGATGTTTTAGAAACTAGACACACATGGCTAGTTGACCTACCTTACAGAATTTGATTTGGACTCCTCAGATTGTGTAATATTCCAAAATAGGAAGAGAAACAATATTGAACATAATAATGGAAAGAAATAGTAAATATAAATACATTACACACGAGACAAAGATAGATCCATTGTATTAAGTGTTTCAGCAACAAATGAGTACAATATCTTGGGGATCAAGTCCCTCAAGCTAGGAAAAATAGGCCTACAATGCCTAAAAGCGCCAAAACATGTAATACCACTGCTACACCAAACACTGAAGCCAAGACAATGCAGTTTTAATGACTAATACTATAGTTGGGAAATAAAAATATATGGATCTATTAATACATGCTCAAACAAGGCTAAAAAATGGGTATCTAGGCTCCCACACACTTTTCCAAGATAACCCAGGAAGGTTTTCCAGAAATATACAAAATATTAGAATGCCAGAATGTAGCCCTAGGGATTAATAAGCTCTGCCACTGGACACATGAAAGGAGGTGGCTGAAACCGATGAATATCTGAATAGAACTCCTCCAAATTACTCTTCTAGTGAAAGGTTGGTCCCTCCACTAAAAAGTAAACACTCCAAATGAAGCACTGAAATCACCCCTACAACTGCTTGCTGAAATAATGTAGTCATGGATTGAAATTGTGCTATAGGGGATGATGGTGACTTGGCCTGATGCCAAAATATGTTATGAAGCACAATGAACTTCCTTACCTATCTCCCAATGGAAATAAACCTTCCTCCACTGAAACACAAACTCAGAAATGATCCAAAGGAACCCTCCACTACTGCACCCTGCAACTCAGCACATATCTAAACAAAATTTGTGTTGTAGAAGAATTTGTAGCTTGGAAAAATGCCAAAATGTGGAAATAATTCTCAAGAAATTCTCCTGAGTGAGCACTCAAATTCCCCCGAGGATGAAGGTGGGATTCCTGCTCAGGAACACCCTTGTGCTAAACAACACTACAATCTTAGCTAAACAGTTGAAGAGAGCCACAAGTCATAACAGACCATAAACAAAAAATAATTTGAAAAACATCCTCTCAATGGCTTCCACCCCCTTACTTATATTCTTGGTGAAATTCCTCACCCTTGGCCCCACTCATTAAAGCCACTACTTCCTTGCAAATGATCTCCCTCCAAAACTACGTTGTCCCTCATTGAGTGTCCACTCCCTCCATACCATCATTGTTGATTTGGTCAAAGTTGACCTAGTCCACATGCTTCATTCCTTGTTCACACATAGGGGTGATTTATTCAGCTCTTTTGATGTCCTCCATTCACATTTGGAGTGACTTATTCATACTAAAAAGATTTATGGGTCTCTCTACCCAATTATTCTTCTATCTAAAGGACAAAATCAAAAATTAATATTCCAATTAGCTGCATACTAATTTAGGAATATTACAATCCTCCCCTCCCAAATGTTGCTTGTCCTCAAGCAACTGCAAGGACAGAACTGAAAAACATATGGAACCTTCATTCCCATGTGGAGCTCCAAATCCCAAGCTATCATCCATATAAAATGAATCACCTTCTAGAATGGTAATTCATAGAAGAAATCCTCCCACATTCTCATGAGTGGAACCTCCCAAGTGCTCAAGTAATCATATGGCTCACCTCATATGGAAACAAGAGGTAAAATGTAGCAATAATGGATTGTCCAATGTTCTCCCTGAAGTATGAAGCATAAGAAATATGGAGAATCTCATCTTTAATGGGAATATCCAATCCTTGTGTCATCACTCCAATCATGCCCACAACAATGATAAGGACATCATCAACATATGGGATCCTAATCAGAGTCATACTAGATGCCATGTGTAATACCAGAGAAGGAAAATGGTCCCTAAAGTGAAACAAGCGCATTTTGACTCCTAACTGCATCAGAATATGGTATGATGAGTGGTTTCCCAACCACCTGCTTGCTGCCCCAACCCTCTCACATGCTTGGAGAAGGTGTATGATGTGGGGGTGAAAATTGAGCACACCCTGAATAAGACATAATCTCCCCAAAATCTCTTAGGGAGTGGCCATCATCATCACTACTTATGGCCCCAAGTAGACCCTAAAGTATATAATAAAGAGTTCCCTCTCTTGGAGAAATGCCTTGCACATGAATATTAAAGAAATACAAATACATAGTAAGTGAATCATGATGTACATAAATGAAACATTTACGATGTACTTGGTTCAAGCTAGTGAAATGGCTCATAGATGGGCCTCCTCTCACTCCTAATGATAAAGGAAGTGGTTGTGATAAATCTATGAAAGATTCATGTCTCTCCTCAACGTCCAAACAATCCATGCATCTCTTCATGTGATGGTGCATCACTTCTTTGAAGCCTTCTGAAATGAATCCCTCCAAGATAGTATGGTATGCTCTTATAAAGCCAGTGGGGTTGGAAAGAGAACCCTCATATGCTGCATGTAGTAGTTTCTCCTTGAGCTTAGAGGCTCCAGTCAAGAATATCTTAATCTGAAAATAGATGACTCCATCTCTCACTGCATATCTCCTATCTGATAATTGGTCATCAAGTACTCTGCATGAAAAGAGATCCTTGGAATATTCTAGCAATAGTTGGGATCTCCAATAAGGGTCAATACTCAATAATGATATCCCTATTGATCTATCATGTGAAGCACTTGCCATGTTTCTTCATTCTTCTTTGACATCTCCCATGCCAAAGTCATACACCGGGATGCTACAATCTTGCCTCTGCTGCTTCTCCTGCACCTGCTCATGCTTTAGTGAAGGTGGAATATTTTGGAGGCTAGCCTTCCATGGGAAGCTATCACCTATCAAAATATTTCTAAGTTTGGCCAATGTAAGCATGAGTGGCCACCAGCCTCTACCATATGTGGAAGATCCATCCCTATGGGGAAGTATCTTCTGATTCTCAAATCCATGGAGTGGTATCCTTGCACCGTGATGGTGCCATCCATCCCTGAAACATCTTCTCTCAACGCAAGATGTTTGGTGAGAGTGGGTAATACTGATATTGGGAGAATACCTCCCTACTACTTCAGCCTACCCAAGACGCTTTGCGCTGTGTCAATACCTCCCAATGTTCTCACCCCTCCGGAATCTATGATTGGTGCAACCTATTGTGAGACATCTCTCATCAACTATTGATCTGGTGGTCTCCCAAGTGGAATGCCTCCATGTAATGAGACATCAATTTCAAGAGTAGACTAAATATATGAGTGGATTCTTTTGTCCCTGATCTCACTGCGCAAATTAGTCTGCCTCTTTTGTGTATCAACCTCCTGAAATAGATAGGGGTGTATGCTCCTAATCACCTGATGTTGGCCATCCTCCCTATATTCACCTTCCATATGAAAGGTCTCACAATCTATAAATGATGGCACATGCTACTCATGGATTGTGCCCTGATCTCCACATGTTAGATCCTTTGGAACTACTTGCAAAGATATAAGGGATCCTCTGATTGGAGAAAATGCTCCATCTCTATCTTCTTGAGGTAATAGATCTACGCCTAATGTGACAACAATGTTACCTCTTGCCTACTATTCCCTTTCATCATTAATTGAGGATACCTCATCTTCATTAAGAGGCCCTTTGTCTTGATCCTCTTTTGAAAAGGAGATCTCCATATCTTCCTTTTGAGAAGAGAGTTCTTCCTCAAGTGAGGATCTTGCCTATAGCAAGGTATTCTGCAAGTTTCTAACCCCCTCAATAGCATTCTGGAATGGAGTTGGGTTTATGGATCCTTCAAACTCGTGCAAAGGTTTTGTTTTTTTAGGCTTGGCTAGCTCAACCAAGGATGTTTCATAATGTTTTAAATCAAATGTTTTCACTAACCTCCAAGTGAACTTTGCATAAGTAGATACATTTACATGATTCAAGGAAGAATTTTCATAAAACCACCAAGCATAAGCCTTACCTTCAAGATGCAGCGCTGCTACTCTAATGGATTGCTCTTCTGAAACTTGGTGTTGCAGAAAATATATATCTAGCTCCTTCACCGAAGCCTTAGTTGTTCATTTAGGTGACCCATCAAAAGTAGGCAGAAATAACCTACCCAAAGCATGCTTCTTACCCCCTTTGCTTCTATTTTGATTGCCAGGCCTTCTATTCTCCTTGATCTTGCAAAGCCCTTGGAATTTTAGATGATCTTTGAACCTCTAAGATTGAGATTCATACTCTTGCAAATAATCACCAAGAGTCTCCTCCTTTGTTGCATCTCCTTCCTCCATCTCTCTTGTTGTGAATGTAGGCATGGTAGAGTGTTGTGGATTTTATTGTGTGGTTGAATTCTCACACCTATAATATGAATAAATAGAGATTTCTTCATGTGCAAACCTTTTATAGGTATCTTCATTTCTTTCCCTCCTCATTACCTTGATTTCTATGTTAATATCATGCAGAGTTTCAGAGGAAGTTTTGAAAACTTCCTTCCCTCCATTTCTCCAAATAATGGAGTCTTGCCTTCGTATATTTTTTAAGCCTTCTCCTTTCTATGAGAATATTCTTCTTCTTCTGATAAAATAGATGCAATGTCTTCATAGGCTGAGCCAAGATTATGCTCTGATGCCACTGTAATATTCCAAAATAGGAAGAGTAGGAATATTGAATACAATAATGGAAAGCAACAATAAATATCAATACATTACACATGAGCCAAAGACAGATCCATTTTATTAAGTGTATAAGTAACAAATTAGTACAATATCTTGGGGATCAAGTCCCTCAAGCTAGGAAAAAGAGGCCTCCAATGCCTAAAAGCACCAAAACATGTAATACCACTCCTACACCAAACACTGAAGCCAAGACAACGTAGTTTTAATGACTAATACTGAAGCTGGGAAATATAAATATATGGATCTGTTAATAAATTCTCAAACAAGGCTAAAAAATGGGGATTTAGGCTCCCACACACTTTTCCAAGATAACTGAGGAAGGGTTTCCATAAATATACAAAATATCAGAATGTCAGAATGTAGCCCTAGGGATAAATAAGATCTAAAACTAGGCACCTGAAAGGAGTGGTAGAAACTAAAAAAGATCTTAATAGAACTCCTCCAAAGTACTCTTCTAGTGAAAGGCTGATGCCTCCACTGAAAAGTAAACACTCCAAATGTAGCACTGAAATCACCCCTGCAAATGCTCATTGAAATAATGCAGTCATGGATTTAAACTGCGCTGTAGGGGATGATGATGACTTGGCCTGATGCTAAAATATGTTATGAAGCACAGGGACCTTCCTTACTAATCTCCCAATGGAAAGAAAGCTTCCTCCACTGAAACACAAGCTCAGAAATGATCCAAAGAAACCCTCCACTATTTCACCTTACAACTCAGCACATATCTAAGAACAATATGCACTATAGAAGAATTTGTTGCTTTGCCAAAAGACAGAATGTGGAAATAATTCTCAAGAACTTCTCCTGAGTGGGCACTCGAAGTCCCCCGAGGATGATGGTGGGATTCCCGCTTAGGAATACCCTTGTGCTAAACAACACTGCAATCTTAGCTAAACAACTGAAAAGAGCCACAAGTCATAACAGACCATAAAAAAATAATAATGTAAAAAACATCCTCTCAATGGTTGCCATCCTCTTCCTTATATTCTTGGTGATCTTCCTCACTCTTGGTCCCACTCATTAAAGCCACTACTTCCATGGAAAGGATCTCCCTCCAAAACTATGTTGTACCTCATTGAATGTCCACTCCCTCCATACCAGCGATGTTGATTTGGTCAAAGTTGATCCAGTACACATGCTTGATCCATTTTTCACACATAGGGGTGCTTTATTCAGCTCTTTTGATGTCCTCCATTCACATTTGGAGTGACTTATTGCTACTAAAGAGATTTATGGTCTCTCTACCCACTTATTCTTCTATCTAAAGGACAAAATCAAAAATTAATTTTCCAATTAATTGCATGCTAATATAGGAATATTACAAATTTCCTCAAAATGGGCTTCAAACTTTCATTATACATCTATAAAATTATTTTATGCATCTGTCAGAAAGTATTACACATATACATATGATTCCTCAGGACACATGTCAAGCCTAGGAAAAATCAGATTTTTGAGGTTTTGTTATCCTTTGATCTAGAATTTGAGTAATTGAGTTGATTTTTGCCTCTTATCATGAGGAAACATGTAATTTAATGTGGGGGGACACACACTTATAGTATTTAGCTAATTTTATGGGAATGGTTTCTAACCTCCCTAAATTATAGGAAGTGACTCATCTCATGTATTTATGATTCACTTTGGATGGGATTTCGACCTTATGAGGTTCCATTGTTCATATTTTCTATAAGTAGACCCACTTTAGTATTTTCTTGGGTTGGATAGTCTTATTTTGCAATGGAGCTATTGTATAACCTTTTGTAATGAAATCAATTACAATATTGCAGAACTTGTGTTGAGAATCCTATGGTATGCATTGGAGCATTTTTTCTTTCTCTGTATGTTTACCTAATCATGTTGAATGATATGTTTTCCTCTTTTAGATACGTACTTCCATGTGTTTATCTTGTAAGTTTATAAGCAGAAATCATGTATGTTCATGCTATGTCTTAGACAAGGTTTACATGATATGTTTATGTTCTTATAAATGAATAAATTAACCTCAATGCTCATTCAAACTTTCTAACACTTCATCCTATGCTCAATGACCAATTGAACATGCTTTAAAGCTACCTACCTGGCCTCACACATTCTCTGCAAATTGACCTTGAAATTCATACCTAAAAACCCTAGACCTAGCCTCCTCATTGACATTCCTATCCAACACTCAAAACATGGAACGAAAATCCTATTTACTGAGCTTACATACCTAGCCTAAGAAAAATAGATAATCAGTCATTCCATTGACTGCAAAGTGACAAAGAGAGAGCCCACTCTGGTCCTAGTAGGGCTAGCTAGCTGACCTAAAGCCTGGTTTGTGGTTACCTTTCTTCATTCCCACTCTCAGCCTTGGGAAGTTGGGGGGAGTGATAACATTTTTGGTGTCGTTTCTAAGGAAATAAGGTTAAATATTTCCCAGAAAAGAAAAAAAAATATTGGCTCTGATTGCTGATGGTGAATAGTGGCTGGGCACAAGAAAGGTTGTGCACCTTTCACCTAGCGACTCCAGTGTCGAAGAATCCAAAGGGTCAAAGTTTTCATGGCGATTACACTGTTCAAAAACCTGTAGCTTGAAGAAATTTTTGGTGACTTCATTGTTTTCAAGATGGATTCAACTGCTAGAAGGTATGTGCCTATGAGTCATGCTCACATTACTGGTTTACCAAATCGAATTCCTTGCATATATTGGAAAAATTATCTGCCCAAATTCATAGATGGAAATGAGGAGGAGGTTATTCTACATTCAATAAAAATCCATTGGGATTAGGTTTCATGAGGATTATTTGATGAAAAATTTTATGGATACCCTAGAAGGGAAATAAAGATCATGGTATTAAGGGTTGAAGCCAGGTAGCTCATTCTCTCTTAAATATTTTCACACATCATTCTTTGAGTTTTATGGAAAGTATCGCCATTCATTCTTGTTGTTCAAAGATTGTTGTGAATCCTGTGAAGTTTTCATTCAATACCTTGAAGAGGGTTTTGGTGATGAAGAGTGTCTTGATTATGAGTTCATAGAGCCCCTTCATTAATTTTCTTCTCAATATAAAATAACAGAGATTAGCTGCCTTGATACAAAGGATCATTCACAACACACATCAACTCCTTCTTTGCTTGAAGATGAAACATATCTACATCCTAAAAGTCAAGTTATATCCCATGAAGTTAACAAATTTTTTCAGACTTGTCCATCTTTTCATGATTAGGAGTATGAGAACTCTTTTAAACAAGAAAATGAAATAGACAGTCCATTGGTTTATTCATCTTCTGTGTCAATGATCGAGGAAAATCATATTACCAATCCTTTTGAAAATTCTTACTTTCAGCAACATGAGAATGCAATCCAAGACAATGGGATTAAAGGGGTATGTGACATAATTGCATCTTGTTGTACCAGTTATTGAAGAGTCCATTAAATTTAATATTTTTCAAATATCTAATGAATCTGCTACTTTAGAAACTCTTAATTCAGATTCACATGAAGGATTACTCCTGAATCGATTTTTCGAAAGAGAGATACATGTACCTTCAGATTTTGAAGATGCTAGGATTCAAAATGACCATCATAAGTTGTAGGAAAGCAGTGAAAAATATGAGGTTTTTTTAGAGCCTTTTTCAGATGACGATCTTCCTCCAGGTTCAGAAATTGAAGAGTCTGCTAAATAAGAGGAGTTTTTCTTGGATCCTATGGATGTGCACATTTTTTATTTTGATAATATGGCTACTTCAAACACAAATTTGAAAGAAAAAAATTCCCTTTCTCCTGATATTATTCAAGACCTTATTGCCAGTTTTTTACACCCATTAATGAAGGTTAATATTGCAACATTCATTGATGAAGGTGATCAATTTCAGCACATAGACAAACCAACAGTTTGGAAGGAGATTTGTTTTCCTATTTTAACTCATCCATAAATTCTTATGTTGCATATTATTCATGATCCTTTGGTCATTTTTTTTCAGCCATCTAGGAAGATGAATATTATTATATTTATGGATCATGAGCACATGTTCAATGGAGAATTTGAGTTGCCCATATTTTGTTTTTTTTTTCCTTCTAAAGGAAAGTGCGAGCAAGATTCAAGTAAGTATCCTTTTTTTGGATTGGTTACACTAGAGGGATCATATTCCATGATTATATATATATCTTCAGTAGGTGCATGGTTATCATTAGGATTTGAAGCCTAAGGCGAAGGCCCTAATATCACGATGGTCTACTGCCATAAGTTCAGTCAGTAGTCAAGTCAGTTTTTGAGTCAAATTCATTTCCAGTTTCATTTCATCATTTCAAGTTTGTCAAAGTTTTTTTATTTCTAGGTTTTCACTCCATCGCCCAATGGTAACGATACCTGATCTACAGTGTTCTTGACACCTCCTAAAGGAGCTTCCATCCCCATCTAGAGCCAATATTAGTGTCAATATGTCAGTGATCAAACATACTCTTTTATTTAATTTTCTATTAGTCAGAGGTAAAATTTTTTGGTCTTTTCAAACAAGTTTTCAAAATATATTTTGGTCACTGAATAAGTCTAGGTCGAAAATGTTGCTCCCCTCATCCCATCCATGACCATCATCAACTCAAAATTCATCCCCTTCATTGTCATTTATAAGTCTTAGGTCATTCACTCCATCTCATATAGGTCTGTTGTCTAGGTTTCATTGTTTTTCATTTGAAAAGTCCAATTTGTCATCAAACCAGGCAAACAATCCTGCAATTCCATCATATAAGTCTTCTAAAGGGAGTTAGCATAATTAGGAGAATAAAGGAAGACAATTTGTCTTATTTCAAAATTTCTTTCAATATCAAAGGATTTCAAAAAGGAAAAATTGTCTTCATAGTTATTGTTTTCACTAGAGTACAAAAATTCATTTCAAAAGCTTATAAAAGGAAAAAACACTCTCATTCAACTCATTCTTCTCTTTTAATGTGTATTAGAGCTCCTCTCATACCTCCATTTGACTCCATAGTGGTTGATGGTTTGTAGAAGATTGAAACATTTTCTCCCAAGAGGCTTCTGTTACGCATTTGGAGGCAAGTGTTATGCATATGGAGTTTTTTGTTACGCATATGGAGGTTGTTGTTACACATCTGTATATTATGTTACGCATCTTGCAGAACTACTATGCATTGGGTTTTTAGAATCCAAATCACTCAAATAAGTTGAAGGAACATGGCACAAGGTTTCTAAAACATATACATCTATAAGTGGACATTATAACATCCTCTCAATTCATTTTACAAGGCAGCTCATTGATTATTTTGCTTACCTCCTCTCCCACTACATTCTCATGTTTTTCCTATCATGGAGTGATTTTACTACACTAAACCCTAACCCTCTCATATAACACTATCATACACCTCCCACATACATTATACTATCATTCCTCACCATCCATACCCTTCCTAAATATCATTTCAACCAAACCCTAATTTCTTGCCAATGTTCTAGTGTTAAACTAGGAAATTCCTGTGTTTCCATCATTTGACCACTTTTATCACATCCAATTCACCTAATTTCACTCATATCATGGAGCCAACATGTAATCCTACCTCCTGATTTTTTTATTTTATTTTTTAGAATTTTCCTTAGCTTCAAAACCCTTCATCTCACCCTCTAAGCCTACCCCATCCCTATAGTCCGTTTTTCTAAATTGTGCTACACATAACCATTTCATCTAGACATTGGGGCTTCATATTTTCACTGATAGGAATTATGGAGAGTGAGAATAAAATCCTCAAGGGTGGGTGCCACATAATATTTGAGCCCTCCACCATGCAAGAAATCAATGCTTCACCCTTGGCTACAATATTCTTTGAGAGGACTGGGTGTTTGAGGTTCTTGGAGAATATTATGGAGGGAGGATATCATATTCAAATTACAAGCTTATTTTCCTATAATATCAACATGGGAAAGGCCATAATTGCAGGTGTGGAGTTTAACCTATCAGCATATATGATTTCTTAAACAACTAGTATACCTAGTCATTGGCAGAAGTAGTTTAAGGGCATGGACATAGACCTTGAAGATTACAAAATTTTCCTAAAACCCCATGCTAGAGAGAAAAATGAGTACATCTTCCCTTTCAAACACCTCCTTGACAAATATGCTCCTTTTATGAGGTTAATAATGAAATATTTCACATGTGAAGGGAGATTTTCCAGGTTTTATAGGTACCATATCAGTTTGTTGACACATTTCACCTCTACCAAATCACTTGACTTGCCACATTACTTGTACGGAAGCTTGCTTAGAATGACTCAGAATATTTAGAGTAAAAGCCAAGATCACTACCTAAGTATTTTCCACCATGGTATGGTAAAACATTGTGTTTCATCACCTTTCAACCATCAACATGACTTGGGAATCCTTCATGGAGAGAGAGTAGAAGTAGCGCCCACCACTAGTCCTCCTGTCATGCATAACACACTATCACCATCACTATCATCACAACCAATCGAGGTTTGATCTTGCATCATGCAAAGTAATATTTCAAATATTCCTAGGTTGTTGAGCTCACTCACACCCATGAGAAGGGAAAGAGGCAGGTATTTGCACCCAAATCTATCAAAAGTGTACCTACACTTGACACTATTTCTGAGAAAAGTGAAATAGAGGAGGTGCATCTTATGCATCAAGATGAAAAAGCTTTGCACCAACATAGTGAACCAGAGCCATTGGAGGTTGAGGTGGAAAAGCAGGTTGAGGTAAAATTAGCTGAGGAGTTCATTAAAGAGAAATATGTAGAGATTGCAAAGCTTAAGTTCAAGTTATCCAAGACTAATTCCATGGTATCCATATTACATCAAGAGAATTAGAAATTGAAGGTGAAGCAACTGATACAAAGCAAACCTAAGCTAGACCTAGAGGAAGATAAAGGTAAAGGAATGAAAATCATAGATGTTTATCAAATGCAGGACATGGAGACTAAAAAAAAACCAAGGAGGCCAAAGAAAAGAGGCCTCGAGAGGGCACTAGAGCTAGAAATATAGTCAGCTCATCCACCTGAACAATTGAATTTTGATGAGCTTATAGCCATGGAGATCAACCAAGACAAAGAGTACTGGTTGGGAAGGGTAAATGAAAATTTGGAGAAGCTCTTGAAGAGAGAAAATAGATACAATAATGTGCCTTGGTTTTTTTATCTTCCAATGTGAGGAAGCCTTGCCAAGGGACAAATTGAATAGGATAGAGGATGTTTGAGAACTTTGAAGGTGAGTAACTGCACGAAAGGGGATTTCCAAATTTCTCGGGGGATTGTGTAGCAGAGAAAGGAAGGTCATAGATGGATTTGTTTTGGTCATTATAATTTCTAGATGGAATGAAATGCACATTGGGAGTGTGTCTTTTAACAATGAGCCGATAATTGTTCAATGAGAGGACAAGTGGTGGAGGATTGTAGCATTGGACATTAGATGTAGCTTTGAATTTGGTAATGGGTTATAGACTTTCAGGGAAGGAAGAAAATCTCGATAATACTTAGAGGGTGGAGGTGTGAGCCTTTGGATTCCCTTGTTGGAGATGTATGCATCGTATCCTTTTATTTGTTGGTTGAGAAAATGTGCATATGTGTGTTGGGGTTCCCATGTTTTGGCAAGTTTGGCAATACAAAAAGATGAGACAACATCAGAACCACTTTCAGACCTTAGGATCTATCCCTCCTAGGTCCAGAGAGGGATCTCTCTATATAGGCTAAGGTCTTATGTCCTTTAAGCTCTGTGTTAAGATATTAGGCTAGTTATAGGCACGGGTTTGTTTAATTGATTGTTTTTTTGGTTTTTGGGAATTGGAAAGGAAGGGTTCAATGTGAGGCAAGGATGTGCAAAGAGGATTTTAGGCAAAGTAGGGATGATTTCAAAGAATACTTGAGACCATTGGGAAATGGAGTCAGGAAAGGGTTTAATTTCTATTCAATATGTAGGCTTTTAGTTGGGCTAGTCATCTAAAGCATGGGATCTTAAAGATGATAGTGTGGCATGAAATCGCAAGAAGGAAGGTGAAAGGAAAGGAAACCTCCAAGGTGACCATTTAGGAATCAGATCCAGGGACAGGACATGCCATTGGACAACCTGTGATCCATAACCTAAAAGGTTAACTCTTCCGACAAGGAAACATAAAAGATTTAAGCACAAAGGTGAAAACCTGAGATCAGAGAGAGACTTTGAACTCTCAATGCTTCAACATCTAGCTTAAGTTAACTTAGAAAGGTTCAATGATTGAGAAGGATCCTAGTGAGTCAAAGACCGTGTTTTAAAATCCCAGTATCCCTATTCATTCGATTAAGACCCAACAAGAACATCTAAGACAAATTCATTAATTCATACATCAGCTAGCAGTAAATATTAGCCACTACACTGGTTAAATTAACTTGAATCAGTGCTCAGATAACACATATAGTAGAAAACATTAAAGGCAGGGAGAGTAGAAGCTTAGGGTACCATGCGAGGCTATATCCTAAACCAGATTTCTAATGCGTGCCAGAAGAAATGAAATATGATGAAATACAAAGGAAAACAAGGACAAAGATAGAAAAACATCACCGCTGCTTTAAATCAAGATCCAAAGAAATGTGCTTGTCATATTAAAGAGAAACACCAGTCATGTACAACATTACCAACAACTTGATATTTAGTCTGAAAACATCTTCCTCAGCCTATCTTACAACTTTACATAGAGAACATGTCTCAAGAGAAATAGCTTACAGTTCATAGATATTTGATCAACAACCTTTACAATGTTTTATCATGAGTTCTTATACCAGAAAGAGAGGTTGAGGAGGTAGATGAAACATTAAATGAAACATTACTCAGAGTAGGAGCAGTGGGTCGAAACCCATTCTGTTTTAATGTCTATGCATCGAAATTCTGTACTCTTTGGGTGAAAGAGTGGTCTTTGACAGGCTGAAATTTACTCCAGGTATGTCTTTGATGTATCCTCAGTTGCAGTACTTGTGGTACTCTGGTGAATTAAACAAAAGGTATAAAAATGATTCTGGGGTCTGCCATACTGTGTAACCAATGCTTCTGGTAGCACTAGGATTGTTGTCAAGGAAGAGATCTCCTCTGGAACATGGTATAGAATGAAAAAAGTATGGGCACTTCATCCTTTCATGGGGAAGAATCATTCTGCAAATCTTGATGCTGGTATCTCATTTTCTGAGCCCTAGTCTTCAACCTGCGTCTTTGTCCTTTAATGCGGGATCAGGTGCCAAATGTGCAATTGGCAGGCCAAAATCCCTCTAATCCATCTCTGCTGTGTTTCGGAAACACAGTGTGCTGTGATTATGGAGGTAGAGCGAAAATTTCCACTCTGCAAACCCTACAAAAAGAAACAAACCAATTACGAAATTAGGGGTGGCGAAAGACACGTGGTGAAGGCCTGGAGGATAGGTGGTGCACAGTGGGAACGGAGGCTGGGAGGAAGAATGAACATGGGCCGTCCGATCGGTTGGGATGGTGATGATCAACAGTGAAGGTTAAACAGTGGAAAAAATTCGGAAGTCGGGTGAAATACAAAGGAAACGGAAAATGCGATGAAAAATATATGGTGTGGACTTTCGACAGGGGGACCCGGTCAAAGGTAGGGGAGACTCAATCTGGACCGTCGGATCTCAGGAGGAGATCGACGGCCGTGATTGTGTCGGAGGGCGATCGCTTGTGGGCCAGGGGTCTTGTTTGCTTTCAGTTATCCCCTGAGCATCTTTGGGGTGCGATCACTGTTGGATGGCTAGCCTTAGATCGGACGGCGTACGTACATATCGCGCTGGGCCCGCAGTCAATTTTTAATGCACGATGATAGTGGGTTTTCAAAATAGCTTGAGGACACGTGTCAGTCGATGACGTTGATCGCTGTCGAATGAGAAATACAACCTTCCTTTCAAAAGCGGTGCGATGAAAACCGCTGGTTTTGGACGGGATGCGATCGCGGGGACCACCGAGGTAGATGATTTGTGGGCTGTCGATCTGCAGATTAGATCGACGGTTGATATGTGATCGGAGGGGTGAACGGGGGAGAGCGGGTGCGATGAGACTTGCGAAGACCATCGGATCTGTATAGATCGACGGCAGGTATTGCACTTGACCAATGATCCGATAAGAGCGCTACGGGCTAGCGCCTGGTTTAGTGTTCGGGTCATGTGGGGAAATGATTTAAGGGGGCTGGCCGAAGGGGGCTAGGCCTGATATATGAAGAATATGGGCTTTTTGGCCTGTTTTCAATGTAATTTGAGGCCGAAAAGGGATAACAGTGCAGGGGAAAAGGGGTTATTTGGCCAAACAAAGCGTATTTGTGAGGCTTAGGAGGGATTTGGGATGATTTAGAGGAATTAAGGGAGGGAAAAGGAGAGGAAAACATAGGCTAAGAGAGGATGAAAATAAGGAGTAAAGGCCTTTGGGTATTCTTCTTCACAACAGAGAGGCTTATTGACTTATGAAGCTCTCTCTCTCACTTTTAAACACTTAAGATTTTTCTTGGAGCATTTCAGCATTGGATCAAGAAAGGGGAAAATAAGAAAAGAAAGGATAAGGAAAGGGAAGGCAATCAAAGATCAAGCAAGGAAGAGAAGGATTAAGAAACTTCAACAGGAAGACTTACAGGTAAAATATTGCATGTGTGATTTCCTAGAGGGTTTTTACATGCAAGGCTTATGTATGTTGGTATTTGGTTCTCTTGTTGTTGTTGGCATGTTTTTTTTCGGGTTTTAACAATGGGTTTCAACCTTTCCTTGCCTTTCCTGGATAACCACGGTGTGATGGGATTTATCTCAATTTTGGGCCTTGGAATTACTGGATGGTTTTCGGAATCCGAGGCAGAGGTGGTCTCAGGAAATAAAACCATAGGTCCATGTGTGATCAGGAGATCATGTATTTTTCTTAAAATTGAAAGTGCTCAAAACTGTACCAAACCTGAGTGACTGGGTAGCTCTCATCGTTGCGATTCTGGTGCCGTGAACGGTTCGAAAAAATTATGTCGTATGAGGGAGGTATCGTGTTTTGTTTATTTTCCAAAATAAGCAAAAAAATTAGCAAAACAGGTATAGTGTTGATGTGGCAGGTCCAGTCAGCAATGCAAGAATTCTTCTCCAGAAGCAGCCAATGACATCACACCAAGTGGCATCACTGGATTTTCCGAGGATGAATAGGAAGTGATTTTTTTTTAAATTTCTAAGTCTAAGTTGATTTATTAATATTGAAATTTAATTTTATGATGCCCAATGAGGAAGGGCCACATCGCATGCCACATACCCCCCCATGGCAGGTAGGCTGGATTAAGGTCGAATGGTGGGATTAATTGAATATATATATATATATATATATATATATATATATATATATATACTTATTATAAAGTTTTTTACCCACATTTCAGCGGGGTCAACCAAGTATGGAGGAGTTCTTCTTATCAGTATGGCGGAGGTTTAATTGGAGGCAAGCTCCAAGTTTGGCAGATAAGCTTCATTGGCATGTTTTAACAAAATTATTGTGGCGGAGTGGGGGTCGAACCCATGATCTACCGCCCACCAACAAACATCATGACCAAATCTCCTATGCATTGGGTCTTAACCAACTAAGATCTTCACATTATGTTATATTTTATGCGCTCGACGATTGGGGGTTGGAGGGGGTCAGCCCCTCGGGCCAACCCCTCCCCATATGTCTTCAGCCCATGAACCATGGGCTACCACTGGCGCACCGAAAAAATATTACAACCACCAATGTTATGGTTAGGCCTTGTCACATGGCCATGCTACGAAGTTTTATCCGCAAGGTTTACACTCTGGTCGTTTTGGTTACCATAGTTTCACACGGGTTTACACCACTGCAACTACAATAACGACTTTAGTTCCGCTCGAGTTAAATGATATCCATGGGGTTTGGGGGTTGGCATATGGTCGCCCCCTCGCCTTAACCATAATATCAAATGTTAGCGTTTAGCAACTTGATAGGATGTTTAGTGGGACCACCATTTTCGTAGTTTTGGCCGAATTTAACTCCAGTTATGTGGAGTTCTCCACTTTTAGTGGAGGTTTTGTAGCTGAGATTGGAAAAAAATCTTTGGGAGGTCAATTTTCGACCAATTTGGGTGAAACAACAGTCTATCTAGAATAATTTGAGCATTCTGGAGCCACTGGTGTAGAGAAAACATCCATTAGAGGCTTGTAAACACATGTATTTGCAATTTTGAGCAAAATGACAAAGAGGGACATGCCATTGGGATCTGGACCAACAAATGTAGCCTAGGAGGGGTGAAATGCTTCATCATGCCTACTATGTAAAACTTATGTGTGATGTTATTTCTCTATTATACACTTTTGTACAATGTTATTAGGCTTATTTAAATATTTAAAACTCACAAATTCATCTATGTTTCATGGTTAAAAAACTCATTCCTTAAGAAAACAAATGGAGACAAATTGTACATGTTTTTATTACTGAAAGGACACTTAGCACATCAAACTAATACACTCCTTTCAAATCAGGTTGGTATCCGAGTTAGAGTTTAATCTCTGGTGTTTTTGTGTGCAAATATTTGTTTAACTGTTTGCGAGTGTTCACATGCTTACTAGGCTCAAGCTTAAGAGAGGAAAAGGAAAATTGGTGGAAGCAAGAGGTTCTCAAAGTGAGCCAAAGCAAAGGAGGGAAAGATTGCCATATTCTCCACCACCTAGGTCACCTCCAAAAGAAGCAGAAGAAGAATTAAGCATGCCTCCAGAGGAAGAAGAAAGAGTGTTTAGGAAAGCATTCCTTGACATGACTGAGATGGTGAGAATCCTTTATCAAGAAAGGAATGAAAGAATAGAAGGAGAAGGATCCAAAATTCACAAGGAAGGTTAGGGATCATCAAGAGGTCAAAAATATGAAGATAAATCAAAGAAGGTAAATGGAGGAAATGGGGATAGTGAAAAGTCACCATCATCACCCTCATCTTCATCATCATCATCATCCTGTACTTCATCTTCAGTACATCAGCCACACAAGTCAAAGAACACTAGTAAAAGTCCTTTTCTAAAACTTGATGTTAAGTTTTAATTGCCAATGTTTAATGATGAAGTCAATGCAGAAAATATTGATAATTGGATTAGGCAATTGGAGGTCTATTTGATAATTCAGAACCTTCATGATGATGATACCAAAATCCAACTAGCTTCATTGAAAATGGAAGGTGAAACACTTGTTTGGTGGGAAGCCAAGACAAAGGAGAAGATCAAAAAGCATGGTAAGATTATCCTATCATGGACTAATTTCATTACTGCAATAATTTTTTTTTTTTATCCATTAGCTCACATGCAGAAAGCCATAATGAACTAGAAAAATTTTAGACAATTGAAAGGACAGAATATGGAAGAATACACCCAAGAATTTAGGAGAAGAGCTCTCTCATTAGTGGTAGATTTGCAGAGCCAAGATACTTTTCTCAAGTATATAGCAGGCTTACATAGCTACCTAAAAAAATACTATATCATGTTTAACCCTACAAGTCTAGATGAAGTTTGTGTTCAGGCCACACATCTAGAAGCTAGAGGGAAAAACATTACTGAGGAGGGTAGGAAGAAACCTTTTAAGGGGAAAACAAAGAGAAGACCTCAAAAGGTAAGGGAAAATAGAATGCATCTGTCAAGAAAGAGGGAGAAAAAGAGGTTTGTAAACATTTTTCAAGAGAAGGCCATGAAGGGAAAAATTGTTGGAAATTACATCATGAAAAGAGACCCAAGTATAACAATAACAAAGGGAAGCATAAAATTGTAGCTTCAACTTAACATGACTTAGGAGAGGATTCAGGTGATGAATCTAAAATTACTACCATGGGATTGAAGAACATGAAGGGGAAAGAAATTTAAACAAAACACAGTACTAGTACATCAAACTGTCACATACAAGCTCCAAATGAAGAAGAGAGAGTTGAACTGTTTCATGTGAGGGTCATATCCAAACATACCAAGATTGACACATTTTTTGATAGTGGGTCGCAAGAAAACTTAATCTATGAAGACTTGGTCAAGAAACTTAATCTTGAGACCATTCCACATCCAAATCCATATCCACTTGGGTGGATTTGTAAGGATGCAAATTTACAGGTTTCAAAGAAGTCCATATTGCGCTTTGCAATAACTGCACATTTTGTTGACACAGTTGAATTAGATTTGGTTCCGCTTGATATTACAGATATTGTGTTAGGCAGTCCTTACTTATATGAAAGGAAAGAAATATTCCATCACCATGAGAACAAATACCATTTATTCAAATATGGCAAGGAGTACATTGTTAGAGCACATTGGAAGAAGACAAATATTGCAATGGTAAATGCTGGACAGGTAAAGAGGCTGGTGAATTCAAGTAAGAATTTTTCTCTTCTAATGATTAAGCCTAACACTAATGTTAATCATGAATCATTTGAGGATTGTGATCTGAAGTTGAAATCATATTTATATGATGTATTTGATGCACATCATGAGGTTTTTCAGGAGCCAATAGGATTGCCTCCAAAACGGGAGATTCAACATGAGATTCAGTTGCAACAAGATTGTACTCTTCCAAACATTGGCATGTATCACATGTAGATAATGGAGAATGCTGAAATAAAGAGGCAAATCAAGTACATGTTGGACAAGGGCCTCATAACGCCAAACAATTCACATGTGGTTCACCCATAGTATTGATTTCGAAGAAATATGGGACTTGGCGCATGTCTGTAGACTTCAGAGCTTTGAACAAGATAACGGTAAAGAATTTTTACCCACTCCCAAGGATAGATGATTTGCTTTATCAGCTGAAAGAAGAATTTTTTTTCACTAAGTTAGATTTATGAAGTGGATATCATCAAGTAAGAATTGCAGAAAGTGATATATGGAAGACTGCATTCAAAACCAAACAAGGAATTTTTGAGTGGTTGGTTATGCCGTTTGGTTTGTGTAATGCACTGGGAACTTTCATGTATGTTATGGATAATGTTTTGCATCCATTTATTGATGACTTTGTGATTGTATATTCAGATGATATACTTATTTTCATCAAAACAAGAGAGGAACATGTCTTGCATGTGAAAAGGGTGCTTGATGTTTTGAAGAAAGAGAAATTATTTCTTAAGATGTGAAAGTGTGAATTTATAAATAATTATTTATTTTATTTGGGACACATTGTAGGAGGAGGCGAGTTGGGAATTGATCCTTATAAAGTGGAAGCCATTTTTAATTGGCCCACTCACAAAATAGTAACTGAGGTAAGAAGTTTCTTAGGCACAACTCAGTATTGGAGAAAGTTTGTTGCTAAATTTTCTACCATAGCAGCTCCTATGCATGCATTGACAAGTGTGAAGAAAGGCTTCCAATGGGGAGGCAAAAAAAAACAAGCTTTTGAAGCTTTAAAAGACAAGATCATTTCAGCTCCGGTCCTTGCATTACCAAATTTGAGACAACCATTCAAGATACAAACCGATGCTAGTGATTATGCCATGGGCGAAGTACTTTTGCAACATGGAAAGCCTATCTCTCTTCATCCTGAAACATTCAATGGTGTTGTAACTAATTATCCTACATATGAAAAAGAGTTGTATGCACTAGTACAAAGCATCAAGAAGTGGAAAAACTACTTGATGGGTAAAGAGACGATTATACATAACGATCACCAACCATTACAATACTTCCAGTCACAAACAAAATTGCAACAATCATGACATTTCAGGTGGATGAGATTTATTCAACAATTTCACTTGGTTATAAGGTACAAGAAAGGTATTTTCAATAAATTTGCTGATATTATTTCACAACCAATTATAAGTGCTTCTACTTTACTTAAAAATGATTATATTGTACATGAGAGTTACATAGAACAATATGCACATGATGTTGATTTTCAAGATGTGTATGCTAGTTTAAGTGAAGGGAATCAAGTTGACGAAAATGATTATCACATGCATACAATTTTTTTGTTTCATTTGGGTAAGTTGTGTATCCCACAAGGAGAGAGGCTTAGTGTCATGAGAGAGGCTCATTCATCTCTTATTACTAGACACTTTGGGTTAATAAAAACAATGGCACATCTACAAAGGTATTGCTATTGGCCTCACATGATAGATAGTGTGTCATGTTTTATAAGAGGTTGTTCTATGTGTGCAACAAGAAAGCCTAGAAATAGGAAGCTTGGGTTGTACAAGCCACTACCAGTACCATAAAGGCCATGGGAGAGTGTCTCCATGGACTTTGTTGGAGGTTTACCTATGTCAATAAAACATCATGATTATCTTTATGTAGTTGTGGATAGATTCAGTAAAATGTGTATAATTATGCCATGTAAGAAAACCATTACTATTGAACAAACTACTGAACTTTATTTTCAACATGTATGGGTTCATTATGGATTGTCAACTTATATTTTTAGTGATAGGGATTCCAAGTTCGTTGCGAATTTTTGGTCCAGTCTTTGGAATATGGTGGACACAAAGTTGAAAAAGAGTACTTCTTTTCATCCACAAACTGATGGAAAAACCGAGGTGGTGAACAGAACCGTTGTGCATCTATTGAGAGGATATTGCAGCAAACATCCCAAGTTGTGGGATGAACAATTGCATTACATTCAGCAGGGTTACAACTGGGAAAAGCACTCTTCTACAAATACTTCACCTTTTGAAGCCTGCTTTGGGTGTTTGAAAAAATAGCCATTAGACTTCATATTTGAGAAGGATGTTGCAATTGATGGGCAGAGTGATATTGACAAGGCTGAAAAGTTCAAAGAGAAAATTAAAATTATTCATCAACAAGTTCAAGAACAACTTGAGAAGAGTCAAAGAAAATATAAGGAGAGGCATGAAAAACATAGATTTGATCACAAGTTTCAAGAAGGAGATGAGGTATGGTTGCACATAAGAAAAGAAAGGATGCAAGGAGAAGGTAAAAAGCTCAAGTCCATTCACTATGGTCCATTCAAGATCATCAAAAAAGTTGTTAATAATTCATTTCAACTTGAATTTCCTTCATATAAGAAAATTTATTCAGTTGTCAATGTGGAAAATTTAAGTTTATATGAGCCTCCTTTGATTGATGATCAAGGGAGTGATGTTCAACTTCCATCTATAGAATATTTCTCGCCAGAATTTCTAGATGAGCTCAAGGAGGATACCATTCTTGAAAGGAGGGCATGCACTTCTAAGAGGGGAAGTATCGATTACCTTCAAGTTGGGCTCAAGGGTAGTAAACAAAGTAAGGCAAGGCAGATGGAATTTGAAAAGGTGAGAGAGTTGTACCCTCATCTTCTAAACAAGTAATTAAATTCTTTCGGTGTCCAAAAGCTTCCCAATGGGGAGGTGTGATCAGGAGATCATGTATTTTTCTAAAAATTGAAAGTGCTCGAAACTGTACCTAACCTAAGCAACTGAGTAGCTCTCATCGTTGTGATTTCGATGCCATGAACGGTTCTAAAAACCGATGTCGTATAAGGGAGATATCAAGTTCTGTTCGTTTTCCAAAACAAGAAAAAAATGAGTAGAATAGTACAGTGCTGATGTGGCAGGTCCAGTCAGCAATGCAAGAATTCTTCTCTAGAAGCAGCCAATGAAATCGCGCCAAGTGGCATCACCAGATTTACCGAGGATGACTAGGAAGTGATTTTTTTTTTAATTCCTAAGACTAAGTTGATTTTATTAATATTTGTATTTCATTTAATGATGGCTAATGGGGAAGGGCCACGTGGCATGCCACGTACCCCCCCATGGCAGGTAGGTTGGATTAAGGTCGAATGGTGTGATTAATTGAATATGTATATGCTTATTATAAATTTTTTTACCCACATTTTGGATGGGTCAACCAAGTATGAAGGATTTCTTCTAATAAGTATGACAAAGGTTTAATTGGAGGCAAGCTCCAAATTTGGAGGAGAAATTTCCATGGCATGTTTTAAAAAAATTATTATGGTAGAGTGGGGGTCGAACCCATGATCTACTGCCTATCAAAAAAGCTCATGACCAAATCTCCTATGCGTTGGGTCTTAACCAACTATGGTCTTTGCATTATGTTATAGTTTATGCGCTCAACGATTGGGGGTTGGAGGGGGTCAGCCCCTCTAGCCAGCCCCCTCCCCATATTTCTTCAGACCATGAACCAAGGGATACCATCGACATGCCAACCAACTATTAAAACCACCAACATTATGGTTAGGCCTTGTCACATGGCCATGCTACAAAGTTTTATCTGCGCGGTTTACACTCCGGCATTTTTGGTTACTATTGGTTTATGCGGGTTTACATCACAGTAACTACAGTTTCAGCTTTAGTTCTGCTCGAGTTAAATGCTATCCGCGGGGTTTAGGGGTTGCAATGTGGTCATGTGGTCACCCCCTTCCCTTAACCATTATATTAAATTCCAGCGGTTAGCGACTTGGCGAGATGTTTAGCGCGACCACCATTTTCAGAGTTTTGGCCAAATTTAACTCCAGTTAAGTGGTTTTCTCCACTTTTAGTGGAGGTTTTGTAGCTGAGATTGGAAAAAAATATTTGGGAGGTCAATTTTAGACCAATTTGGGTGAAACAAGAGTCTATATAGACTAATTTGAGCATTCTAGAGCCACTGGTGTAGAGAAAACAACCATTATAGGCTTGTAAACACATGTATTTGTAATTTTGAGCATAATGACAAAGAGGGACATGCCATTGGGAGATGGACCAGCAGATGTAGCCTAGGAGGGGTGAAATGCTTCATCATGCCTACTATGTAAAACTTATGTGTGATGTTATTTCTCTATTATACACTATTGTACAATGTTATTTAGGCTTATTTACATATTTAAAACCCACAAATTCATCTATGTTTCATGGTTAAGAAACTCATTCCTTAAGAAAACAAATGGAGACAAATTGTACATGTTTTTTCTGAAATTTCAGAATATCAGCGTATATTATGAAATTTGCGTATTTCACATCAGCATTGTTATTGTTTGTTGTTAAAAGTTATTTGTTCTGGTATGTGAAACGTTATATTCACTGAGGTGTGAAGTGATATGTGTTGCAATTTGTAACTGGCATATATTGTTTGGGAGGCTATTTACAATATGTTATCTTTTTAAATCTTCGATAGATCAAACCGTTGCGAGCTTAACAAAATGTTGTGTGCTTCCGAGTTTGTGTGGGCCATAACCCATAGGTCCGCATGTAGTTTGTAAAGATGTAGTTTTATTAGCTTCTGCGTGCATATATGAACATAAGGTTAATATTTAATATATATAAAGTGGGTTCTGTTGGGTCAATGATATATATATATATATATATATTATACCTTACTTAAGGAAAGAGGACCCGACGATAGTGCATAAAATGTTATGCGGTGTTATGCGGTTGCGGCTATGAGTTGAAATGGAAAGGTTGAATGCAAGAGAAAATACTTGGGCAAGTGAACTGACTAGAGTGAAAATGGTAGTATGCCTATTAAAAAAAAATTCTAAACGCAAAGGAAGTACTCGGGTGTATAAGTGACCCAACATAGAGATAAGAGCATAGAACGCTGCGGGTAAGATATGAAATAGGCAGAGGCTATGTAAAACGTAAAGGCATGGGTCAAGTCACGCAAAGCCAGTTGTGAAGAACAGTTAGAAATATAACAGCAGGAAGAGAAGACAAAGGGACAACAGGAAAAGAAGACAAAATGAACAGAAAAGCAAGAAGATGAAAAGGCTAAATTGAAATATTGTTGTAACTGTAAATGTAAATTCATTAATTATTTTATATTGTTTGTGATGCAAAGGCAAGTCTCCAAGGAAAAGAAAAACTCTAGTTGATATTGAAATGAGTGTATATATTGTTGTAATATCCTGAATATGCTAAGTGAGGAAATGAGTGGGTGGAGGGCAAAGAGTCATGGCTGTTCACTTCATATTCCCACATAGAATGCAAACAACCATGAAGCTATCTCTATAAATGATTTTATTGCAGTGTGCATAGATAGGTTAGAGAGTGGAAGAATGAGTGTGAGCACATAGAGATACTATGCACTTCCAGAGCTGATATGAAGCAGATATGAAGGCTGAAAGGGCAGCAGTAAAGAAGGAGTAAACAGAGCTGATATCTAGATAAATCAACATATAATTTTATTGTAGTGTGAGGGAGTTGTTGCTTCCATATCAAGTTGTAGCTTGATAGATTTCCAGTAGTAGCTGGTTGAGGTAGGAGCTTCCCGTGGGTTGTAGCCTGCAGAAAATAGATGGGAGTTGGATCTTCCTTGCAAGTTGTAGCTTGCAGAATTTGAGGTAGTAGCCTCCTGTAGGTTGGAGCCTATAGAAAATCAATGGTCAGAGGGAGTTGGAGCTTACCTTTTCATCACAACAATAATAAGATGTTTTTTTCTCCCTTATGGGTTTACACTTATATCTGGTGTCTCTGTTCTTGATGATTATGTGTTGATGTGATGTTTTAATCTACTTAATTAATTGTTGTCCACTCATTAAGTTTGTTGATTCATTATGTATTAAGATTCTTATGAATTGAATATGTAATTGAGTTGAATGAAAAGAGTTTTAAATGTCTGTGAATGTACTAAACTGATTCACCCCCCCTCTAAGTTTAGCTAAGGGTTCATTAGGTTATTCGCATGGTGCATGGCATCATCATGCCACGTGGTGGTCTTTGAGGGGTACCACTTATCACCTTATTTCAGGATTTTTACCAATCCAAAACTTCCATTTCTCACTACCATGTGGTAGCCATAGGTGGTGCCACATCATCATGTTAATGTCAACGTTGATGTGTTCTGCCATGTGTCATGCAACACTATCGTTTTTTCCACACCACACCATGTATATTTCTACCACATGTCTAAAATTTTGTGTCATTTCTGACTGTGCAAATAAGCCATGTGTGAGTCATTCAAATGGGCCATGCCATTATCCACATGTGGCTATTCAATTGATCCAAAAAGGACATTTAATATTCGTCAAAATTTTATTTCATTTGATCGTTGAACTATTAGTGACATTGTTGATTGAAACAAGACTTGCACACCCTTTAACAATGTTAAATGGTATGCAAATACACGTGCTCATGGTCATTGATTTATTTGTTCAATGGTGCAGCTACACAAAACTTGTACACAATTTAACCCTTTAATAATTTGGGTTTGACCCTATAGTTTTCCCTTGTAATTTCACCCAATGTAATGCTAATTTTCAATTGTCCATAGCCTCTCATCCGGGAACAGTTTTTCTTAGTAGAATGTACTGTTGAAAAGGTATCAATGAACTATACACAACCATGCTATTATGCTATTAGTAATTTATTGAAAATTTTAATAACTTAAAGCACCCATATCTTTATATAATGAGACCTTACGAAAGGTCCAACAGTCATATTGCTTCATAAAGTGTCTTGTTGCTTCTTCCATCATCAAGTATGGTTCTGCTACTATTGTCCCATACATCCCCTTTGATATCTATGGCATATTTTTTTCATCGATGAAAACATTATGTGCAACAATCCTCCCCTTTTTCATTGATTCCAACACCCCTAAACATTGATGGTTGGATGTCAAAACAAATCAAGAGCTCCTCTTGTATAAGTGAAGTGTCTTCAATGTCTCCCTACTCAAGTGTGAGCGTAATGCCTACAATATATCCCTATTGAAATGCGTTATTGTTGTTACATGAATGTATGAAATCTCTCCCCCTTTGACATCAATGAAAAAGGCTCTTATATATTTGTAGAAAGCTACCATGTTGATGATCTCGTATGAATATATGTTCCTAGATGATCTTGTCGACCCGAATAGACCATGTTCCTTGACTGATAACATATATTATCACCCTAAGACCATGCTTATGTTGCCTGTTTGTCAGAATTCACGTTCCTTGAAACCATGCTTCCACTATTAATGTACTTCCCCTGAAATCATGCACTTTTCTTCATGAGTCATATTCTTTCTTCTTCAAATTTTGAAGAATCCCTTTGCAACTTTTTTAATCCTACTGAGATAACTCTTTCAATGAGGAAGAAATTACTTCCATATTTTATTGAATATATTCAAAATTTTCCTTTGGAAGTGGTTTAGCTAAGATATTGGCAATGTGTTCATTGGTTGGAATACATTCCAATATGATTGAATTATCCAAAACATGTTACCTCAAGAAGTGATACTTAATTTGAATATGATTTTTTTTTAGTGCATGACTTGGTTTTTGGAGATATCAATTGCACTGGTGTTTTCACACACGATAACTACAGGTTGACTATTATGTTTTTTTAAAGATTAGGTCTATGTGCATACTGGACAAGAAAAAACAAAAAATCAAGCCCTATTTCACCTTATACAACTCTAATTCCTTATTTCTTCATGGATTTATATATATATTTTTCTTCCTCACAATGTTTTTCATGGATTCAATTCACTAATGGTTGGATTATTATACTTGCAGTTTGAACCCTAGCTCTTATTTGAAGTTCTAGTCTGAACAAACCTCTTCTATAGGGATTCCACCATGCTAAGCCTCCCTCATGGCTTCCTCGAAAATAATTTCTTAGTGGCAACTATAATTTCAACACCCTAAGTCTTTTATTTCCAAAGGGGTTTTCTTTAATTTAGACACTAACACATTATTTCTTCTATAGAAAGGTGTTGAAGTGAGGACTTCGGCCTTCCTTGTCAAAGGCGATAATTTCGGTTGTCATTTATATTATTTTACATGTCCTTGTGATAATTTATAAAATATTCAAAGGCTAGACTAAAGAATTATTTCTTGTTTTTCCTCAAGTTTGTTCTTGACTGTGCTTGGGTTTTATTATGAACTTCTTCTAGAGTTGGATACTTACAATTTCACTTCTTTTCACTATGACTACTACATTGTTGTAGTTACAAATATTCAACTTCTTTTTTATGTATAAATAGAATAAAGGGAGATTTTTTAAACTCTCATAAATGAGATTTAATGTTGCTACAATATGATTTTATATTCAATTGGTAACATCATTATGCCTCGAAGTCATGCCATGGACGCTTCATTTTATGTGGAAATCACCTTGATATTGTTAGGTAACTAAATCTCGATGACAATGTTGTACTCTTATATGTCCTAAGAGAGCACTAACACATCCTTTTTCAGTGAAAATAGGATTGAGTCAAAGGATATTCATTAGTTAGTATAATATATACGCTTCCCCAAGTTTACTAATGAAGATATTAAAAATAACAACATTTTCTTTCAACAACTCTTCCAATTAATTTGCTTGTTCAGGCTGAATTGTCCCTGGGTCCAAATTGATGGAAGTAATTCATCCCATTTCTCACACTATAGAGTGATACTATTAATATTTTCCCATTATTCCAATTGGTTTTCAACATACACTACTCTTCATATATGATGATTTTCTCCTTGGTTAGCCTCTGAAGGAGTAGCCACAAGATTGAAAAATCCTATATAGTAAATGAAAACAACACGCACCCATTACATATATTATCCTTCAAATGATAGATATAGAGAACTAAGGGACTTGGATTAATGACTTATTATTGGTGCATAAATAATAGGTTGTAGTAGTAATGAAAAATAAGACAAAATTTAACCCGAGAAGGACTCTTAATCATCAGAGTTAAAATATATAAAATATTGGTCAGACGATAATGTATTTTCCCATGGAAAATATTTTTTTTGTTACATAGATAAAACTAGGGTTTATAGGCAAGAAAACATGTGTTCATGTACACTTTCTTTAATATAGAAAGTTGGTCAAGATATAATCCATAAGATAATAATTGGAGTAGTGGTTTCGTTTTGGACATGCAACCCTAGGTGTTCTAGTGGGAAAAACCTAGGAATATAAGGAGAGAAATGGCTCAAGGCTACAGGGTTAGAATCAAGGATTTTCATGAGCTTTAGTTACTTGAAAAATTACCTTTATTGACCATATTTTGACAGTAATTTTATCCATTTTTCCACACGTGAGGCTTAGGAAAACACATCGTGAGTGAGAGGAAAACTTGAGGGGAATATCTTGACTCGGTTCTGAACCTAAATTAAGTGCTATATTGTTATAATGATGCTTAGTGTAGAATTATAGTTCTAGAAAGAGGCCTAGAGCAATGTTACACTAAAGGAGGAGGTTGGAAAATGAGCTTAAGAGTGACTATTTTGGATTATAACATTGAGAAGAGGGTTAAGAGAGTGCTATAGAGACTATGGGAGGAAGTAAAATTAACCATATAACAAACTTGAGGTCTAGTGTAGCATTATATATCTGGGATAAGGGTTATTACAATGCTATAGTTGTTTAAAAAATCGAAAATTTGAGAAAAAGTGACAAAATAATCATTATTTTGGAGGTTGAAGTATTCAGATAAGCAACAATGTAGTACTATAGCACTAGCTAAAGAATCAATGTAGCACTAAAATAGGAATAAAAGAACAAAAAAAAGTAATAATATAAAGTTAAAAACTTCTCTAAGGGTCGCCTTAATATACCAAGTGTTGGAAGATATCTGTGTACTTCTATAGCCCACGAGACTTAATTAGACTCATTAGTTTTCCTTCATTGTTCCAAGTCATTATATGGTTGATAATAACTCACAAGTCATGTTAAGGTGACTTTTGAACTGATTTGAAGAGGTGGGCCACTCAATTACCTCTAGGAAAGATCCATTCCAAGGAATTGAGGGGGGTTGTTGTAACAACCACAACACTTTCCCATCATGTGTTATTTTCCAATGGTAGCTATTTGATACTAGACTTAATTGGGTTTTGTTAAATGAGCTATATCAAACATAATGTCATAATATTTGTGTTGGGATGGGCTATTCAAAATTTGGTAGCCATGTTTGATCTTGCATTCTCTTCAAGCTGAGAGTCATAGTTTGCAAAAATAGAGTAAGAAGCAGTGGTTTATGAGGACCTAGTTTTTTCTATAAAATCCTATTATACTAGACTTTTTTTTTTGTGTTTATCTGAGGAAAGTTTCAAATTATTTATAAAATGGGTTGGAGGTTCTATTCACACAATTTAGAGATGTTGAACCAGGTTGTGAAATGCATGAAAAATTATTGAAAATAGGGTAGGCTAGGTAGAGGTGGATAGAGAGAACCTTCATGCAACTCATCTAATAAAGAGTCAAATGTCTACTATAGGCTAAAGGTATGGAGTAATTGTGAAATAATCCTAGGTAGAGTGTCATAAAGGGTTAACATTTCCATTCAAAGCAATCCATGGACTCATTCTCCTCATCTAGTAATCCATTCCATGGAAACTATAACAACGCTCAAAATATTTGAAGCCATTTTGCATAGTTTAAAAATTTGATTTCAAATTGAATTCAGTTTCTCCTTTAAATCCTATGTATGCATGTAAACCTGTTAATACAATTTCCCACAAAATTGGACTATGTGTTTTGTACTTAAGAATTGAATGACAAAGCTAAAGCGAGCATTCTCTTCTCCCCTCTTTCTTTCAATTGTGTGTTGCATCTTTTGGCTTGTCCTTTACCGAACAAGGGGTTTTGTGAGTGAAGCCAGAAAAGGAAATCATTTTGCACTGATAACCAAGTATGTGACTACTTACTAAGTGGTAAAATATATTTTTTCTAGAAAAATTCTAAGCCAACAAACAAAGAGTATATTTTTTTTGAAACATGCTAAGCTATCCAACAAAGAGTTGTTTCTCAACATAAAAACGAGTCGTTTCCATTAGTATATAAATAAGTTATAAGGATTTGGAGGAATTACTGAGTAAGAGAATCAAGAATGTGGCATAAAAGACCCCTTTGACACTTACAATGTTGAAGTGGCACCAAGAAATGGAACCCCACTGCGGGGCTTCTAATTTAGTTTTCCCATAATTAAATTTGGAAGAGAAATTGTAATTTCATCTCATAACAAATTGTATTAGTTAACTAAGTTAGAATGATGGAGTTAGCTTCGAAATTTTGAGTTGAGGATCATAGATATTTCATGTAGAGTGATTCCATGATTTATGGGGGTCTAGTTGCAGTTATGCATGAGTTGTAATTAGTTAAATCATTTAATTGAGTTAAAATCATTTTAACTAGTTCTAACTAAGTGATGATCGAGTGAGAGGTCCAATGAATTAATTCTGATTTAATTCAAAATGAGTGGTCAATCAGTTAACTGATAATTCACTATAAATAGATGTTGCATGTCAGTTCTAAGGGTCAACCAGTTGAGACAAAAGTTAAGTGGAAGGTAACTATCAGTTGTATAATTATAAAATTGTATAGGTTAGTTGGAGACCTTTGATGGATTGCACAGTCAAGGCAAGGGATTTTCCTATTTAATATGGAATTAATTCCTCAAGGAATATGTGAGCAAGTTAGGCTGAGCAAAGGTAAAGAATTGGCTAAGTATTTGTCCAATGTTGCCTAGATTAGTGAGAGACAATTGGCAGAGTGCAGAAGTTCTCTTATGAGAGAAAGAATTGTATCATTTCATGACCTTTGAATTTATAAAATATAAAGATATCGGGCTTTTAAGTAGCGTGCTTTCCCCTAATACATCTTTTTTGTGCAATTTATTGTCTCTTTATCTTACTTGTTTATGTGATTGTGTGGTCATGTTTATTTCTGAAAATTGTAGAAGGGATTCAATATATTGTTTTAGTATATCATAAGATCAGATTGAATCCCCATGGTTAGAATTTATACATAGTATAAGAGTGCTAGGAATCACAATAAGAAGAGAAGATGAAGTTTGTTTTGATCAGGTACTAATTTGCAGATATATTCTTCAGTATCCAAGAACGGATCAAGATGTCTTTCAATGGCTTTAGACTCGAATACACACTCGAGGGAAATTCGAATTATATTGAATGGAAGGATATGATGGAGGTTGTTCTTGAGAAAAACAGACTAAAGGAATTCATTGATGTTGATATTCTCCAACCCGCAGCAGCAGATGCCCAACTTCTTGAAGAATGGAAGAATAATGTTGCGAAGGCGAGAATGATCTTGTTAGAGGGAGTTTGGAACCATATTGTCTTGAGCCTCCATGGGAAGGAGAATCCATATGCAATGTAGAAGGCCTTGAATTTTTTTTATAAGAATAGAAATTAACATAGGAAGATGGCACTGAAAGACAAGATAAGGAATATCAAAATGGAAAAGGGAAGCATGATCTAAAAATACATGAACAAGTTCACCACATGTCGAGATGAGCTTGGAAGTATTGGGGTCATTGTTGCCATGGATAATTTGGTGAGCCTAGGTCTTATAAGACTTCCCAAGAGTTGGTATAGTTACCAGGACTCTCTTAATAGGAGGGAGAAGCTACCAGATTGGGAGCGAATTTGGTCGAATTTGGCACAAGAAGAAATCAGGCGGAGCACCAGATATGGATCCTTGTCATAAAATGATGATGTGAAAAATTGTGCCTTGGCTTGCAAGGAGAAGAAAGGAAAAGGGAAGGTGTCCATTCCAAATTTGAGTCTGGAAGGGTAGGAAAGAAGCGATACTTCTCAAAGCTGAAAATTTTCAACTGTCATGAGCAAGGACACTATGTCACAAATCGTCCACAAAAGAAGAACAATAAGGAGGCCTCAGGAGGAGCAATAGGTGAAGATTTGGCTTTGCAATTAGAGTTGGACTTCACCCTCATCACATGCATGGTGTCATTGGTGTTGGGATATGTGTGGTACTTGGATAGTGGTGCCTCATTCGACATGACTGACAATAAATAATTCTTTAGTAGCTTGAAGGAGAAGGTTCTCCAGATGCACATCGAGATGGGTGATGACGAGATGTATAGCACTACTGGGATTGGTACAGTTAATTTCCAGAGAGATTTAGGTAAACCCCTCATACTAAAAGATGTCACGCATGTACCTGATTTAAAGAATAATTTGGTTTTTGTTTCTTTGTTGGAAGATCGTGGATATGATGTGATTTTCTATGAAGGAAAGGTGTTCCTTCGTCACAAGGCCACGAGACAGAAGTAAAATATTGGGGTTTGGGTTAAGAACCTGTACAAACTTTATGTGGATGATTGTGCAACATTGAGCAGTAAAGTAGAGAAGGTGGTGAGATGAGACATTGGTTAGTTATGACACATTAGGTTGGGTCATCTACACCATAGCTCTTTGAGGATCATGCAACAAATTTCTATAGGGATTCCAAAGGGTACACTTGTGCAGAGAGAAACATGCAAAGGTTGTACTATGGGGAAGTATACAAAGGCCACCTTTCATGGTAAGGAAAATTGAGCAACAAAAATCCTTGAGAGAGTTCACTCAGATATGTGTTGACTGTTCTCAATGGCTTCCACATCAAAAAATAGGTATTATGTGATTTTTCTTATGATTTTTCAAGAAAGTGTTGAATTTTCTTAACGCATAAGAAATATCATACGTTCTCCAAGTATTGTGAGTTCAAAGCACTTGTCATTAAAGATACAGGGAAGAAGGTGAAGGCTCTAAGGAGCGACAATGGTGGTGAATACATCTCTAACAAATTCAAGAAATTTTTATCCTCAGAAGGAATTTGAAGAGAATTGATTACACCTTATAACCCATGGAAGAATGGGGTTGCAGAGAGAAATAACAGAACTATTGTGGGAGAAGCACGATCTATGTTTGATGATTAGGGCCTATCGTTGAATATGTGGGCAGAGGCATGCAATGAAATGGTATTGGTTCAGAACATAAGTCCTCATAGAATACCTGGAATGAGTATACTAGAGGAGGATTTTTCATGTAAGAAACTAAATGTTTCATATTTTAAATTTTTTGGCTCATATATTTGTTTCCATGTGACAAAAGATGCCAAGAAGAAGCTTGAGCCAACAATAGAGTTGGGGATATTTTTGGGGTACATTGATACACCTCATAACTATCAAATCTACTTTCCAGCACATTGGATGATAGTATTCAAAAGAGATGTGAAGTTTGATGAAGACAAAGCCATGTGATTGTCCCTTGAGAGGGAGCTTGAGTTGCATGCAGTTGAGAATATCGTAACTCCAAAGGATGAACCTCAGGATGTGGAGTAGCAATAAGCAGAGGAAAAGAGAGTGGTAGAGACTACCCATGCAAATCCATCCACTAGAGATGGTAGGAAGCGCACCAGAGAGGTTGATAAATTATTTTTGGATGCGAGAGAGAATGTGGGAGCTCCCACATCATAGTGCATGCAGAGAAGGTCCCCAGAGAGGTACACTAGATACATGGCTCTTATAGCTGGAGGTATTGATATAGAACCATCCTATTTTGAGGAAGAAGTGTAGCAACCGGTATGGGTTAATGCCATGGTTGAGGAGTATGACTCCATTATCACGAACAATGCATGGGAAGTTGCCCTAAGACCAGTGGGGAAGTCAATGGTAGACTCCATATGGGTCTACAAGGTGAAGCAGCTAGAAAATGGGAGTTTGGAGAAACACAAGGCTAGATTTGTGGCCATAGGGTTCTCTCAGGTAGAGGGGATTGAAAATGATGACACCTTTGCATCAGTCGCAATGTACTCTTCTATTAGATCCAACCTTGCACTCTCTGCGGAAATGGGATGTAGATACATCAAATGGATGTAAATACAACCTTTCTCAATGGATTTATTGAGGAATAAGTGCACATTGAGCAATGAGGAGGTTTTGAGACCTTAGAAAGGGAGTCTCATGTGTGCAAACTCAAGAGAGCATTGTATGGGATGAAGCAAGCACCTTGTGCTTGGTACACAAGGATTGATAGCTATTTCACCGGGTTGGGCTTCACCAAGAGTGAAGTAGATGCAAACCTATATCATATTTTGGTTGATGGAAAGATTTTGATTATTGTAATTTATGTTGATGATTTGATACTGACAGGTCATGAATGGATCATTAAATATTGCAAAGGTGATCTTGCAAAAGAATTTGAGGACATGAGGCTCTTGCACTATTTCCTTGGATTGGAAATATGGCAAAGAGATGGGGAGATATTTTTATCTTAGGGAATGTATGCCAAGGATATTATGAGGAAGTTCCACATGGAGGGTAGAAAACCCATGGAAACTCCCACTAGTACATTTGGTCAAAATTTCGAGACTTTTGACATATTGTCGGAAATTTCCCCAATTTTTCTCAATTTTAAAATCCTGCCAACAAATGTCACTATACCGACGTTTCAGGACATAACGTCGGAACTGCAATGTTTCTAAGACATGAGTCGGTATTGCGACATTTGTAGATAAGCGTCGCTATTGCGATGTTTAGAGAAACTTGTCGGTAGTGCGAAGATATTGGGGACAACCCTCGGCAGACAACCCTTGGTATTGTGACGGTTCGCGGAAAACCGAGGTATGAGATGGTATTAGGGATAAACGCTGGTATTGCGACATTTAGACCAAACATCAGAATAACGACGAAGGTAAACATTTTGTAACGCAAAAATATTTTGTAATGTTGTTTTTTTATTTTATTAATTTTTATAGGATTATAATAATATATTTTTTATATTTAATTGTTATTAATTTCTCTTTAACTTATAACACGTTTAATCTTAAAAATGAATATATATATATATTTAAAATTTTTTATCTTTACATTTTAATGAATGAATAAATTAGAATTTTTATTATAACTTTTTCAAAATATAATGTCCTGTGTATTGAAGAATATTTACCATTTTTTCATTACAATATTTTTATTGTGATTACCCCACAAATCATAGCCCAATGTGGTCCCTCCCTACCTGCTTTGACATGGTGAAAGATCACACTTTCAAGACTTGCAATTCATGAATGTCACTCGCCCAGTACTGACTAACATGCGCGTCACCTTGGCAATTCACTTCAACATGACAATTTTCCTTCAACATTACTTAATTTTTGTACCATGCTAGTATAACCTCGCACATAACCACATCGTCGTTGATGGTTGTAATGTTCCCAATTTTAGCCTCAAGCTAAAATGGCACATTATAGTTGCATATTTTATTTATGCTTAATAAAATGGGTAAGGAGACACCTTAACCCTCTTTTGATGAAGAAATAACACTCCTTGTGTAAAAAGGAGAAGAATAAAGCAGCTGAAATAAACACCTAAGGGTGTGAATGGAACTCATCTCACTTGATTTAGTCATCTTTGACTAAATTCAATAGCGCTGCCCAAGGAGGAGAGGCTTCCTAGAGAAGTTGCACAGTTTTGAGGGAAGACACTCACATGAGGGAGGAAACCCTAATTGGTGGGACCATGGTAGAGAAGAGTTCCCTTTATTTATATGGAGGAGATGGCAGCCCATTTTCATTATGTTTTGGAGTTTATAATTGGGTCTGCAAAGGCTTGCATCCCCAGGCTGTTTAGCAGGGTGGTGGTGCCCTCGGGCACTAGGGTGTTCCCGGTCGGCAATCCCTACCTCTTCCTCAAGGAAGGATGAGGAATGAGCTGATTTTCCTCAATATGTCATTGGCCACAGCTACATTCATATTCTACAGCGTTAGCTCTGTATTAGAGAGGACGTTGAGTTGCTGGGTGCAGCAAGAGAGGAACTCATGGGGTATTTCTTGACTTCTTTTCTTCAGTATAGGAGTGATCTATTAATTGGAAGAGCTGCAAGGAGGATTCCCAGGCTTTATTTCAGATCATTGGCACTTGGCCAAACATTCCATCATCTCCCACTACGCAGTCCATGGAGGAAACTGCGTTATTTTATGGAGGCAGTGAGAAAAGGGTTCATTGGGCTTATCAGGAGTGTGTTTTTGAAAGAAAGGGATCATCCCTTTGTGCTTAGAGACATTATAAGGGGAGGGAAATCACATTTCAGATCTGCCATGGCCTCATTCATATTTCAGTTCAGATGCAGTGACAACTCAGTTGTCACATTTTGTGTTTTTCGACATTTCTAGCAATCTCTCCTAGATTGGCTAGAAATCTAGTATTTTAGCCCATTATTTTGTTATTTGGCTATTTATTTGTATCCTACAGCCACATTTGTATTTCATGTATATTCAGTAGCTCATACCTTCATAGAGACAGCACAGTCACTGCTCTCCGGCATTTTGTGGAGTTGCAGCAACTCATGTATTTTGTTGTTCATTCATTGGAGGTTGGTTATTAAAGCTTGAGTGGCTTGTCCCTCAACCATTTATTGTATATTATTTCTGATATAATCATATAATTTTGGCTGCATACAATTCCCTCTTATTGTGTATTCAGATTTTCAGATTTTAATGGTTATGTTCATATATTGTTGTAAGTTCTATCATTGAGCATTGTTTTAGAGATCCAGATTGGGGAGATCTGTATAACCAATCTAGAGTTATTTCTTTGAGCTCATTTTCTGCAAGGGAGTTATATTTTACATTTAATATGGCATCCCAGCATTGAATTGTCTTATTTTCACAGCAAATTCCTTATACAGCGTCCTCAAGGACCCTGCAGTAGAAATTCCCGAAGTGGAAATATTGCATATCCATAGACAGAGTCTGTGAAGGGCCATAGAGCTTCTGGATCTCACACTTCCTTTTGAAGGTCACATATCTGGTAAATCCCCCAGTAGTCAATCTCTGGAATGGACTTGTGGTCTTTCTATAGAAGGAAATTTGGAATATCTTAAAATATTCCCAATAGAGCAGAAAGTTCCAGATTTGGAACATTACAGTGGTATCAGAGCATCAATCTTGGCTCAGCCTGTGCACAAGATCTAATTCCATCAGCAAGAGGAGATTCTCTCCAAGGAGAGGAGATTGACAGAGGAAACAAGGGAAAAGGAATGATGAAAGAGGAGGTCTCCCTTCTTCTTTTCTAGACCATTGAAGAAATCATTGAAAATCTTGATGAAAGGGAAAAGTGAGAAGATTTTCTGAGAGGGTTTGTTGATGGGACAAATCCTAGCTATTTTCATGAAGGGTGTGGGCATTCAGCCACACATGCAGATCCATAGTGCAGTCCTTTGTTCACTTGCATTGCAAGGGAGTAGAGGAAGAAAATGAGGCCATGGGAGGAGCAGTGCTGCAACTCAAGGTATGGCTCATGATTGTTGGTTTGAAGGTTCCATTTTTCATTGTCATGCAATTAAAAAAAAATATGATGCATTCACTAAGGTTTTGATGGAAAAAAATGGTGAAACTCATTATGTCATAAACACAAACACTTTGCATACATTGGAAAGAGCCAACAATGCTGTCACATTAGGAGGAGATCCATCACCACATGGGGGTGAAAGGGGGAGCCATTGCTTCCACTAGAGGAGCCCTTGTGTCTTTGCAAGGAGTTCCAAATATTTTTACATGTGGGTACCAAGACACAATTCCGGAGCCATATGTAGCATTTGCAGGGGATTTTGAGATGGAGAAATAAGAGCAGAATGATCAGCATGAAGGGATGATGAGCATTCTCCCTTATCTATTTCAGAAATTTTCTGCACAAAGGAAAGAGACTGCACTGCGCAGAAGAGAGAGGGACAAATCAGTCCACTCATACATGCAGTCTATTTCAGATCTTGATGTCTCACTTTTTGGAGGCATTCCACTTGGGAGGCCACACGATGTAGAGATGATGAGAGGCATCATGCTTTGTGGTTCACCACTCTTGGATTCCGGAGGGGCGGAGACATTGGAGGAGTCCATCATAGCGCAGAGAGTTTGGGGATAAACACAAGGAGGAGGGATACACTCTCTCATTTTCAGTACCACCCATTCTCATCAGTTTTACTGTGTAGATAGAGTTGCTGCAGAGATGGAGGATAGCATCTTCATGATGCAGGATGACTACTCCATGGATTTGGAGAGACAGAGGATTCTTCCTTTGGGGGAGAACTCTTTCATGCATTGGAGTAGATGGAGGCCACTCATGCTTACATTGGCCAGGATCAGGAGATTCTTTGGAGGTGATAGTCTCTCATGGGAGGTTCATTTTCAGAGATCATCATTTCTATTTGAGCATGAGAAGCTGCATGGTGGGCATGGCAGCGACATGGAGGATGAATTTGGCATGGGGGATGTCAAAGTAGTAGGCAGTAGCGTGAGGGAGCACCATATTGCAGAACACTAGCGCTGTCTATGTGGAGGATTGATCCCGGTTGCAGGACTCAAATTTTGGTTGAGTGTTCCCAAGATCTTGATGCATGCATGATTCTTGATGATTAGGAGGGAGATGACTGATACAGAGTTGATGATATGGTCATCTAACAATATGGCAGACTCTTCTTGACTAGGGATTCTAGTCTCAAGGAGAAACTATTGCATGTAGCATATGAGGACTTCCTAGCTATGAATTTGGATGCATACTTTGCTTTGCTAGAAGAGTTCACTTGGGAGGGAATTCGGTATGATATACATCAACATATGGATATATGCATAGCTCATATTATTTTGGAGAGGTTGGCACAATCATTCCTTTACTCATTGGAGGAGAGGGAGAGCATTCAGATGAGCCATTTCAGCTCAAGGTCTCAAGCACATGGTAGAGAAGGTATAATTTCCCATTATATTTTGTACCTCTTTACTTCATATGAGAAACATGTTGTCTCAAGAAGGGCCATCCCTTCTTGCACTTGGTGTAATGTACTTGCAGCTACTTTTAGCCTTGATTTTGGATATTCTTATGATGGTTTGTGGGGGAAGCCACATGCTTCTTGGTGTGCACCATTGGCACCAATTTGTGATTTTATGATTCCATCTTATGAGGAGTTTGTGACAGCAAACAAGTGGCTAGTACAACACTTGTTACTTTTGATTTTGAGGCAGGCCAAGAGGCACTGCGTAGGTTCCATGAGTGGAACTATGAACCACTCTCCAGTTGTCCTATGACAACTTGTTTTATTGCATATTTATCCATTGTATTTCTGATATTTGTACACCTATGAGGAGCATTATTTGGAGAGTATTGTAAGTACAGCCCATTGGGAACATGATTCTCCCCTTTGTAAATGTTTTATCTTGTAGGAGACACAATGGGAAAACCATGATTGCCACATTGCTACTTGTCTCTTCTTGTGGGAGGAACCACTTGGAGAATTTGAGGAGGAATTTCATGGCTGATTTTCTTGATGGGGTAACTTGGGCCACTCTTGGAGGCCATACCATTTTATCCCAAGGAAAGAGGCAGCCCCATGGACACTTCAAATGGAGAGAGGGCCGTCTTGAGAAGCACAAGCACAACTCTCCATTCAGCCCCAACTCATTGCAGAAATCAGGGATGAGATTTTCATTTGGATGATAGCATGGATGAGAGGATCATGATTGTGAGCAGAATTTTCCCATGCATATCATCACTCCTACCTTAAGGAGGCCATAGAACAACAAGAAGGATTCCACTACACCTTCTATCTTTCCATGAGGAGCATCATTTTCAGCTTGCATTCTTGGGAGAGAGCATTGGAGGACATGTTTATTGCAGCAGCTTTTAAGCAGTGGTAGAGCTTGTTGATGAGGCCACAAGAGAAAGAGGAGGAATTTTTTCTCTATATGTAGTTTCTTGAGGGCAAGCAACATGTGGGAGGGGAGGACTGTAATGTTCCCAATTTTAGCCTCAAGCTAAAATGGCACATTATAGTTGCATATTTTATTTCTGCTTAATAAAATGGGTAAGGAGACACCTTAACCCTCTTTTGATGAAGAAATAACACTCCTTGTGTGAAAAGGAGAAGAATAAAGTAGCTGAAATAAACACCTAAGGGTGTGAATGGAACTCAGCTCACTTGATTTAGTCATCTTTGACTAAAGTCAACAGCGCTGCCCAAGGAGGAGAGGCTTCCTAGAGAAGCTACGCAGTTTTGGAGGGAAGACACTCACATGAGGGAGAAAACCCTAATTGGTGGCACCATGGTGGAGAAGAGTTCCCTTTCTTTATATGGAGGAGATGGCAGCCCATTTTCATTATGATTTGGAGTTTAGAATTGGTTTTGCAAAGGCTTGCATCCCCGGGCTGTTTAGCAGGGTGGTGGTGCCCACGGGCACTAGGGTGTTCTTGGTCGGGAATCCCTACCTCTTCCTCAAGGAAGGATGAGGAATAAGCTAATTTTCATCAATCTGGCATTGGCCATAGCTACATTCATCTTCTACATCATTAGCTCTGCAACAGAGAGGACGTTGAGTTGCTGGGTGTAGCAAGAGAGGAAATCATGGAGTCTTTCTTGACTTGTTTTCTTCAGTGGAGGAGTGATCTATTAATTTGAGGAGCTACAAGGAGGATTCCCGGGCTTCATTTTAGATCTTTGGAACTTTTCCAAACATTCCATCATCTTCCACTGCGCAGTCCATGGAGGAAACTGCATTATTTTATGGAGGCAGTGAGAGAGGGGTTCATTGGGCTCATCAAGAGTGTGTTTTTGAGACAAAGGGATCAACCCTTTGTGCTTAGAGACATTATCAGAGGATGGAAATCAAATTTCAGATCTGCCATGGCCTCATTCATATTTCAGTTCAGATGCAGTGACAACTCAGTTGTCACATTTTGTGTTTTCCGACATTTCTAGCAATCTCTCCTAAATTGGATAGAAATATAGTATTTCAGCCCATTCCTTTGTTATTGGGATATTTATTCGTATCCTACAGCCAAATTTGTATTTCATGTATATTCAGCAGCTCATACCTTCATAGAGACAGCACAGTCATTGCTCTCCGACATTTTGTGGAGTTGCAGCAACTCATGTATTTTATTGTTCATTCATTGGAGGTTGGTTCTTAAAGCTTGAGTGGCTTGTCCCTCAACCATTTCTTGTATATTATTGCTGATATAATCATATAATGTTGGTTGCATACATTTTACTCTTATGGTGTATTCATATTTGCAGATTTTAATGGTTATGTTCATATATTGCTGTAAGATCTCTCATTGAGCATTGTTTTAGAGACCTAGATTGGGGAGATCTGTATAACCCATCTAGAGTTATTTATTTGAGCTCATTTTTTGCAAGGGAGTTATATTTTACATGTACTAGGGCATACCAACATTGGATTTTCTTATTTTCACAACAGCTTCCTTATACATCGTCCTCAAGGACCCTGCAGTAGAAATTCCTGAAGTGGAAATATTGCATATCCATAGACAGAGTCTGTGAAGGGCCAGATAGCTTCTAGATCTCACACTTCCTTTTTAACGTGACATATCCAGTAAATGACCCAGCAGTCAATCTCTGGAATGGACTTGTGGTATTTCTATAGAAGGAAATTTGGAATATCTTAAGATATTCCTGATAGAGCAGAAAGTTCCATATTTGGAATATTACAATGGTGAAGTCTTTGTATCATAATGGTAATATGATGGATCTCATTCATTGTCAAAACAACCCTAATCAATTCCTTGAGGAAGCAACCACCATGGAAACCTTGTGCAACAAGAGCATTAGCACGTAGCACAATATACATCGCAACTCCAAGTAGACTAAAACACCCTTAAATCATGCATACTATGCCCGAATAATGGTAATGTGATCTCCCTTAGTCTCAGCAATATTATGCATTCCAATACTCTCATGTTCTTTAATTACCATGACCATGCAAAGTTATTTAAGATCAACATCCATTTTAGCTAGAACATATAATTCAGTGTAGGTTGCAATATGTGTTGTAATCTTTGTGATTCAACTTCTTAGCGAAGGCCTCTTGACCTTAAGGACTTGGCCTTCTAGCCATTCTCTGCCTTCAATAGTAGTCCCTCTCTAACCTTTTGCTCAAACTTTCTATTACCCTCTCCTATGTTCATGCATGTCATCCCTTTAGCCTTTTTGCAAGCTTCACATCCCAATTACCTTTGTCTCGGTGGGTCTAGTCGGCTCGGGTGGGGTCGTGTTAGTTCGTGATGTCAGGGCATGTGAGTTCGGGTTGGGTTGGGTTGGGTCATGTGATGGTGACCAAGGAACATGTATGAGTTGAGTCATGTTGGGTCCTGTGAGGGTGCCCAAGGAAACACGTTCGGGCAGGTCAGGTAGGGTTTTATTGAGTCATGTCATGTGAGGCCACATAAGGAAACACGTTCAGGTGGGTTGGGTCGAGTCGTGTCATGTGAGGGCACCCAAGGAAACGCGTTTGATAAGGTCAGGTCGAGTCGGGTCGGGTCGTGTGAGGGCACTCAGGAAAACACATTTGGGCGGGTTTGCTTGGGTCGTGTTGTGTGAGGCGCCCGAGGAAACGCGTTTGGGTGGGTCGGGTCGAGTTAGGTCGTGTGAGGGTGGCTAAGGAAACACGTTCGATCGGGTCAGGTCAGTTTGGGTCGGGCGGGTCGGTTTAGGTAAGGTCATGTGAGGGCGCACAAGGAAATGTGTTTGTTGCGGGTTAGGGAGGGTCGGGTCGAGTTGTGTGAGGGCACCCAAGGAAATGCGTTCAAGTCGGTCAGGTTGTGTTGGGTCATTTGAGGATTCCTAGGAAACACGTTCGAGTGGGTCAGGTCCTGTGAGTGTGGTCGTATAAAAAATGCTAAGTCGTGACCTCCCGTGTGCCTTGTACTGCATGTTTGTACGGTCGATTTTCAGTTTTGATCTTCATTGTGCCTTTGTTTTGGGCCGGTCAGGTTATGCTGTGTGAGGGAGCGATATGAAACATGTTTGGTTTGGATCGCGTGAGGGAGGCTATATAAAAAATGCTAAGTTGTGACTGTCCATGTGCCTTATGCACGTTCGTGAGATACGTTTGTCGTTTTCTCCCTCGTCATGCCAACTTAATCGATGTTCGGGCATATCGAGTCGAGTCGGGTCATGTGATGGCGCCCAAGGAAACACATTCGGTTCGGGTCAGGTCTGGTCGGGTCGTGCCATGTGAGGGTGCCCGAGGAAATGCGTTCAGGTGGGTCGGGTCGATTCGGGTTGGGTCATGTGAGGGCTCCTAAGGAAACATGTTTGTGTGGGTCAGATCGGGTTGTGAAAGGGCACCTATGGAAATGCATTCTGGCGGGTCAGGTTAGGTTGTGTCATGTGAGGGCACCCAAGGAAACATGTTCTAGTAGGTTGGGTCAAGTCGGGTCAGGTTGTGTGAGGGTGCCCAAGGAAACGTGTTCAGGTGGGTTGGGGTGGGTCAGGTAATTTGGCTAGATTTTTCTTGATTACAAATAATGGTAAACAACCTGCATCAATGTTGCTTTCCTTTTTGAAACAACCAACATGAATAAGAGTGTGTGATAGGGAGTGTTAGCAAGTTCTAGGTGTGCTAAGGAGGGAGTGAAAAGGCTAGGTATGTTAGGTACCCCTAACCCATTTAACCCCCTAAACCCTAAAAATTTAAACCCTTAACCCCTAACCCTTTCCTTTTCTCCATTGTGCTAGCTTAATTGACATTCGAGCATGTTGGGTCAGGTTAGGTCGTGTAATGGTGCCCAAGGAAACGCGTTCGGTTTGGGTTGGGTTTGGTAGTGCCGTACTGTGAGGGAGCCTAAGGAAACACGTTCAAGCAATTTCATTTTCTCCATCGTGCCATACTGGCCATTTACAAATGGAGTATGTTGACATAAATTGAAGGTTCCTTGATGTGAGTTCATGAAATGGTAATTTATTACAACAAAAATCAGAATATGCAGACTCAAGGGTTTACTTAGGCGCCCTCACATGGCACGACCTGACCTGACCCGACTCACCTGAACTCATTTCCCTCAGTGCCCTCATATGACCCGATCCACCCGAACACGTTTCCTAGGGCGTCCTGACACATTTACAAAGACCGTTCACAAAACATCGGAATAACAACATGGATAGAAAATTTTAGAAGCGCGACATAGGCTATTGAGATCGTCAAAATATCGACGATATGAAAAGACCATTTACAAAATTTTAGAATGGTGTAATATCCCAAAATAGGGAAAATAAGCAGTATTGGGAATATATTAAGATATTCCAATTTTGGACTGCTCAGCTATGCATTCACAGAAAAACACATTTTCAGAAATGTAAGAAATGGAAATGAAAATCATCACTTGGATCCCATATATTCATCCATCTAGCATCTAAGTCCAAGAGGAGATCAAAAAGAAATGAAACTAGGTGAGGTAAACAGACCTCCCACACTAGTGTAGCCGAAATTGACCAAAATCCCCAAACATTGCTACTCAGAAATTATGCGCAAAGGGAAAATCCAAATTTTTAAAAGGGTTTCACTCAAAAATTAAGAGTAAATATATATATACTCATATATTATACAATCATTCTCATAAACTGAGATCTAATCTCCTTATTACAATTACAAGAAAACCGGGGAAGGGTTTCTTGTGAAACACTCTGCATACAAATGTGATATTCAGAAATTTACTGAATCACCACTGCAATACTAAAGCATAAGAGTGTACAAGGCTAGAAATATGTCTAATCTGATGTATATACCTCAAGGGCTTCCTCCCATGAGAGGATGAACCTCTCAATCATAAGAAAACACTGCTACGGAGCCACTAGACCATGCACTGAAGTTGCCTCCAAAAATAACACATTCCCTACCTAGAATAGTGCTGTGAATGTTAGGGAAATGTGTGGTCTGCTACCACATATCTGAAATGAGCTCAAGACCTCTCCAAACAGGTTTCCTGATAGAAGGAAAACTCCCTCTAGTGAGAAACTAGCTCAGAAAAGTGGGATTCCAATCCCTTTCACTGTTGCACCCAACAACACTGCACAATAAACTGCAGAAACTGCACTGATGAAGTAGGCTGAAGCTTGGCCTAAAAACATAATGTGGAAAATGAATGCAAAATCTCCCAAGAGGGTCCTCAAGGAAATAGGTGGGATTCCCGCTCGAGAACACCTGGTGCTAAACAACACTACTACCTTGCTAAACAACAAAAGGGAGAAAAAGTCTGAGCAGAGAAGAATAATAATATAAAACATGAAGAATGATGCTGCCATCCTCTCCCTTAAATAAAAAATTATTTTTCTTGCCCTTGGCCCCACTCAATTAGGTCATCTCCATCCAAAGATGCATCTCCCTCCAAAAATGCGTTATTCCTTCTTTGTTTCCTTCTCCTCCACAATTGCGCTGTTGACTTAGTCCAAGTGGACTGAACCATCTTGATATTATCCTTGTTCACACATGGAGGTGTTTTATTAAGCTGTAAAGAGTGTCCCCTTTCACACTTGGAGTTTTTTTATTCCTCCTTATGAGACTTATGGGCTTTTCTACCCATTTATTCACCGGTTAGAGATGCTGCTAACTCTAATGTTCCATTTAGATTTGAGGCTAAAATTTGGGAACATTACAGTCCTCCCCTCCAAAATATTTGCTTGTCCTCAAGAAAATGTATAGGGAGAGAAAATTTTTTCCCTTCCTCCTCTTGTGGCCTCCCATCTATAGCCTCCACCACTGCATCAAGATAATTTGTCATCCAATGTTTCCTCCCAAGTGTGCAAAACCAAATGGTCTACATCAATCAATGGTGGAAAGTGTGAATGGAAACTTGCTTGCTGTCCCATGGCCTCCACAAAGTAGGAGTGATGAAAAACCTGGTGAATGAGTGCATCCCTCACCCATGCTATCATCCAAATGAAATGAGCCTCCCTAGGTAGCTCATCAAAAGAATCATTAACCCCGGTTTTATACAATGTGTTGGGGCTGCAAGGAGAGATTTGATTCTTCCATCCAACTAGTTTCTCTCTCCATATATGGTAACATGGGGCTGTTTCTATCCTTGGGCTGAACTGACATGGCCTCCAATAATGGCCCAAGTCTCCCCATCAAACAATTCAGCCATGAAGTGCCTCCTCAAATTCTTCAAGTGGCTCCTCCCACAAGAAGGAAAAAATAGTGATGTGGCAATCATGGTTTGCCCATGGTTCCTCCCGAAATACACAACATGTAAAGTGGGGAGAATCATGCTCCCAATGGGCATCTCTAATACCTCTAGCACTCTCCAAACAATTCTTCCCATGAACATAAAAATATCAGCGGTAAATGGAAGAAAAATGCACACTACAAGAAAAAAGCACATTGGTGAGGGGCGAAAATGGTTACCATAAGCTCATTGGTGAGGGTCAAAAGAGCCTTCGTCACCAAAAACTGAACATCACCAAAGGTGGCATCGCCGAAAGTATAGGTGTTTTGGTGACATTTAAGGTCTGTCACCAATAATGATTTATAGTGACGAATAGTAACCGTCACCATTTCATATGAGCAATGGTGACAGACAATAGCAACCGTCACCAAAAAACTGAACGTCACCAAAGGTGGCGTCACCAAAAGTATAGGTGTTGTGGTGACATTCAAGGTCTGTCACCAATAATGATTTATAGTGACGGATAGTGACCGTCACCATTTCATATGAGCAATGGTGACGGACAATAGCCTCCGTCACCAAAAAACTTAACGTCACCAAAGGTGGCATCGCCGAAAGTATGTGTTGTGGTGACATTCAAGGTTCGTCACGAATATTGATTATAATGATGGATAGTGACCATCACCATTTCATATGAACAACAACGATTTTTTGTGATGGACCTTTCATGGCCGTCACTATTGGTGCATATATATATATGGCAACGTTCATTGACCATCACCATAAACTCATTGGTGACATCAAGGTCCGTCACAAATAATGACTATAATGACAAACAATGACCCTCACCATTTCATATCAACAACAATGATTTATGGTGATGGACCTTTAATGGTCATCACTATTGATGCGTATATATGGTGGCATTCGTTGACCGTCACCATTTCATATTTTGGTGAGGGTTGAAAAATGTCACCATAAGCTCATTGGTGATGGTCAAAAGAGCATCCGTCACCAAAAACTGATCTTCGTCATTCCCTATATATGAATATTAGGGCACGATGGAATCGAACCACCAACCTCCTGCTTGTAAAGAAGGTGCTCTTCCATTGAGCTAGCACCCTTTAAAGAATTAGACTTTAAACTAGCAATTGCCCCTAAAGGTGCAAAGATACACCAAAAGAATAAGAACCAAGAAAACTGAAAGAATTCAGTGTCCTTGCTCCTACTTTTATTCTACGACACTCTATAAAGTATGATCTTGATCTATGACGTATTTGTGCCGAGTGGTTCTAATTTAATAGTAAATTTTATATTCAGATAAAATAAATGAATAACTAAGAGGCCTTACAGGCTAATTTTTAATCCTTACACCAAAATATCTTAATATTCAAGTCTATGGAACAACTCATTCAAAGTTCAAACTGAAGTAGATTTTAAATGGAAAGCCTAAAACCAGCTAAGTAGTTTACAAGTTAACATTTTGGATATAACTTCTGTTCAATTTATATGACAAGTTATGCCATAACCTTGAAACTAGTTTCTTAGCTAAAAGACTTTCTTAAGTCAACAATGACAAAGAAAGATAGTCATGGCAAGCAAACTAATCTTGTTTTTTCTAATGAGGGTGCATATAACTTGATAAAGGTTGTATGAGAGTATCAAACCATAAACAGTTTCACTAAAACATGAAAATGACAAAGTCTTATTAAGCAACAAAATTTTAGTTGAATATATGAAAAGCATTGAGCTAAATGATATAATTAAACTAAAAGTAACTGTAAAAAAATGAAATTTCCATCATATACCATTTGGTTTGGTTAGTTCTTCAGAAAGAGAAAGTGCAATTGCATAATCCAGCTCCTCATCTTGATTATGTAATGGACCATCCTGAAAAAAAATGTCCACATACAAAAATCAATGTTATTGTATTGGTAAGACTTTTGATATAATCTATCAAAGCATGTACTATGTAAGAGAATAACGGGTAGTTGAATTACTTCTCTACTCGCATGTACTACCTTTGGTAGTTGAATTACCTGGAAATAAAAATCCTTATTAGAAAGTAACACAAAGAAAAGCAGAAGCCTTTGAATATGGATGGCCATCTTGATTTTATAGAGTTATAATTTAATACTAAAGGACTAGGAATGTTGCAACGAAATAGATGGATGGAGTGTAATAAAAAGAATTTGGATCATTTAGGTTGCACATATCTTTAAATGGAACCACTTTTTCCTTTTGGATTCCCAGTCTTTAATATGCAAATAAAATTTTCGATTCAACCAAAGAGCACAATATTCTGAAGTCTTAGTTGCCTGAAATAGGGTAAGGACAACATTTGGAAATGGGGATGACTTTTGAAATGAACACTTTCAAAACCTTTGGAAACAGAGCAACGAGCACTTCGACACACAGGTCCAAAATTCATGACTTAGGAGAATGAGTACACATAATTCAGGGATGATTAAATATGAAACGATTTGGGCTACAATTATACTCAATTAAACATAAAGGAATGATTAAAATCTATATAAATGACATAGAATTCAAACATGACAACTTTGGAATATGGTAGAATGTTGGCATAAAAACTTTGTTCATTATACATTCTCTTTCATTCAGTTTTGATGCTTTACTTCCAAATTAGTTGTTTTCTTTGTTGGAGATAGCAATTTGTACATCTAGGTCGAACCATTAATGATGCCCACAATGAAGGGGCATGTAGCTTAGTAGTACAATAGCACACTGGCCAAGGGAAAATCTGGGGTAAATCTTAGTATGTATTATTTTCAAGACGGGGATAGAGCTAGTTTTTCTTGAGGTTAGCCAAGGGACCTTAGCCAAAGTGTGGCCTGATGAGGGTGTTAGAAATAGGAATACACACATCTATGTTGAACCCTTAAGGGAATCCCTCGTGAAGGGGCAAGTGGCTCAGTGTTAGAGCAATCCAACCAGCCAAGTACTTAAAAGTTTTGGAAATGTTTCAAGTAATAGACATTGTTAATTAGCCTATTGTGCTAGACCAAATGTTGGACGACCTGCATTGGAAAGTGTTTGCATGGGGAAAGTGGCTCAGTGTTTGAGTAATCCAACCAACCAAGGACTTAAAAGTTTCGGAAATGTTTCAAGTAACAGAAAATTGTTAATTAGCCTATTGTGCTAGGCCAAACGGTGGACGACCTGCATTGGAAAGTGTTTTCTGACCAATATTGAGGCCCCACCCATGTTCGAAACTCAGTTAACCCAGCTCATGAAAGGGCAAGCGGCTCAGTGTTAGAGAAATCCAATCAGCCAGAAACTTTAATGTTTTAGAAATGTTTCAAGTAATAGAGAATAGTTAATTATACAGTGATATGTGGTTTAACGGTAAGTTTCACTAGGTGAAACTAACGAGACCGTGGTTCAAATCCCATTGAGAATATGGCCTCACTGGGTGAAACTAACGAGACTACGGTTCAAATCCCATTGAGTATATGGCCTGCTATGATCTCGCCTCAAGGAGTAGACTCCCCATTTCCTAGAGTCTCCGCTCTTGCTAAACCATAAGATCTGGTATATCTGGCTTATATTTGGCTTACAGGTTGCTGGATATACTCTTGGTGTTATAAGGCTCTTGCTAAATCGTAAGATCTGGTATATCTGGCTTATATCTGGCTTAGACGTTGCTGGATATACTCTTGGTGTTATAAGGCAGCCACAAAGGTTGATCCTGGACCTCCCCCAGATTAGTCCAAGGAAGAAAGTTTTTGTTGAGCAATATTGAGGCCCCACCCAGGTTTGAAACTCAGTTAACACACCTAGCATGTATGTGGGCAATTACATAATGCATTAGGTTCAGCAGTATAGGGTCAGTGCCTCAGACGTGATCCTGTGCCTCCTCAGAGACAGGTAGTAAGTTTAGGAATTCTCCTAATACCCAAAAAATAAAAAATAAAGGAAAAAGAAAGAAATTCTCCTAATACTGACAAAAAAAAAATGACAGTAGTAATTATTGATAAAAAAAAAGAAACGAAAATAAAACAGACAATAGTTAATTAGTAGTTTCCAACTTTTCACTAGCATGTCCTAACATTTTTTGATGTATATGCAGAAATACTTTGACTTCAGGATGACTCAGGGGTTGCTTTGTCAAAGTTTACTTGCATGCAAAAAATTGTTCTGATGTCAACCGACATGGATAAAACATGATCATAAAGAGATAAAATCTGATAAAACTTCAACAAAAAGCATGGATGAAGTTCACACTTGGAAAAAAGACTGACATGGGAATAAACATCTAAAGCAAACTTTTTAAGGTTCCATCTTTCCACTCCTTAATGATAGGTTTGATAAAATAATCAGCTCTTAGTGAAGGTGCTACCTGCCTGTTAAGTTATAACCTTCTGTTCCCACATTTTAAGAGTAAAAGATAGCATCTCAAGGCACTGGGGCTGTTATAAGTGAAATTGTAAGTAGATAGATTGTGATGTTCGGAATTTGTAAGTGACTGGTGTGGACTTCTTAAGTCATGGGTGGTTATTAAGCATGGATTTAAGCTTGAACCCTGGGGTTTTCCAGTTCATAATTAAGATAAAATCTATTTAATGGTCAGAAATTGAAAATTTAGAAGTTGCGTGAAGAGAAACACAGAAGAAGCACCTGGAAAATAGTCTTGGAGAAGAAATTGTACCCGCAACAGAATGAGCATCGAATCATGCTCAATTTACAAAGGCCAAAATTATAACCAGTATGTATGGTAGAAGCTGGGAGAAAAACAGTGAATTTTTCCACTAAATACAGTTTCAAATTAATCACTAGCATGGTGCTAACTTTGTTAGAGGTAACAGATACAAGATTGAAGTTTAAAAGACAATACACTCTGATGAATCAGGGATTACCATGACATTAGAGGGCACTTGCCAAATTACATTGTCATCTCCAAATGCACCCCTACGTAGTGTCCATCTGACACTTTGTGACTTGAACCTTTAAAATGCTTGCTCAACCACTTCATCATTCAAGATTTATTGTGAGAGTATGATGGTACAATGTGACCTGCATGTCCCAAATAACATGAGCCAACAATGAAAACCATAATTAAATTATTAATGCCTTACTAATTTAATCCTTGAAAAGATGAAAAACATGAATCCAAGAAAGAAAATGATAAGGTTCTCATTAACCAACTATTATATTTATAGATATGGCAGAATTGTTGATTGGTTGTTTCAGAATTTAAAGCATTTTACTTATTCTCTCAAACATATGAAAAGACACTAAAATTACCAAGGTCATATTTCAACAAAAATCTTGCAGAAAATCAGATTGCAACTATGAAGATATTGTTCTAAATTTTAAAAATTATAGTAATAAAATCCATCTTCAACATGACTTAAATTTTATATCATATTAGAAAAATTTTGAGTCAGGGAACAAGTACAAGGTTCAGAGTTAAAATATTTGCGTTAAGGACAAGGAGATATCATATACAACTTTCTGAGTTGAGGTTATCACTAGAGAACATAGTCTTGAGTCTTAAACCAATACTTAATTAGGGACTTATGGAAATAAATGGGTACAAAATGTGAATTCATCCCTCATGAGTCATGGCACACACACAACTCCTAAGTCTTTACAACAACTGTAGCTGCACCCATCACACTAACTTTTTAGGCTAAATTGTCCACACATGAGGATTTGCAAGTTGCAACCACTGCAGATGCACCCATCACATCACCTTTTTAGGTTGAATTGTCCACATGTCCTAACCCATAGAAGATGTAGTTGAATAGTCTGTTGTGCTAAATTCCACAGCTTTTGCCCACAACTGACCATAAGTCCTTGCATGTGATGAGTGCACCAGACATGTATCATGGGAGCCACAAAACCTGCAAACAAAATTATCCATAAGTCCAAAATGGGGAGGATGTAACTGGCAATAACAAAGTTGAGAAAAATTCTCCCTTGCAATGAAATTCCAGATGTGACTCCTCACGAACAGAGAGCCATTCTTATCAAAATATTCTAAGAGAAACATGTTTTAAAGCTAAATGTATACAATTCATTAACCAACCTGCCATCCTACAATGTCATATCCCTTGAGCACCCCCCAACACAGTGACTCCCTTGGTAGAAAAGGCCAAATAACTAAATAAGTTTGCTCAAAAATGTAAAAACAACATCCAGATATGGGAAGAATACACCAATGCCCAACATGCTTGGGACTACCAGTTAGTAGCAAGGATTTTCACACCTTTGGTCAAGATTCCATTCTCACAGGCTTCACCCATGGGAGATAGGAAGGGATTGAACTTATGGCATTGGGAGGTGATGAACCATGTGCATATATTGCAAACCCAAGCCTACCCTCATTCTCCTTGAGGCAAACACTACCAACCAAGTTCCATTCACATAGATTTTACCCAGCACGTGGAGGTAGTCATTGAACTTACACCATCAGGAAGTGATTAAAGTCATGTACATGTTATGGACCCAGGGCCACCCCGTGTTCTCCTTGAGGCCTGCCAAAATATGTTTGTCAAGCGGGTTGTGATCAAGTTGTAAATCAAATGTGTTATCATCACGGAGACTCAAGTGTAATCTCCCCTCAAGAACATGATGTCGTGATTTAATGCTGTCAATTTGTGTTATCGTCCGATATCTCATCAATAACTAAGCCTAGGCAGTTGGTCCTAGGCAATGTCCTGCATAATTTTAATGAAATAGATACAGCTTGGTCATGGCATTTAGGCCAAAAGTAGGCCCACTTCATTAACAAAGGCTTATTTACTAACCAGAATAAAAGGGGATGAATATGTCAAGGAATAAATGAATAGGAGCAGGGATAATAACATACGAAGAAGGTTCAAATTTGACACATATTGCAAAGTATATTTGTTAGGCCTAAAATCATTCAATCCATGCATAGAATGGTATACCCAATAAAGCATTGGAATAGAATGCACATCATACCATGTTTAAACCTAGGCAAGTGCAAAATCCTTCCTGTTCTTCTCTAATCAAGAGATTCCACATCTTAAAGAGCTCCCCATTGATTTGTCAGATAATGTTATTCTAATGGGAGTGGATGTGAAGAAACTGCCTTGAAAAGCATTCCAATGAGAAGACATACACGTGGCACAACAAACCCTAGCATTTGGTCAAATGAGCACATTTCATGGGAACATTTTGGCTAGGAGGATGACAAAAGGCATCACGCAGAAGCTCTCTCCATTGTAAAGGCATGGATGGATTAATGGGAAATTTCCGTGAGCCTAGTTGAAGATTTACTGGAGAAAGAAAGTTCAAGGATTTCTTTTGTAATATCAGGTTCATCATTGCATCCATATTGTTGTTTGTCTATTGCTGGAAATTCATTAAAATTTTCCCACAAAATTAGGCTTCATATTAGGGAAAATTTTGTCATTTGAAGAAGGGCTTTGGTGAGGTGTTCCTATCAATTTCCCTTGCCGATTACTATTAAGTTAGACAAATTACTGCTGTCATTTCAGTTCATGGTAGGACACATTTGCAGTTTCTAGTACAATCACCCCTTTTGTTGCCATGAATGTGTATTAAGGAGCACCTTTGTAAGGGCCCTCTATGTAATTTCTGCAATCTGGAAAAAAAAATCATAGGTTGAGTTTTTGGCATGTTGTAACAGCACTATCGTGCCATCCACATTCACAATTTCAAACCCTCTGAAGGTTTCCACTTGACTCCATTTGCCCTAATTGGATAGGCACTAATCCCAGTGGGGATTACAAAAGGAATCACGCAGAAGCTCTCTCCATTGTAAAGGCACGGATGGATTAATGGGAAATTCCCCTGTGAGCCTAGTTGAAGATCTACTGGAGAAAGAAAGTTCAAGGATTTCTTTTGTAATATCAGGTTCATCATTGCATCCATATTTTTGTTTGTCTATTGCTGGAAATTCATTAAAATTTTCCCACAAAATTAGGCTTCATATTAGGAAAAAGTCTGTCATTTGAAGAAGGGCTTTGGTTGAGGTGTTCCTATCAATTTCCCTTGCCGATTACTATTAAGTTAGACAAATTACTGCTGTCATTTCAGTTCATGGTAGGACACATTTGCAGTTTCTAGTACAATCACCCCTTTGGCTGCCATGAGTGTGTATTAAGGAGCACCTTTGTAAGGGCTCTCTATGTAATTTCTGCAATCTGGAAAAAAAATTCATAGGTTGAGTTTTTGGCATGTTGTAACAGCACTATCGTGCCATCCACATTCACAATCTCAAACCCTCTTAAGGTTGCCGCTTGACTCCATTTTCCCTAAATGGATAGGCACTAATCCCCACTAATCCCAGTCTTACATCACAATCTATGTCTAAATCTATCTCATATTTTAATTAAGGAAACCCCCCTTGTTCCAGGCGATAGACAGCCGAACGCAAGAGAGGACAATATTGTGGTGGCAACAAACAAACCCTCTTAGTTCCCCTAAAGGTTGTACATGTGTTTTAAGGCTTTACCACTTAAAGTGCAGGTTTGTGAAGTAACAAGAATCATCAATGTATCTTAGCATTTTTATAAATGTCAATGCTGGGCATTGACTTAGTTAGAAACAAGAAAGTTGAAACAAGCAGTCTTTATATTAGATAGAAAAACAACTCAGGATAGTAACTGTGGATTCACCCCTTCAATCTTTTAAAATATTAGAGTTTGTGCTTTGTTTTTGGTTTACAGTTTCATCATTACCATAGATCCATTTTTACAATCTATGATACCAATGCTTTAATGGTGTAAATTCAAAGAAAACAGATGACCACACTGCAAGGATGTGATCTTTCAAATCATATGACATCATCTTGAAAAGCAGAGGCAAAATAAGGATGGGTATGAGAAATGTCTTCTTTGTAATAGAATGGGTTAGACAGAATGATGGCCTGCAAAAGTAAAAAACTTAAAAGAGTTGCAGGATTCTCTGCTTACACTCAAGGAGATACACATTTTCCTTGAGAGGGATCACTACAATGTGATCCTTCAAGGGGAAATGACAGTTTGTAAGGAAATGGATTGCATTACAAGGGGTGCCAGGGTGCATTCTCAACTATAGTGGATTTTTTAAAGGGGATGAAGGATCCAAATTCCAAATTCTACTTTGACTACTTGAAAAGAAAAGTGACAGTTACAAGATTCTTCGTTTGCATCAGCTGGATGAATCTCTTGCAGAGGATCAAACAAAGGTCAAAGGCATGTTCCGATTGCATTTTCAAAATATTTTCTGTTAGTGCTTTTATGGATCATGTGGTGGATGTTAGGAACGCTCATTGTAGAGTCATTCCATGAAAGATTTCTATCTATTGGTGGAGTGATTGAGTCAAATTGGATAGTGACTTCTCGAAAGAGGGGTTTTTTTAGCTCTTAGTTCTATGAAGAATATCAAGTCATCGGAAATGGATGGCCTTTGTTGTGATTTTTTCATCAGGAATGGATGGCCTTCATTCTGATTTCCACAAGGCCATGTTGAACACAATAAAAGATTATTTCTATTGTTTGACAGCCGAAAATTTCTCTTCTAAAAGGCTATCTAAATCTCTCAATCAAGGCCTTAGTAAACACATTACCAAGAATGTAGCTAGGGGCACTATTGGAGGTTGGAGCCTCATTAATTTCCTCGGTGTCTCATACAAGATCATGGCTAAAGCAATGGCTCTCAATTGCATGGAAGGTAGTTCAACAAGAGCAGACATGTTTTGTACAGGGTCCAATTATTCTAGACACGTAATCTAGACTCGAGAGGCCTTGGAATGGGCTTGAGACAGTGGCTACCAGCCTTGTTTTCTGCAGATTGAAGCTTCATCACAGACATGTTAGTTTTGCTTGTACTACCGTCTGACCCCGCACTATTCGTTCCAAACCGTATTGCCCTTTGGCCTTGCTGTTACTTGCTTTATCTACAATGTCTGGTACTTTAGACCTTACATGAATGACATTAATTCCACCAAATAGGTTGTGAGCACTTCCCAATATTTCCTGCACAGATTTTAGATTGGCCATTTAAACATTAAACCTGACATACGGTTCGTCACGAAGAAGATGATTAAAGGTTTGGAGGATACCTGATAAACACTTGCAAGGAACAATCCCATGTAGTACGGTTCTCCTTCACACAAATGGTGCACAGAGAGCACACTTTCAACCTTCCCACTAGGTCCAATAAAGTGTTCTATTTTTCCATCACTGTCACATGTCAAATCAGCCAAGGTTGCCTGTGTATTTGGCTTCTCATGCAACTGATGCAAAGGCATTATAGGGAAAACTTGATTTATGGCCCATGAATCAGGTATGGAACAGAAAATAGATAAGTTGATGTGATATGTTGCTGCTAAGTATTTCTTAAGCTTATCTACTTCATCTGGTAACTCAGAGTCTACAAAATTTTAAGACACTAAATGAAATAGAATCATAGACATCTTCAACTTGTTCCCTATGCTCAAGACTTAGGAAACCAAGCTTAAATAAGCTATGGGCTTCTTTTTTTAACCAATTTGCATCATTGTAAGCTTCCTGTACATTTTGTTGGTAGATAGTTTTTTTGATATCATATAAAGTTAATTCACCAGGATTGCAATCTTTCCGATGCTTTGTGTTTGTATGATATGGAACAACTGAACCTGCATGCAATTCACTTGAATGCAGATCCTCTTGAACAGCTGTACCTGAAGTTTGGACCACGATGTGTGGCCATGGTGAACACACTACTCTCTAATGCATCAACATTTCTCCTTGTTAGTAACTCATTATCCCCTGAAATTTTTCTAAATCAATCTATTTTTCAAGGGTGCCCCTTTGCCCCAGATTTGTATATTTGACAATGGATGCCTTGGCTCACCTATTTGAAGTTGCTGGCATTCAGGGGCAAGTGAAGGACATCTTACATCCTGATGGGTTAGACATGGTCACCAATCATTTTGCTAATGGATCCTTTATTTCTATGAGTGTTAAGCAGAGCTTGGTTGATGGTTCTCATACTTGTTTGCACATCTTTGGATCTACATTAGATGTTGTGGTTAGTGACCACGAGACAATTTTTTAGTTGTTAGAGTTAGACTCTCAGCCTACTAGATTCCCACAGCTCGGACTTATGTTCGACCGAGGGTAATTGTGAGGTATCTAGGCATTGCATTTGAAATTTTGAAGTGGGGCTTTCATCAGTGGCTATCCAAGATTGGTGTACTGTGTCTTCAACAATTTTAGAGTAAGCATTGATTTTGGCATCATAAGGACCTCTCATTAGATGGGAAGTTGACAAGGGGGTTGGACAGATCCTCTATGCCTCACACGTTTATTATGTATCTTGTTGGTTGCCTAGTAAGACTCAATTTCAACATTTAGAGAAGATCATGCAATCATACATGTGGTAAAAGTATGGTGGGAAGGACAATATTCCACAAGGATGGGGGGGCTCATCCTTTGCCCAATGTGTTGAAAAATAACATTGCGACATCGAGGCCATTTTGCAGGGATGCGGGGTGGATCTTTGGTCAGTCCTTGCAGTAGTATCAACCACAAAGGCTTTAACCTTTGTTGCTTTAGCAGAATCTATTAACTCCAACTCTCAATGCAAGATGGGGTGTCAGTTGATCTAGAAGATAGGTGAGCACACAAATTACACCATTTCTAATCTGTTTGGAAAGATAATCAGGACCAGTATTTAGTTCTCTTTCAATGCCGCACTCACTAGTGTGCTGCCTTGTTTGGAAATTGTAGCTATCTGGTCCACTCTTCCTTCATTGGGATTTGGCAGTGATTGAGAGTCTCTGCTCTGTTTTCCCTAGGAAGATTAAGTGTAAGTTAGCAAAAATTTAGTTATCTATCTACTTTTTGTTCCATTTATCTGTTTACTTTTTGTTCCATGTGGTGTAATGAGGTACATGACTAGCTATTAACTGTGGATGAATTATGGATAAGAGATGCTCAATATTTATATTCGGTAACCTATACAGACTTCATTTCTGCTTTGCTAGTCATCATCAAAATGGAACCCCCAAAGGGAGGACAATTTAAGTCAAATTTTGATAAGGCTTCAAAAAGAGATCCCAGAAGAGCAGTTAGTGGAAGGGTAATAACAAGCAGGAATGGGGAGATGATTGCAGTATATATGGAAAAAATAGGAATCAACATCAACAATCAAGCAGGAATGAGGGATCTTATAGCGGAGTTAAATTTTTCCTAGGTCTAGCCTGGAAAGAGTGGCAATGGAATGGAGTGGAATTCTCAGATTATAATCAATGTTGTGATGACATAATGCATTTCTTCTCGAATTTGGAAGTTTGAACCCCCAATGTCAATGGATTAAAAAGAGGTTTCAGCAGAAAGGTTAGAAATAGATCTCATTATGCTACAAGAGCAGCCAACAAGGTTGTTGATTGGCTTTCTAACATGCCATTGAGTGGCAAGTATATGACATCAAGATTTTCAAAACCTGAGGTTCAAAGGAAGAATAATGAATTATTGAAATTAATAGTAAGTCAAAATGTTGAGACTTAGAAAAAACACTAGGCCTTGGGGAGCTGACATAGATGTCCCTATTTTTTCAATTAGAAAGATTAAGGCAGGATACCTTAAGTTGCAGGACATCAAATTTATGGACTGATTGCAAATCCCTCCATAATTTGCGACAATGGTGGCAGCCATTAGTGAGTAGTATAAATCATAGTTTAATTCTTATGAAGTTTCTGTTTTTTTTCACACCTGAAGAAGAATTGGGCTTGTTAATTCACTTTCTCTCCGCATTATCTCAGTCTCTATTAGCCATTAGCAATTAGAAGAAGGCTAGAAAGGAGAGGAGAAAAGCCCAAACGCTCCCTCAAGGAACTGTGAGGAAAGAGGGTCCTGCCTGTCAATTGCATAATTAAAAACGATGGAAATCCTCTAAGGAGATAGTCCAGATTGACCAGCAATATGTTCATAGGCAGGAAGAGTCCTCCACGTGGAATGATACTAAGCAACCCTTTGGGAAGTGAAAATTTTCCTTGAACATGTGCTCCTCAAACAATAAATTCACAAGTCACTTGTCAGTGTGGGTGAGATATTTCAATGACTGGAGGATAATACTCTATTTTTTAAGTTGGAGGTGAGAGAAATCATCAGGGAGGCAATGGAAAAAGCTATGGCATAGTTTGCTAAGTGAGTGTGGAAGCATGAGGAAGACAAGAGGGCTGCTGATATTGAGTTAAGGATAGAACATTGCTACAAGCTTGACCGCATTTTCCAGCTTTCCCAGTTCAATGCAAAACTAAGTTCAAAGTCAAGGAGATTAGATTGTACACTGATGGTTCAAAGAGAACAAGCAACTAAGTGGATGCCAACAAGGTGCTACTTAGCCACTGGGAGAGGTGCTTGGAGCAACTTCCTCACTTAATCATTATGCCAGTGATAAGCTCAAACAAAAATGATGACAACCCAAGCCAAAAAACAAGGCAATCCATAAAATGTACGATAAATCCCCATTATGCTTATTAGTTGTTAAAGGAGGGACAAACAGTCTTTGTATTGTTACTGCTCTTAAAATGCTGAAAAAAAATTGATGCAAACATCAGAAATACTCTGAAATACTTTTGTACATTTAGCTGATAACAATGTTGCCAGAAGCAAGAATGCAGATGGAAAAAAAATTAGGAACTGGGAAGCATGAACCCCAAAAAATAGAAATTTTCAAAAAAAAAATGAAAACATGAAAGATAAAGAAGATATAAAATAATATAAATGAAAATATATTTCAATATTTTACTTCCTAAACGATAAAGCATGAGAAATTACATCATGATTCATGGTTCATATGAAAAGGATGAATAATTTTTTTTTTTCAAAGAAAACCTCCCAAGATTCCCCCACCACCCCCTTCCCCCAAATATCTAGATGGAGAGCAGGACAATCACCAACCACAACAGCAGCTGGAAACCCTGACAGACTCGACTGGCTTTGAACCTGTGACCTATGCCATCCCCATCAAAAACATGCCTTTGGCAGACGGTTCAACTAATTGAGCCAACCCTTGGGCCTACATAACTATTATTTATTAGCCAAATTTTGGAATTTAAAATGACTACACACCAAATTGTGGAAGCTGCAAAAATTGAGTTATAAAGATCAAATCAAAGCATTAGTGCAACAGCTCCACAATCTCATCATCCTTGTAAACAACCAAAGACCACCATGGAGAGTAGGACAACCACCATCCACAACAGCAGCTAGAAACCCTGACAGACTCGACTGGCTTTGAACCTGTAACCTATGCCATCCCCATCAAAAACATGCTTTTGGCATATGGTTCAACTAATTGAGCCAACCATGGGGCCTGCATAACTATTATTTATTAGCCAAAATTTTGAATTTACAATATGACTACACACCAAATTGTGGAAGCTACAAAAATTGAGTTATGAAGATCAGCTCAAAGCATTAGTGCAACTGCTCCACAATCTCATCACCCTTGTAAAAAGCCAAAGACCACCCTGTGTTCATCATCCAATTTCTTGTTTACTCTGCAAGCCACAGCCTACATCATAGTAGACAACAGAGTGCCTGAAGAATGGATGGATGCATTAGCTAAAAGGGTTTTTATTCCATTATTTGGCATTCGTATGCACATCCTAATTTATACATTTGTTCAATGAACTTTCAACTTATGCACTCTTTTATTTATTACCTCATTTTACTCTAACATAGGGAAATGCATTTTTAACTTCGATATGTTCACTACAATAATTATTGGTAGGGTCCATTATTTGCTGATATAAAAAAAAATTGTAAACAATTCTCGGATGATGTTTTTAAAAGATATCCCAGACAAATTCCGCTAGGCCAGGGAAATGCTACTTCTTTTATCTTTTTTGCCATCCCTGATACCCTCCCTTCATACCTGATTGTCGGCATATTCAAATTTATCTCAGTTACCAAGATAACAAACATTACTTTGACAATTCAATTGGTTATATTTCCTTCTCCATAGAAAGCTCTACTAGTGATATTCCCAATACATCATTCTGAGTGAGACAGAAATGGAGATGGATAGATTAAAGAAAAATGAACCTCGATCCTTGAAATAAACATTGTGGTCATTAAACAATATATACTTAACATGGAAGACAAAGTAATAGATAAAGATAATATAATTTTATTAACATCCAATGAATGACCACAAAAGGGTCAATGGGACTGCTGGTTACAATGATTACAGCATACTAGCTGGTGGACCAAATGGTCCCCTTTCTTTATAAGAGCAGGAAAAGAAAAACTAAAAAGAATACGAAAGTAAAAGTCTGGATGACTGAAACATCTTGACAATGAGTTGTGGTGAAGAAGACCTGGAGGAGAAGGATGAGCCTCCTGAGTGGGGGGAGACTCCTTCTCCTAGCATCCAAGGCCGTTAGAAGAGGACTGAAGGAAACTTGTCAATGTATGTTGCCATGAAGAGGAGTTGGACTGCTATTGCTGCTGTCTAGAGGATTTGGGGTGCCCCTTGGAGGTGGAGGGGTGCTTGGTTCTGGATCGCTGATGGGGTCTAGTGGGGCAAGATTCCCTGATCCGCACTGACCTGGAGTCATGGTCTAAGGATTGATCGGTGGCTCTCTTGGTGCCCTGTGATGCTGGGAGTGCTTTGAAGAAGTCAGTGATCCTCTGTGTGGTGGCCAAGGCAGACGAAAGCTGGAGTAGAGTCAAACAATGTCTGAAGGTCTCCTAGAGGTAAAGTGCCAAGCATCTCTAGTTGGTGTATCTAAGGAAGCTGGCTGATAAGCAGTAAAAGCGCCTGCGGATCCCATAGTAGATGGGGCATCTAAAGATGAAGTGTGATTCGGTTTCCACCTCCTGTAAGTAACAAAGTTGACAGATCCTCTCCGTCCTGTCAATATGGTGGTTTGTTTCCACTCGAAGCTTGTGCGATCCAACTCTGAGTTGCCCAAGGGGGATCCTGATGGCATGCATCCAATGTTGGAGGGTAGAAGGGGGTCGAGTGATGAGTCCATCTATGATCTCCAGGAAGTGCTCAGCGTAGAAGGCCATCTTTGGGCACAGAATGCCTGGAGGATTGAAGCATCTAGTCCCTTAGTTAAATAAGGGATGTCCCTTAGTTAAATAAGGGACTAAGCCTGGAAGAATAAAAACCTATTTAAGACCAAGAGTGAAGGATAGTAGATATGAAAAAGAGACCCCTACCTATGAAGTACACAGCTCACCAAAGAGATAAGGTTGATAAGGAAGCCTAGCAAACTGGAAAAAACCAAAATCTAGATAATTAATAATGTACAAACACAATAATTGACCAAACAACACACAATTCCACTTGAAATCCAAAAAATGGGCACTCCACGTAACATGCTTCTATATGTCACATAATAATATCTACTTTGAGATTTTCTAATAAAAACCACATCATAATATCTTTCAAGATTCGTTAGTAGATGTTGTATAACAATATCCTTCTAGATGTGTTAGTCATTCAAGTCTCCATTAAGAAAAACCTAGGAAAAGGAAATATTGTAGGGAAGCACTCCCCTTGCTCAACTTTCAAGCAAGTATCTACAATAGTGCACTCCCAAAATACTCCTGATCGAGTGTTTTCAAGCAAGGTTACTTGCGAGCGGGAGCGCCATTTTCAAAAGCTCCCAGTCCGGGAGCGTTTCGAGTAGCGTTTTTTTAATATATATATATATATATATATATATATATATATATATATTGATGCATATATGTCAACAAAAGCATGTAGAATGATGAATTAGACATAAAAAAACATAGATTGAACCAAAGGTATCTTTATCATTACCTCTAGATTCATATAGGTATCTTTGTCATTAATATCACCCTCTAAGCATTGGCTCTGGGAGCGCGCTCCGGGAGCGGGTTCGAGGGAGCGCGCTCAAGGAGCGGGTTTGATAGGGGGGAGGCACTCCCCCGCAACCTTGTTTTCAAGAGCACGCTCACAATCTGCATATTCATGTTGTCTAGAGAATGTTGAACACTCCCCAAAGAGTAGGGCTAGTCCCAAGACAATTGGAAAAGATATTTTTACTTTTTTTAAAACAAGTTGGGGCCTACGAGAAGGCCCCAATAGGCCTCATGCGCTCAATGAAGGGGGTTTAGAGCTTTATAAATGCCTAATTCCTCTTCATTTCTCCTTGCATTTTTCTTTTCAAAAAATAAAGGTTTGATTGTTAAAGGTCATCAATTTTGGTAGAATATCTACCATTCAAACCCAAGAACTAAGCCAATGGAAGTCCCTCATGGGAAAATTTCTTGCAGTAATTCCTATAATTAAACAATTAAAAAAATGCAGTTAGCTACCTCTTGAGTGGGTTTAGTAGCCTCTAGAAGCTTCTCCTTTAGCATAGAGGCTTAATCCTACTTGTCTAAGTCCATGTCATTTCTTCGAGATCCAATTTCTTTGCTTTGGGACCCTTGGGAGCATGGGTCCAAGAAAATCCGAGGCCATTTTGCATTATGATTTGGTATGTGTGGTTCGATGCTACCACAGCAAGAGCTTGCAGTACACCATGGAGTCTCATCAATCTCAGCAAAGGTCTCAGTATTGTGTTAATAAGAATAATACTCTATGCCAGGGTGTTGATCAGTGCAAGGTGCTATATCATAATGTATGACCTCGACACTTCTAGGTACTGTGCTCACTGATGTTATGATGCTAAGATGCTCGAAGCTACTTGGCGTTGAAAAGTGTAACTAGGATCGGTCTTCATATTGACTATGTAATTATGTATTTATGTAAAGAAGAAGACAAAGATAATAAAATGTATTTTTGTTGTACTTGCTTCATGGGTTTCATGAGAAATATTTTATTATAGGTCAATATACTTCTTCTTGATGTCTATTAGGATTCGTCTTCTAGTTATAAATGTAATTAAGGGTCATAAATATGAAGAGTAGTCATCAAAATGCTCCAAGACCTTGTCATGTTCACCCTCATTAAACACTGGAATAATTGCACTATATGTCGGCCTATATACACAGTGATCTAGTTGGCCTCCAATCAGCTTGAAGGGTCGGCCTAACAACAGTGACATGATGCCTATATATACAGTCAACTCTGTGGTCATTTGAACCAAGGAATTGCGGATCTCTGGACAGGAAACAATGCAGATTTCAGGAAGCATAAAAGTGCGGATTTCAGGAAGGAGAAAAGTGCGGGCTAAAGGACAGAATTGTGACATTCTTGTGATAGTTACCTCATAATAAAGTCTACGTTAAAATACAAATTGAAGCAGTAAGTGCGGTTCTGTTCTGTGTAGCATTCTAGAGCAGTGAACGTGGATTAGTATGAAGAAGCTATGGTCAAGTGAAGTGCGGTCAAACTTGTAATGAATTCACTAATAGTATAAGGTCAGTGTTCTATGTATTTTAATGACTGTAAGCATTCAAATGTTATGCTATGTGAAGGGTTAAGTTCAACGATCATGAAGTGATGATAAGTCTAAGGGCTAGTATAATTATGGGAAAAGGAGGAAGGTAAATCTATGATTTACCTTCCTACTCTCAGAAAGGTTACACATCTACAAATGCATGAAAAGTGAACTATGAGACTTCAAATGATCTGGTCTCTTATATTTGAATAAGCAATAAGAAGTGTTTGAAGACGAACTTAGAAACCGAGTTCTCTAAGGTTGATGCAGATCAGTCAAGTTGTTGAAGAAAAGAAGGATTAGTATTGAAGGAAGACTTAGAAGCAGTGGAAATGTCTTGGAAGAATTAATAGGTCAAGGGTCTATGTCTTGGTCATGGTACTTGTCATATTGAAATTCTATAAGAAGAATTTCTCATGGGGTTTCCTCTCCAAGAGGGAAAGGTTTTTCCCTAGCTCGAAGAGCCTAACTTTTTGTCTTTTGTATTTTGGTAATTGACTTGATGAAAGAATAAATAATATAAAGAAGAGAAGACATAAGTATCTCAAATAAGCTCACAAGTAATTATCAAGAAGAGAAATTTAATTAATCACCAGCCCCCTAAATTCTCAACACTTGGTGCTACTCGGTGTTGTAGTGATAACATGAAGTTCAGTGATGAATCACTATGTTTGGATGTTGCTATAGGGATTATGATTTGAAGATCAAAAGATCAAGGAAGACGACTATGTCTTGGTCTTGGAGTGGTGAAATAGGTCAAGGGCCTTGGTCTTGGTATTTGTCAATTGGAATCTCTATAAGAAGAATTTGTGCGGCTTTTCCTCTCAAAGAGTGAGAGGTTTTGGCCTTGGCTCATAGCCTACATGTTGTGTCTCTTTTCTATTTATGTTTATGCATTGGTTACTATTTGATGAAGAAAGAACACTAATAATATAATAAGAAAAAGATCTTAATCTAAAGAATTTAAAAGGAATTCACAAACAGTCACTAATGAAGAGAAATCTCTTAACACTAAATCCCCTAGATTTCTCAACATTGTAGTGGTCAAGGGCCTTCTTTTAAAAGGCTTGGTGCAGGCCCACCCTTTCTCCAGTCATAATGAGCAGAAGATAGTTTTGGAGAGTTGTATGAAGCCGAATCCACCTTTCCCCCTAGTTGTAATAAGGGATTCATTTCTTTTGTTTTTCTGAGTTCTTGTGAGACCCATCTTAGGGGGATACTATGTTTGCAAGTGAGAGCTATGAATCTAGTCTCCTCCCTTGCAGCCAAGATTCAAGAACAGACCGGGATCCCCTCTGCCTTATGCATCTCCTTTATGAGGGCCAACAAATTTAGGATACAAATAAACTAAGTGAACATGACATAGTAAACAACACAGTAATAAATCTAGTTTCTAGATTGTGAGGCAAAGCTCAAGGAAGGGGTGGGCCCTCTTCCTCTCAGCCCAAATCTTTTAAAATAAGCGTTAAAGCTAGGGATTGTGAACCAGCCTTCTAAGGAACTCTCCGTGCCATTCTTTCTTGTGGATCAAATCGAGAAAATCCCATCCATTGGTGTGCCAAAAAATTAATCCGACTCTCTCAGTGTTGACTACATGGAGTATGCTCTAATTTGTTGATTTAATGGATTTTGGCCTTCAGCAAATGTACTTTGAGATTAGGTGGCTAAGACCTGGTCTAAGCATAGTTATCTGTTCTTCTCCTTAGAGGGATACTTTATAGTATATTTCAAGAACCAGAGGGATCGATAGGGGGTCCTTGAGCTTGGAGCATGGTTTTGGGCTGATTAGGGCTCTCCATTCAACCATGGTTTGTAGATTTTAACCCCTAATAATGCCAGATTTGGCCATTCTTATTTGGGTTCAACTCCCTAATTTGCCTCTTAACTTAATGCACCCTGATATTTTAGCCGATATTGGTAATGCCCTAGGCTGATTCATTAATATCAACACGCACAAGCTAGCGAAGGGTATTGTGACCTTTGCACAGATATGCATGGAAGTTGATTTCAACAAGGGATTACCTGATAAAATCCTCCTGAATTGGAGGGGAGCTATTTACTCAGAAGCACTAGATTATGAGAACACAACCTTCCGTTACAAGTCTGCCAATAGCTAGGTCACCTCCAAAATGTATGCCCTTCTTCTCAAGGGCCCTCTCCACCTCACCAAGAATTTATTGATAGTGTTCAGTGAAAAAGAAAAAAATGTAGAACAATAACACTTCACCCTTTCCTTCTTATGGTTCATACAGATGGTCTATTCAGACACACATTTCTTTGAGAAATCTAAAACCTATACCAACTTTTCTACAGGTCCATTGGAACAAACCATTGTTTCATTCACTCCTTCGTATGCCTAAAATGTTGATGTTATGTATTTGAAAAAACATCAAGTAGTAGGTCTGAAAGGTCTCTGAATTATCCTTCCAATTTAATAAATTTCTTGAATTACTTTCTCCTTTGACTTTGTGATTGTTATATTTGAATTTGGGTCAATCTTTCCAAGTTTTACAATCACTAGATTGTTCAATTTGAGTTTTCTATACGACAAGTTTCTTGAACTAGATTTGTGATGTTGTTTGTTTCTCGAACATGCGCTTTTATTTTGAATTAGACTTTCTAATAATTTTAGGATAATAGTAACTTTCACAGCTAGGTTAAGTGTTGCCTTGACAAAACAGGCATCTTTGCAGACTAACTTTTCAATGTGGAAGATCTATTTAGGAGGGTGTTTCTCCATCATTGTTTTCTGAAATATTCCTTTACCTAATAACACAGAATTTCTAAAATTGTCTTCAACTTTTCACCATTACACTTATAACAAATTGTATTCTATAAGAGTTGCAGTCTAAACTTGTCTTTTCTTGAATAGACATTGTAATTTTAGCAAAGCATAGATAAACATGAAACTCTAATGTGTTTGGAAGAAAGTCGGTTCATGCTTCTAAGAAGACTCAGAGAACATTGTGGCGGAGAACTAACTGTTATTCAAGAAGCTCTAGCATTTTCTGGTGACAAAGATGAGGAAGAGGATATACATTCAAACCGTTGTGCTCGCCAAAAATCTTCAACCAGAGAAGCAAATAAAACATCCCACTATAATTAAAATGACAAAACCGATGAAAATAGTAAAAATTAAAAAACAAATGCTAGAATGGCCGGTGTAGTAGTATCCAAGGTTGCACTAATAGCTGTGAGCATGCTCATAGTGCTTCAATTACAGCATACAACACTATGATCCCTAAAAGGCTAAAGGAAGTGGTAGCAAAAATTTTTTAAGGGTTGCAAAGAATACTAGACATTTAAAAAGGCAAGAAGGACATACCAACATTGAAGATCATTTTCCAAAACATTCAATAGGTGAAACGACAAAGCTTCTTGGACAATACAATTTCAAAAATTTAGATGTGTTAATTGGTAGGAGCTGGCATGCATTGAAGGTCCCCTTATTTGTTGTGACTAATCAATCAATAACTGCAATCACGGCCTTAGTACATGTCAAGGGGTTCTGTATTCTAAATTTGTTATCCTTGTTACTTGGTAGAATGGCTTTCATTCACATTGTAGGTGGGAGCCTTATGAAGGAAAGGGAGATTCATATTTAATGTGGTTTCTGTTTTTTCAAACACAAAAGTTTTGCGGAATTCTAGCATAGATTGTGAAATGTGTGGTATATGAATTAAGTATATAGTGCTTATTAATAGGGAAAATTTCTAAGATAGTGTAGTGTGGTATTTGAAGATGCCTCGTGCAGTTTGTCAAAGGAGGTTGTCAACGACTATAGTCTTTTACTGGCTGATTGACTACTCTTGTGCATCCAAAAGTTTTGTAGAATCAGTCTAGGTTTGATTTTCTCTTTTACTCATTGAGTGATTACCCCTTTACATCCAAAAGGCTTGTGGAATTGCTTCAGGTTTGTGGAATTGGGCCTCGCAGTTTGTGAGAAAGATTAAAATGATTGCGGAGTATTGAATTATTTCACTGTTTGCAGAATATCTAAAAAAAATGAAGTAATTTCCACTTATGAATAATACTATTTAAAAATAAATTCTACTTATTTTCATAATTTAAGAGGTTTCACCGATATAAAAATAGAGAATAAATAAATGAAATAGAAGCTTACTGATGGTGAAATTTTCATCGGGGTCTCTAAAGCATATTTTCTATTCCCTTGAGGCTGAGTGAGGTGCAGAGGATTCTCACAACAACTCTGTTAGCCGCAATGCTGGCCTTAATCTAAACCTCTCATTTAAGTCTTCTATTCTTACTCCTTTATTATGAAAAATGGCCTCCCCAACTCATCAGAAGCCAACGTCAACCCTGCAAATAGTAACAAAATGCAGCATAGAAATTAAGCTGAAACATACAAGCGATGCGAAAAAAATAGTAGAACCAGATACCTGTGTGTAATCCTCTCTGTGGAACACTAAAAATTGTGGAAAAGCAGTGAACAAATGTAGCACCGTCAACCGTCAATGGAGTGAAGATCAGATGGTGGGGTTCGAGATCGGATATCCGGTCTACCCCTTGTAAAACCCCAAATCCCAACTCTCTTCAATCTGGTTTTCGCTCCCGCCCCTGTGCAAAGGGAAAAGATTATACTTAGATACTTTGAGAGTAAATGTTTTCGTTCCCACCCTATAAAAACCGAAAAAAAATACTACAAAACATTTGGGTTGCCACGGGTTTTGTAAATCATCCCAAAAAAACAAAAACAAAAATCCTATAATTTTATGTCCAAAGTATTTTTTAATAGTAGTTGAAAAACTAACGCTTTATTGTATATTTTTGGTTGTGATGAAAGCATTTTTTTGGGTTATATTTTGGCATATTTATTATTATAATAATAATATATTTTTAAGATTATTTATTTTATGTAATGATTTTATTATTAAAATTTGTTAGGATAGAAATGTTGTATTTTTGGAATTTTAATGTGAAAGTATTTTTAACTTAGTTGTATTGAAAATAATTTTTTTTTTCTTTTTTTTTTTTTAAATTGGGTGGGTGTTAACAAAAGAGGGTTTATGGTAAGTGGGTTTAATAGTTAAAAAGTGTTAGTCTCTTAAATGTCATATGAAAAATTTGGAAGGAGTAGGGTGTATATTCTTCTTTAAGTTAAATATATTCAAATGGTTGTGTGAATGGGGTTGTAAGAGCCTATGTTTTCGTCTTGAGAAAATAGAGTCATCTCGAAGTAACTCTCATAGGTTAGGTTGTCATAAGTAAAATATGTTTTTTGTCTTAAGATGTGAACATTTCATTTTAGGGAGTGTGATAATGTGGTTTTAGCGAGGCATTAAATATGGAACGAGCATGTACATTTGGTATGCTAGTGTTGTGTTCTTCTTGAGGCATGAGTGCATGTCTAAGAAGACTCTAACAAGGGTTGAAGAGGTGGACTACTTAGAGACGTTTTGGGGGTTGTAGTCTCACTTAGAGATGTAGAAAAGCAAGTTAAGCACCATGAGAAGTTTTGAAGCAAACTTAAGATATTTGACAAGTTTCATGAAGAAAACTTAGCAGTGGTATTAATTGAACATTCTTTGATCGAAGTTGATACCCTCTCCTTGGCACTACCACTTTGAAAGAAAAAGAAGTAATGTGAAATATATGTGGAACCCACTAAAGAAGTTGGCAAGGTTGTTGCAACATATATAGGTGGTCTTGTCATGTTTCAAAAGGAGTTATTGGAACTTAGAAGGTGACCATTGGAGTAGATTTTTCATGGAGTGTCGGGGAGGTGCAAGGGTGTAGGCCACATCTTACGGGTATATTGTACTTTTGGTGTGCGTTGGTGATGTTAGTGCATTGTGTTTGATGAGCAATAGCTATATAATGTTTCATGAAGGAAAAAACCCACAAGTTTGAGATGTCTTAACCATTTGGCATTGTAAGATGTGTTATGCCCTAGTTTTAAGGAGATAATTAGAACCCTCTCAGAGTATGATGGGTTGTACCATGGACTTAGGTCCGCTTGCATGGGTTGAGGTGTAAAGGTGCCTCATGAGTTAAGGAAAATGATTGCAATGCTTACCTATATAAAGTGTTTATGATATAATATTAATTATTTTTTTTGGAGAATGGAAGAGGAAGATAAGAAAGGAGAGGCACTAAGGCTTATTGTAAATCAATCAAAAGGAAGGAAAAATGTCTCCTATTAGAGATATTTTTCAAGTTGCCTCTTCAATAGTATTAAATTTCGTTGGAGCCATGGATTTAGCCTCAAAAAAATTGATTGGGTACTCGAGAAATGCAAGACCTGACATATCCAAGCTAGTCCATTAGATAGATTCGTCTTGGGTAAAGGTTGCAAATTCTAAGGTGAAAATCTCCCATTTTTAATGTGGGTTTTAAACCTTTGATTTGAAAATGATAAAAGAAAGGTCATGATCTTGAAAGGAGGTCCTTAGTTTTACCAAAAATCAATTCCAATGTTTAATCCATGGTGTGATTCTTTCTATTTGGGTTTTTCCTTAAACATTGAGATCTATCTTTGGGTCTAGCTATTAGTCTATCATTTCATTTATGTGTTGAGAAGGTCTTAAGGGTTGTAGGGGATGCGATGGTTATTTTCCAATACCCCTCCCTTGAAACCTTATAAAGAGATAGTGTGCCCCATTTTGTTGTCATAATATTTCAACCATGAGCTCTTCTTATGAGTATGCCCTTGAAGGGAGGGTATGTAAAGGAAGTAGAAAAAAACAAAATTTCATGTTGAGTCAAAGGAGGGGTATAGATTGTAGGTGTCTCTAGAGGTCTTAACAAAGGTGAAGGATAAAGGAGTTTACCTCTTATTAAAACGCCTTCCATTCCACCATTTGAGTTGCTAAAGGGCACTGAATTTAAGGGTCATAGGTGAGTTCTCACGAAGATCTTAAAAATAATAAGGTAGGTGTGATTTAGCATAGGATTTATTCTTCAATGGTTGACTTTTAGGGTGATATTTCCTAGTAAATGGAAAAAATTGAAGCCCTACCACCCATAGATTAAGTAGAGTATGAGAAAATGTTTCCTAAGTTTCAAAAATTCTCACCATATATTGTCCATGATATCCATGACAATTATGTTCAATTGTCGATAACTCATGTTATGATATCATCTTTGATTCATGGCACATATACTTCTTCAACTAGTGGTGGAGAGTCCAACCAATGAGTAGGTAAGGTTGTTCATTTACAAGGTTGACATAAATGAAGTATTCTCCCTCTCTGCCCAACTCTAAGAGGAGAAGTATGCATACTGGACTTATTATTGTAAACAATTGTAAATATTGGGTTATCTTGAAGTTCAAGGGCTTGAAGTTTTGCGTCAGTGACTTCTAGGTGTGTTAGGTGTCAAGGCATGGTAGGATGTGCTAGGGAGTACCAAAGCATGCCAAGGAATGCAGGGGATTCTAACAAGTGCCACATAGTGCCAAGGGATTGTTAGATGTGCTAGGTGTTATGGCATGTCAAGATGTAAAATATGCTGCTTAGTTGTTTTACGACCACGAATGGATGTGAGCCTTGTCTTCGTAACTTATTAAGTTGTTTGATTTGAGATTCGACGTGAGTATCCTAAGATGACTTATAGGAAGTTCTTAAGTGAACAAGGAATAGTATAGTTGTAGTAACTGTAACTTGGTCAAGCTATTGTAGTCGAAGCAGGATTTGGTTGGGTTCCCAAGTTGCAAAAAAATAAGGGTAGTTGCGAGGGCATGATAAATAAGGAATGATAGGGCGTGCCAAGGAATGAAAAGGTGTGCTAACAAATTCTAGATAGTTTCAAAGCATGTCGAGGAGTGTTGGGGAGTGTCAGGGAATCACAAGGAAGAACTAGGTCAAAATGCATGGAAATGAATGAATAAGAGTGTGTGCCAAGGAGTATCAGTGACTTCTAGGTGTCTCAAGGATGAAGTGTGTTAGGATAATTTTAAAATAGGACTTGTAGGAGGAAAGCCTGCGATTGCAGTAATGGGCTAGACAAAGCAGTCGAGACTTTGGGTTAGGCACAACACTATTATTTCAATAACTTGGTTGGGTACCCAAGTCGCAAAAAAGTAAGGCTATCTATAAGGGCATGACAATTAGGGAGTGCCAAGGTGTGCCAAGGAATTTCAATAAGTGCTAACACATGTTAGATGGTTCCATTAAGGCATGTTAGGCACACCAAGACATGGCAAGTGATAAGGAGGGAGTGACAAGATATGCTAGATAGTTCAAAGGCATGCTAGAGTGCTAGGGAATCATACCAAGATAGTGCCAATGTGTGTTTAGTGTTAGTGAGTGCTAGGAAACACAAGGGAGCACTATGTCAAAATGTCTGGAAATGAATGAATAAGAGTGTGTGACAGGGGGTGTCAGCGAGTCTCAAGTGTGCTAAGGAGGGAGTGACATGGTATGCTAGGCAGCATCAAGTCATGCTTGTGTGCCAAATTGGCATGCAGCCAAGATGTGCTAAGTGCCAGGGTGTGCCAACACATGCTAGGAAGCGTTAGGGACCCACAAGTGAGCACTAGGTGAAAATAATGCATGTAAATGAAAATTAAGAGATTGTGACAGGAAGTGTCAATAAGTTCCAAGTGGGATAAGGAGGGAGTGACAAAATATGCTGGGCAGTGCTAAGGCATGCTAGAGGCCATGGAAACATGCCAAGATGTGCCAGGTGCTAGGGTGTGCCAATGCATGTCAAGGAGTGTTATGGAGTGCAAAGGAAAAACAAGGGAGCACTAGTTTCAAATGCATGGAAATGAATGAATAAGAGTGTGTGACAAGGAGTGTCAATGAGTTATAGGTGTGTTAAGGAGGGAGTGACAAGGTTATATGCTAGGCAGTGCCAAGGTATGCTAAACTACCAAGGTGTGTCAGGAAGTGCTAGGGTGTGTTAGGGTGTGTAAAAGCATGCCAAGGAATGTAGGGGATGCTAACACATGCCACATAGTGCCAAGGCATTTAAGAGATGCCAGGTGCTATGGTATGTCAATATATAAACTGTGTTGCTTAGTTTTTTTACAACCACAATTGGATGTGATAAGCCTTGTCTTGGTAACTTGTTAAGTGGGATGAGTTGAGATTGGACATGAGTAGCCTAAGATGAGTTACATGTAGTTTTTAGGTGAAAAAAGTATACGTTGAATTTCAATGACATATGAGAATTTGTTTTTGGTATTAGAATATTTTATGCAAACACACTCAAGTGTCACAACACATATACTTTTCACAACGAAATCTACACACATTGGGGAATCACCTAGTGCACATGACAATTTTTAACTTTTTCAAACCGTTCTTCGTTAAATACAAACTATAATAGAATAGGATAGAGCTCTTGTACCACAAATCATGACCCTTTACAATCACACTGATATAAGGAATACAACTAGGGCTTGGTGTTAGTCTTTTGATAACCAATCTACCTTGAACAAGACAACACTTTAACCACTTTTTGATGGTGGCCACACATAGCCCTTTTAGTCCACATGTCCTGAACATCATATCTGGCAGGTCCTCTTGCCTCCCATTATGCAACTCCTTAATTTTCCTCTATCAATGATCAAATCCTAATCAGTGTATAGATAGGATTTAGTTGGATTCACTTGTATCATCACTTGAATTGGGGTCTCTCTATCTTTAGATAACTTCACATTTTTCCTTGGAGGACTATTTTGGACGATGGATGCATTTTGATGTATGGATTTGGGCTATTTTTATGTTGGAGATTTGTTTTTGCAAATGTGAAGCTAGTTGGATATACTCTCTAACATTGTGAGTGATAATTTAACTCTATTCTTCTTGTTGTTGCATGCTATTGAATTCACTATAACTAGGGCTAATTGTTGCATGATGGAAATGTGGAATTATGTGTCTATTAAGCTTATTTAATGTATGGGCCATTGTTAGATGAATGAAATGTCTTTGAGACCATTGTATCTCAATAATATTGCACCATTTGTATGAAGTATAAATTCTTGAAGGTCACTTTTCATATTCCTCTAACATTGGACGAAGTTGACTTTCTGGGCCTCCTTGATCAAGAAACCAAATTCTTGCTTATTATCATCCCTAACTCCATATCCCCAAGTGAATTAGGCACTAGTACCTCAAGAAGGGTGATGATTTCCCCCCATTTTTTCACAATTTTCCATTTTTCCCTAGGTCTAGCCCCATTATGTCACCTAGGGCATCAATTTCCCAGAAATCTAGCCAGAGGAAAACTTCGATCTCCTAGAGGCAACTACGTTGGTGGGTCCCCTCACTCTCCTCGGAATTTGGGCCAATTATGATGGTGGAATCTCTAGATACCTCAAGCCCTATCTCTAGGATCAAGTTTTGCCTAGGTGTTCCCAAGGCTAGAACCTAGTAGGATCAATTTGACCCATCGAAGTAAAAACTCTTGCTTGATCCTTTCCCCTCACATTGTCCAGGATAGGAACATCATTGGTTGCTAAATTCCATCCCTAAACCTTGGCTGGGTCCACTTGGTCCCGTGTGGTCCCATTTGGTGTCAAAGGCCTTTCATCAAGGACCATTTGGGAATCCAAGTTCCCAAAGAATTTTATGGATTGAGAACTTCCTTCATAATTCGTATTCTTCTCCCTCAACCCTTCAATCCCCCTCCTCTCTCCCTATAAGATCAAGTCCCTTGCTTAAAAGGCAAGGAAGTCCCACTCTTTATTATATCTTAGGGAAATGGTTTCTAGGGCTAGGGCTAGTTGGCTGGTCCACTTGACTAATACTTTATTCCTTCAAAGTCTGCACATCCTTAGGCCCTATACACCTTCCCTTCTACCAATCTTGTTGTCCTTCACAAGTACAAGAGTTAGGCCTCTTCTTTGACAGTAACCTAACAACCCTCCAACTGTACTTGGACTACCATAAATCTGCCCAACCACAGTCAATTCTTTTTATTGATCTAGGGCCCACAATATTCTCTTCATCTATGGAAATCTTCCACTTAACAATGGTTTGAGTCCTCTCAAAATCATTGTTCTTGTGTATCGACAATTTGATCTTTGTTGTCCAATCTATGAAAAAATCTAAACTACTCCTCTTATCATCCTTCTAACAATATGTAGATGACTGAACTAGGGTCATAAATTAGCCACTGACAGTCCATTGACTAATTTTGTATAGGTTACTTTAGATCTTTGTCTAAAACTCTCTAGATAGTCCACCAAAATCAAATCCTCTGCATGTCAATCCATTCTTCATATGGCACATTTATTCTGCATGCTCAATCTTATGCTCAGGTTCCACCTTCCTTTGGATCTGCTATCTCCACACATACTGAATCTGCAAACCATCTTCCATATCCGCGATCTATATTGCAAAAATAAACCTCGCTCTAAGGGTCACAACCGTTCTTCTTCTACGCAAATTTGTCACAATCTTAAGGGCATACCTTATGAACTAAACATGCTAGGAAATTGTCCTAACTAGGGTTAAAGAAAAAATTGTGGTGATGTTTGGATGGGTGCTAATTTGTAGGGTTTTCCATTTTTATAATTTTCTTTGTTGTGATTTCTACCATGCTACCTAGTTGCTTTCCTGTTGCCCTAGCATTTTAACTTTTTCGATGTCTATCTCTCTATTGTTTCTTGCCCCATTTGAAATGTCATCCTTATTTGGTAGGTGTTTTCTTCAATATGGTGTGAATATTTTTCCATCACACAGCTTCTATGGCGTTTGTCTACTGAAATAGCTTGTAAGGCCCATTCATCAGGGTATTTGATGAAATGAAATGATTATCGATGATCACCAACTAATGGTACCTGCAAAGATTTACTCTAACAATTCTACAGTTTTCCTGTGCCAACAATTATACAACATTTTAACGTCATGTATAAGTCTCCTATGTTCTCTTAGCTGATGCTATAAGAACTTATTGTTGTTGTCAAAGCTTTTAGTCTCTAGTCCCATTGAGCTATTTCAGTTATTTGTGGACATTGATCTATTTTAATTTCATTTCTTCAAATTTTCTGACTGTTATGTGTTACCTTTGGCCAGTGACTTACCTATTCTTTTTCTGCATAAGCATTCCAGCCAGCCAGAGTAGAAGGGGCAGCAGGAGCCACTCAGTCCAGCCAAAGCCCAATAGGGGCATCACAGAGGCAGCAGGAGCCATGCAGGGTTGACGCCATAGGGGCATCACTCAATTAACTTATGGCATAGCACGTGCGTTCGTGGCATACTAAAAAATACCCTTAATTTGACTACATATTGGAAAATACTTCTAAAAGTCACTTTATTTAACCCCCTACCAATACTAACCCATTGCATTTTCCCAATTTAAAAAACCCCTACTTTCACTAGATATTGTAGGTATCTGTTTTTTCATTAACATTTCTTACACCCATTTATATTTATATCCCTAACATAATGATATGATGCCTCTCTTATGACCCCACATGCATTCTACAATTCACCTTTCTTCTTGTGATATACATAAGAGATGCATATTAGTATTCCCACAATGTGATTACTCAATCCACACTCAAGCATATCTCACTATGATTTGTGGCATTTAATGGTCTAAGGCATACAAAGATCAACCATGTTTTAGGAAGATTGATTATGTGCATGTATATAAAATGACGTAAATTTATCTATATGATGATGAAAAATCAATTGATCAATCTTTATGAATATGTTTGCACCAAATAAGGTGTTCAATCACAAGTCTACACCCTCTTCCCTTTGAAAGCTTCTTATTCAAAAATCCAACTACAACCTCATATACTCAAACTAGTGTCTTATTAAGGTGGAACAACAAAAGTTACAGTTTCGAAGAGTTATATAGAGAAGAAAAGGCAAGATGAGGATGAGAGTTATGAGACCCTCCCTTTGCTTTAATGAAAAAAAAAACATTGTTCTCTGTTGTTTTTAATTTAAGTGTTTTAATGAGAGCCCCATGGTATATTTTATTAAGACATCATTTGGAAACAACCCATGTGGATGGAATTATGGTTTTTTAACCTTGGTAATGTGATTTAACGAGATCTTACCACTAGATTTCTTGTTTTAAGGATTATCAAAAAGATTTTGTAAACATTGTAGACAGTTTCCCCCAAGTTCAAACGGATGGTATTATGTGGCTATGTTTTATGAACCTTCCCAACATCAACATGCTAGGTAGGTATACCCCCAATTTTTTCAGTAAGCATCTTTCAAAGATGGGATTTCACATTCAGAGGGATTTATGGGGTCACAACACTATCTTGGTTGGATTGGAGAATAATTAATAAGCCCAATATTCACTAGCTTAAGACAAGAATGTGTTTTCAAAATGATACTAGAAATTTCAAGGCCCATTTGGAAGCACTGGATATGTATTCATAATTACTGTAACAACTATACTCAACAACCTCAATATGAATCTTCAACAGTGTTCCCAAAAGGGTTTCATTGTCACCATGTCACAGAGAAGATTGTTGTTATACAAATGCCAAGGTTATTGTGAAAAAATCAAGATTCGTCATGTTGTCATTAAACATTAGTATACAAATGTGAAACAGGGTCACTCACTGACACATAGGTCACAGTCTATAGATTAATTCCCTTGACAGTCTCATTATTATCTATCCACAAGATTACTATAAATGTCATTTTCAAATCAAAGTTATCTTATGTCACCAAAGGTGTCGAGACATCGTGAAGATATTAAATGATCAATCACCATGCTCAACCACATTGCCTCAAGAATCAAATCTTGCAGCAACCAACTGAATTAAATTTGTTAATAAGCTTCAGAACAAGCTATCTATGATACACAGATAGACTCAAGACTTATTTGCATCTAGCTAGAGAACTCAATACATCAAAATCCTAGACAATTGTATACTTTAAGGCTTGGTCATTAACGTGGAGTAAGTCCTTCAAGTGATATCAAAGTCTTTCTTATATATAGGTATTTCTCTAGGTCGAATTGCTAGCTTTAGGCCGAATTATCCTCTCATAGAGGTCGACTTGTCCTTTGCACTATGACGAGGCCTTGGAGGGTCTTTGACTCAAATAAATTTTCTTTGCAATTATATGCAACATGCCCAAAAGAGTATTCCATACATGACAATGACTCAACTGACTTGTAGACCAAATGACAAGTCCTAGAAGCACTCAATGAGTGCTTGACCTAAAAATAAATTTCCCTTGAGCATGAAACCCATGCCTCAAGAATTTAATAATAATAAATTTATGTTCTCTTTACATCAAATACATAAAATCATGATTACATGTCATTATGAAGACCGAACCTAATTACTTATTTCAACATGGATTACCCCCCTCCCCTGCGTCATCATGCATCACATATATATGTGAGAATTTAAACATATTTATTACCTTACCCATCATTATAACCATGCAATTGCATAGTCATATACTCTAACAAAACATGATTATGTATCCTCACATCAAATGTTGTTGAGCCCCAATAAGTTAATAGACAAATACAAACATTGGCATACATCCTAATATAGGTCTACCCATCTAAGGGCCTCAATGTGGAGCATTAAAATGAGTTGAACATTGTAAGGTTTATCCTAGGATGTTTTCGTTGACATTTTGGGATATTGCCTCCATAAACATTTTGGGATATTGCCTCTATAAACATGTTGAAAGCTCCACACCTTGTCTAATTATCAACCCTTATAGGCAAAGGGAAATGCTTAACTAATATTACTCTTTATGAGTATTGTGCACTTTAAAGGCTAATTTGATATTTCTCATCCATGTATGCATTCCAACATCACCTTCAAAATCATAGGGATTGCATTTTTTCTTTCTATCATTTTCTCGTCCTGCCTTAGTCTTGCAAGTTGTCATGTGAAAAAATGTCATTTAGAATCACCAAGTGATTATTTTTTGTGATTCTTTGTATTTATCAACATTCAAAGTTTGATTATTTTTTTTCCAAAATCTTAGCCTTGTAGCTCATAAACCAATTTGTATGCATACAAAGCTGCACTACTATTGCAACTACGATAGTACAAGAAGAAATAAAATAACAATAAACCCCAAATAAGTAGAAAATGACAACAAGAAAAACAATGTTTAGAGGCATCCAAATAATATCGAGGAAGAGCTTTGCAATGTAGGTTGTTAATTGTATTGATCAAGTAATGAGTTACAAAAGAAGGGGAAACCCTTGGTTATACAAACAGGAAGAAACCAAAACTTCAAGCTCAAGTAACTATTAAGTGTCATGAGACTCTTATTACATGAAAGTGGTCTTTTAAAACTATTGAAATAAGACACCATGAGACCTAATACTAGAACATTAATACATAATATGAGATTATGAAAGTGGCCTGTTATAATTATTGAAATTAGAAACCATGAGACCTAATACTAAAAGATTAATAAATGTACAAGTCTACATACAAGATAGCTCATATTCATACATTTTAATACATAATAAATATGGAATGGTTAGATGCAAAACCTTTTACCCATACATAGATATATGGTGAAGTGGAGTTATGTATAAGCTATCTTAGATTAGCTAGGAGATGGTGATGACGAGATGGCATGGTAGCTATAAACTACACAAAACATCCTAGACTTAATCATGGAATTTTTATAGTAGATTGAGCATGCAATTTAGGCTAAATACCATAAATAACCAGCCTCTCCTTCACGCTCGTGTTTCATGGGTAAGAATAACAATAGAAAGGCCTACTCTGGCAAGAATAAATCATCACTACTTATTTCTAGGCCATTTTGTAAGAAGAGTAGAACAATGTGATTAGATATTACAATTAGCATTTTCTACTTTACCGATTTTTTCCCTTGGCCATTGCTATCCATTTACCTCTTTTAACCATTCATATTGATTTTTGTTCCCACCCACTCACTGAAATATTCATTAAGTAATGTATTCTCACTTTTCATGTCTCAAAATCCAGACAAAATACATTTAATGATTTTTCCATATTCAAATACATTACTGTTGGCCCTTCCTCAATGCCTGCCCACTTGAAGTTGCACCCTGAAAACAAACACGTAGAATTTCATTACATAATAGTCTTGTAAAAAATTCACGTAGAATTATACCTATTAAGGCAAGTCTCATAAAACTATGGAGTAGATTCAAATTAACAATTCAATCAACTAGTTAATAAGACCAATAAAAACTACACTGTACAAATATGAATAATTATGTTCTAACTTCTAAATTTATGAAATTTATTGCAGTATATAATTGGATATACGTACAAATTAGACAATTGGTCTCTTATGTTGTACATAGATCTCAACATGGCCTCCAAAGTGTCTTTCGTTATCTAAAATTTGACATCAGTTTCTCCAGATGAAGATTGTGTAATTTCCTTAAGCTGCATGTGTGGAGCACATATAAATGAATTTTAGAAAGCATTCTAGTGTAGAACATTTCTCTTAAAAATAACCAATAATCAATCATATTTCGAGCATTTTTGTCATATGAACCTATCCTCTATCATGAATGTTAAGCCATTCTTTGATGAGCATCAAAGATCTAAGTGTCTTTGACATCCACACAGTTGACCCAAAACAAAAGGCATTTTATCTTATGTTCCAAAGACATTGAAAAAAAAATAGATGATGTTTTTCTTTGCTTGCATATGATGGCATACAATACATATATTAGTATGGAAAAAGAAGGAATTATAAAAAGTTGTAAAAACAAAATTGCATGAAGCAAAAATACATATAAAACGTAATTTTTCACTCATTTTTTGCAATGCCAGTTTTGTACATATATATGTGAGTTATTTCACAGCCACTGCCTGACCAAGTTAAAAAAATCTGAAATTTCCAGTTCTCTCAAAAATAGACAGATAGCATGTAACTGTCAGCTATACAGTAAATTTTTGAAGTGTCTAATAATCAATCTCATTGTCTACAATAGAAATCATAGATCTTGCCCCAAGTGGCCTCTTATTATTCATAAATTATAGAGAATATTAGCCATCATTCTTCTGCAAAAACACTAGTCTTAAAGTGAGTCCAGAGCACTCTCTCATGTCCAAAACCTTTATGTTTGATAGTTGATAAAATTCTATGGGAAGGCCCTTCAAAGAGTTGCACAGTGAAATATCAAGAAATTTTAGTTGATGAAGTCTGCAAATGGAAGGAGGAAGCATTGACAAGCTTGGACTTGCAGAAAATCTCAGCAACCTAAGTGACCTTAAATTTCCCATGTCATCAAGTAACTTTTGGATAAGATGAAAATCCGTGAAAAACAACCTTTCCACGAAAATTAAACTGCATATGTTTGCTGGAAATTCCTCCAAATCGCTACAATGATCAAAGATAATTTCTACAAACTTAGGAAACTCTAGGACTTGCCCCTTGTCAAATAGAGTCATATTTCCCAATTTCTCCTAGGATCGACAATACTTGTAAAGAGGAGGTAGTATAAACTTCTCAAGGAATACAGACTTGAGCTGGGTAACTGACAAAAGTAATGACATGCCTTTAAGTACTGCATGCTTTGAATTGTAATTGTACATGATAAGAACCTGAAGTTTTGGCATGGTATGTAAAAATGTTGGAAGACAGTATTGACTTGCATCAAAGAACAAAGCCAGAGCTTTCACCTCAGAAAAATCTATTTGAGATCAATCTTGTTCTTCCATTGAACCTATAGTAATGTCCCAAAAATGCAAAAGTTAGAAAGCTGAGATGCTATGCTCATAAAAATGCTTCCTTATTAAATTTGAAAATTTAGTAAATTGAACAAATAATTATTCAATGCTTATGCAGGGAAAAGAAAATAAGTTTCAGGAATGACCTGTATGAATTGAAACAAATTGAACCTGAGATATATGCTCTAGTGCCAACCAGTTTGTGGAATTTACCATCCTCTTTAGCAAGCATGAAAAGCCTCTTATGAATGCCACTATCCTGGCTAGACAGACGCAAGGTTAAATCATGCATCACATCATGTTGAGTAAAGAAAAGCTCACTATCACAATCAAATGAGATGCCTAGACTCCTGATACATCAAAAATTGTATTAACCAAAGGTAGTGATCTGAAAAACACCTTTATCTTTACCAGCTAACACATTGATTTATCTTACCTTCTTGATTTCTGATTTTTTTTTGCCTCAAATTTTTTGCAAATTTGGTGCTCATAAAAGACATTAAAATTAAGTTGAGATACAAATATGAAGAATAAGAAGAACAAAACAATCAGCAAATTTATTGAAGGCAGCAAATCTAAGCAAGTTCCTCACCTTGAATCGCTTGTGAGATTTAGGAGATTTCGACTTGCAAGTTCTAACAAGACCACAAAAGCCTCTTTCCTATCCATTCCACAGGAATATACCCAAATATCCAAAAATGAATCTACAAAGATCTTTCTACCCTTGGGAAATTCCCCCAAGTCCATAAAGCAGTCCTTTGTTTCATCATCAAGGACATCAATACTTGTTTCCAAGCAATGGAGCAGATCCTCTCTATGATGTTTCGATGTAGACTATGCTCTTGAAAGTTTCTTCTTAGCCTTTTCCCAAACTGGCTGTGGCTCATTGCGCAAAGAGCTTCCAATCACCTTGAGGGCAAGTGGTAAACCCATACAGACTGCTTCAACAGACAAATATTTTAGCAGTTAAACATGTTAATCTTTTGCAAAAATATAAAGCATTAAAAAAATTTCTGGAGTTGTTAGCTCTTTGATTTTAGACCTATAAAACAATTTATCTGTCAAAGGGAAATGAAATCAATTTGAGTTTGAACACTATATAATAGGATGCAAAGCATTCAAGCAGGATAGAGAAACAAGCAGTTAGGGTATGATATTTTGAATAGTATGTCATATTCATACCTATTTAACAACAACTTCGTCATTTCTTGTTGGAATCGAAGGTTGTCCAAAGGCCCAGAAACAAAAATGAGATAGGGCATCATCCTTCTACAACATGGACTCTATTTTCTAGTAAGTCACCTATTGACCCTAATCACTTATCAGCCTCATGAGCAAATTAAAATCTGTGAACACTAGACAAAGTATTTACCCTAATCACTCATAAGCCTCACGTACAATTACAAATATGTGAACACTAAAAGAAATGTTCTGCACAAAAAAAGTACCAAACAACTTAAACTCTTTCCGCCAGTATATCCCAGTCAGGCAAATGTTTACGAGAATAACCATATGAAACCTTAGGAAAAACCTTATTGGAAGGATCAAAGTTGGCATCAAACCTTGAGAAATGGAAATTTGAAGACAAAAGCCCAGATGAAATATAATCAGCAACTCCTCCATCCAAATACCCTTCTCCACTCCGTCCATCAACCTGTTGAGCTACCAAGAGATCATTCCATTTTGTTCTGTAGGAATTCCCATGCAGGCGACCCTTTGCATTCATATAAGTCTGCCCTAGCACTCCATGAACTTGTGATGAAAGGACAACCTTATCCATTTCCATATACAAATGAATAAAAGCATCATCATCAGACCTTAGGTCAGGAATCTCAGGACCTGCAATTACATGAATCTCTGCTACGTCCTTCAGAAAAACATTGTAGTGATCAGATGGCAAGAACTTGTGGTATTGATAGTTATCATAAGATATAATGATTTGACCATCTAATGACCTGTAATTCTCTCCTTGTTTAAGATGAATAACTGCACCATCCACTTTAATGTTTTGTAAGAAGCCGGACCCATTATGGATCACGTCTGATCCTTCTGCTGTGCGCAATATGAGTCTATGAGACCAGAAGAGAATTGCAAGAGCTTTTATCCATGTTCTTTGTGGGACTATGGATTCTACAGTGCCTGCTAACTGCATATTCATGTGAAAAGTTTGGTTTGAGATAAGACAGTAGATGGATTCATGTTTTCCATTGAAATCAAAATGCACTCCATCCCAACCTATGAAGTGAGGGTCACCAAATACACCCGGGACAACACTGCTCTGTGCATAAACATTACAGGACAAGAAAATAAAAAATATTTGACTTCTAATAAAATTTATCTTCATATTATATGGTTTAGGTAGCACTTTATGATATATAAATACAAAGAAATATCAAACTCTAAATTATGCTATCTTCTATTAGACCAACTAAAATTTCTATCCAATGGTCTAAGTGACTATCAAAATTCTTCTGCGATTGAATTACAAGATCTCCAACTGGCAGAATACTTCAAGATCTGTCCAAAGGCCCAGAAACAGAAATGAGATAGGGCATCATCCTTCTACAACATGGACTCTATTTTCTCGTAAGTCACATATTGACCCTAATCACTTATCAGCCTCACAAACAAAGACAAATCTGTGAACACTAGACAAAGTATTTACCCTAATCACTCATAAGCCTCAAATACAATTACAAATATGTGAACACTAAAAGAAATGTTATGTACAAAAAAAGTGCCAAACAACTTAAACTCTTTCCACCAGTATATCCCAGTCAGGCAAATGTTTACGAGAATAGCCATATGAAACCTTAGGCAAAACCTTATTGGAAGGATCAAAGTTGGCATCAAACCTTGAGAAATGGAAATTTGAAGACAAAAGCCCAGATGAAATATAATCAGCAACTCCTCCATCCAATTACCCTTCTCCATTCCGTCCATCAACCTGTTGAGATACCAAGAGATCATTCCATTTTATTATGTAGGAATTCGCATGCAGGCGACCCTTTGCATTCATATAAGTTTTCCCTAGCACTCCATGAACTTGTGATGAAAGGACAACCTTCTCCATTTCCATAGACAAATGAATAAAATCATCATCATCATACCTTAGGTCAGGAATCTCAGGACCTACAATTACATGAATGTCTGCTACGTCCTTCAGAAAAACAATGTAGTGTTTAGATGGCAAGAACTTGTGGTATTGATAGTTATCATAAGATATAACGATTTGACCATCTAACGACCTGTAATTCTCTCCTTGTTTAAGATGAATATCTGCACCATCCACTTCAATGTTTTGTAAGAAGCTGGACCCATTATGGCTCACATCTGATCCTTCTGCTGTGCGCAATATGAGTCTATGAGACCAGAAGAGAATTGCAAGAGCTTTTATCCATGTTCTTTGTGGGACTGTGGATTCCATAGTGCCTGCTAACTGCATATTCATGCGAAATTTTTGGTCTGAGATAAGACAATAGATGGATTCAGGTTTTCCACTGAAATCAAAATGCACTCCATCCCAACCTGTGAAGTGAGAGTCACAAAATACACCCGGGACAACACTGCTCTGTGCATAAACATTACAGGACAAGAAAATGAAAAATATTTGACTTCTAATAAAAGTTATCTTCATATTATATGGTTTAGGTAGCACTTTATGATATATAAATACAAAGAAATATCAAACTCTAAATTCTGCTATCTTCTATCAGACCAGCTAAAATTTCTATCTAGTGGTCTAAGTGACTATCAAAATTCTTCTGCGATAGAATTACAAGATCTCCAACTGGAAGAATACTTCAAGATCTGTCCAAAGGCCCAGAAACAGAAATGAGTCAGGGCATCATCCTTCTACAACATGGACTCTATTTTCTCGTAAGTCACCTATTGACCCTAATCACTTATCAGCCTCATGAACAAAGACAAATCTGTGAACACTAGACAAAGTATTTACCCTAATCACACATAAGCCTCACGTACAATTACAAATATGTGAACACTAAAAGAAATGTTCTTTCCAAAAAAAGTGCCAAACAACTTAAACTCTTTCCGCCAGTATATCCCAGTCAGGCAAATGTTTACGAGAATAGCCATATGAAACCTTAGTAAAAACCTTATTGGAAGTATCAAAGTTGGCATCAAACCTTGAGAAATGGAAATTTGAAGACAAAAGCCTAGATGAAATATAATCAGCAACTCCTCCATCCAAATACCCTTCTCCATTCCGTCCATCAACCTGTTGAGCTACCAAGAGATCATTCCATTTTGTTTTGTAGGAATTCCCATGTAGACGACCCTTTGCATTCATATAAGTCTGCCCCAGCACTCCATGAACTTGTGATGAAAGGACAACCTTCTCCATTTCCATAGAAAAATGAATAAAAGCATCATCATCAGACCTTAGGTCAGGAATCTCAGGACCTGCAATTACATGAATCTCTGCTACGTCCTTCAAAAAAATAGTGTAGTGATCAGATGGCAAGAACTTGTGGTATTGATAGTTATCATAAGATATAACGATTTGACCATCTAACGACCTGTAATTCTCTCCTTGTTTAAGATGAATAACTGCACCATCCACTTCAATGTTTTGTAAGAAGCTGGACCCGTTATGGCTCACGTCTGATCCCTCTGTTGTGCGCAATATGAGTCTATGAGACCAGAACAGAATTGAAAGAGCTTTTATCCATGTTCTTTGTGGGACTGTGGATTCCACAGTGCCTTCTAACTACATATTCATGTGAAAATTTTGGTCTGAGATAAGACAGTAGATTGATTCAGGTTTTCCATTGAAATAAAAATGCACTCCATCCCAACCTGTGAAGTGAGGGTCACCAAATACACCCGGGACAACACTGCTCTGTGCATAAACATTACAGGACAAGAAAATGAAAAATATTTGACTTCTAATAAAAGTTATCTTCATATTATATGGTTTAGGTAGCACTTTATGATATATAAATACAAAGAAATATCAAACTCTAAATTTTTCTATCTTCTATTAGACCAACTAAAATTTCTATCCAATGGTCTAAGTGACTATCAAAATTCTTCTGCGATAGAATTACAAGATCTCCAACTGGCAGAATACTTCAAGACCTCACGAACAAAGACAAATATGTGAACACTAGACAAAGTATTTACCCTAATCACTCATAAGCCTCACATACAATTACAAATATGTGAACACTAAAAGAAATGTTCTATACAAAAAAAATGCCAAATAGCTTAAACTCTTTCCACCAGTATATCCTAGTCAGGCAAATGTTTACGAGAATAGCCATATGAAACCTTAGGCAAAACCTTATTGGAAGGATCAAAGTTGGCATCAAACCTTGAGAAATGGAAATTTGAAGACAAAAGCCTAGATGAAATATAATCAGCAACTCCATCCAAATACCCTTCTCCATTCCGTCCATCAACCTGTTGAGCTACCAAGAGATCATTCCATTTTGTTATGTAGGAATTCCCATGCAGGCGACCCTTTGCATTCATATAAGTCTGCCCCAGCACTCCATGAACTTGTGATGAAAGGACAACCTTATCCATTTCCATAGACAAATGAATAAAAGCATCATCATCAGACCTTAGGTCAGGAATCTCAGGACCTGCAATTACATGAATCTCTGCTACATCCTTCGGAAAAATAGTGTAGTGATCAGATGACAAGAACTTGTGGTATTGATAGTTATCATAAGATATAACGATTTGACGATCTAACGACCTGTAATTCTCTCCTTGTTTAAGATGAATAACTGCACCATCCACTTCAATATTTTGTAAGAATCCGGACCCATTATGGCTCACGTCTGATCCTTCTGCTGTGGGCAATATGAGTCTATGAGACCAGAAGAGAATTGCAAGAGCTTTTATCCATGTTCTTTGTGGGACTGTGGATTCCACAGTGCCTGCTAACTGCATATTAATGTGAAAAGTTTGGTCTGAGATAAGATAGTAGATGGATTCAGGTTTTCCACTGAAATCAAAATGCACTCCATCCCAACTTGTGAAGTGAGGGTCACCAAATACACCCGGGACAACACTGCTCTGTGCATAAAAATTACAGGACAAGAAAATGAAAAATATTTGACTTCTAATAAAAGTTATCTTCATATTATATGGTTTAGGTAGCACTTTATGATATATAAATACAAAGAAATATCAAACTCTAAATTTTGCTTTCTTCTATCAGACCAACTAAAATTTCTATCCAATGGTCTAAGTGACTATCAAAATTCTTCTGCGATAGAATTACAAGATCTCCAAGTGGCAGAATACTTCAAGATCTCCAAGTGGTAGAATACTTCAAGCAGATCTGTAGAAGTTGCAAACACCAAAAAAATGGAATTCTCAAAAGACCTAGATGGTTATACAAACCCAAATTGCACTAAAATGTTGCTAGCTTGCTCCCTAAAATATCAAAGGGATTGCAGAACCAAAACAATGGTATGAAGGAATAAAACCCAAAAGGTTGGTTGTGATGCAGAGAAATATGAACAATAAAATTAGTTGCTCTACCATGCAATGATTCATTTTGCTGATATTATTGGCACAGGATATAAGGGCCCTACTTATGACAGGTTCAGGTAAGGAATTCTTCAAAAGGAAAAGAGCAATAACAACACTAGATTGGAAGACCTTAAAAAGTAAAGGGAAACAAAAGGTGCACAATAATGTCTTGATAGGAAGCTAGTCCTCTGCGCGATATTACCTCCCTAACCCTCTCCTCCTACCTCCTCCACGATGGTTCATAGGAACCATACCAGTCGAAGAAAAAAATCAAATCCAGTCCTCCATGAGTTCTCCACGCGATATTACCTCTGTAACTCTCTTCTCCCACCTCCTCTGTGATGGTTAACAAAAACAGTCGAACCAGTACTACCACGATGGTTGATAGGAATAGTCGAATCAGAAAATTGATGGTTGATAGAAACAGTAAACCAGAACAACCATGATGGCGATGGTTGATAGGAATAGTCGAACCAGAAAATTGATGGTTGATAGGAACAATCGAACCAGAAAATTGAATTTACATACCTAAACCTCTCCTCCCACCTCCTCCACCCTCTTTGCCGTTCTTCACTTACGCACTTGGCCCAAAAAAATAATAAAAAATACCCCAAAATATTTATATTTTTATATCATAAATAAAAAGCCACCCACCCCTAGTTATATAGACAATATAATGTTTTTTGATTTTTTGATTTTTTTACCCCAATATGAATGCACGTGATATAATATTGGTTTGTCAGTGGCGCCCTCGTGGTTGACGCAGGCCCAGTCAAGGCAGTGCAGGGGCAGTGTAAGCCCTGCAGGTGTGACGTAGACCCTTACTGAGCAGCGTAGAGGTCGACATAGGCCATTCAGGCTGACGTAGAGGGATTCAGAGTAACGTATTACTGCCATTTTTATTTATCTGTTGGGTGAACCAGTTTTGGTGCCCAGGATTGTTGTACTTAGATTCTGCATAATAATGAAAACCCTCTAGAGCTAGCTACATCGGTTTTCCCACATTGGGTTTTTTCCGGGGACAGTTTTCAAAAAAATCTGTCTGCCACTTTGTTTATGAGCATGTTATTCAATATTTGATCTGTATGTGTAGGTTGCTAGTTGTATTTACTATTTACTTCACTAATTTATTAATATTTCATAAATTAACTTGTAACTTAATTCAAGTAGGAGAAGTAAATCAAGATATTGCAGTAGGGTTTCTTAGATTAATAAATTTTCACATTCCCTAGGTCTAGCCCCATTAGGTCACCTAGCGCAACAATTTCCCAGGAATCTAGCTAGAGGAAAACTTCTATCTCCTAGAGGCAGCTGCATTTTTGGGTGCCCTCACTCTCCTCAGAACTTGGGCCAATTCCAACGGTGGAATCTCCGAATTCCTCAAGCCCTAGCTCTAGGGTCAAGTTTTGCCTAGGTGGTCCCAAAGATAGAACCTAGTAGGATCAATTTGACCTATTGAAGTAAAAACTATTTTCTGATCCTTCCCCTCACCTTGTCCAGGATAGGAACATCATTGGTTGCTAAATTCCATCCCCGAACCTGGGCTGGGTCCACTTGGCCTCGTGTGGTCCCATTTGGTGTCAACGACCTTTCATCAAGGACCATTTGGGAATCCAAGTTCCCAAAGGATTTTAGGGATTAAGAACTTCCTTCATTAGTCTTTTTCTTCTCCCTCAACCCTTCAATCCCCCTCCTCTCTCCCTAGAAAATAAATTCACTTGCTTAAAAGGAAAGCAAGTCCCACTCTTTATTTTATCTTAGGGAAAGGGTTTCAAGGGTCACTTCCCACCTATTCATTGACCTATATGCTACAAGTGACTTCCTAAACTACCGAGACTCCACCCATCGGTGAAATTTCGTGAAGAGAAAGGAGCCTTAGCTGTGGTGACAATGGGCTAAGCCTCCATCGTTTCCCTTGTCCTAGCAGTTGCCCTCTTAGGAACCCCTTTTAGGTCCACTACTAGTTTGAGTGGTAACAAGTTCTTCACAATTCCATTTGTGAACAACTCTTTGGTAAGCCTACTTTTGCCATATTATAGCTCCAAGATGAGAAGTCCAGGGCTATGGAGGCTGCCCTTCTTCTCTCTGAATCAATCCTCTACAATATAGTGAACTAGGGCTAGTTGGTTGGCCCACTTGACTGTTACTTTAGTCCTTCAAAGTCTACACATCCTTAGGCCCTATACACCTACCCTTCTACCAATTTTGTTGTCCTTCACCAGAACAAGAGTCAAGGCTCTTCTTTGACAGTAACCTAACAACCCTCTAACTGTACTTGGAGTACCATCAATCTGCCCAACCACAGTCAATTCTTTTTACCGATCTAGGGCCCAGAATATTGTCTTCATCTAGGGATCTTCAAATCTGCCACCTAACAATGGTTTGAGTCCTCTCAAGATCACTATTCTTGTGTATCGATAATTTGATCTTTGTTGTCCAATCTATGAACAAATATGAACTACTCCTCTTATCATACTTCTAAAAATCTTTAGATGACTGAACTAGGGTTACAAATCAGCCACTAACAGTCCATTTACTAATTTTTTATAGGTTTCTTTAGATATTTGTCTAAAACTCTATGGAAAATCCACCAAAATCAACTCCTCTGCATGTCAATCCATTCTTCATATGGCACATTTCTTCTGCATGTGCAATCTTTTGCTTAGGTTCCACCCTCCTTTGGATCTATTGTCTCCACACATAATGAATCTGCAAACCATTTTACAGATTTGCAGTCTTTGTTGCAGAAATAAACCTCGCTTTAAGGGTCACAACCCGTCTTCTTCTACACAAATTTGTCACAGTATTAAGGGCATACCTTATGAACTAAACATGCTAGGAAATTGTCCTAACTAGGGCATTATACTTATGTACTTCTAATTGTTGTACAACAAACCCTATCCACACATAGAAAAAAAAAACGACTCTTGCCTCCATATGGGACTCAACCTAGCTCATATGGATCCATGAATTCTGGGCATTTCTTTGACAAAATCTTGACATGAACTTCAGATCTCAATGTCAACCCTCAAACTAGGGTTAAATCAGTCAATATTATGCCTACGTCGACTTCTGTTATGGCTCTAAATTATAGTGCAAGCCCTCCTCCATTTATGTTGTTCTTTATCACAGACCTTTCGGCCTACTAACCACCACAAGGCAAGATGACATCAAACCTCTCTTCTATTTCATGTAGAAAATCTAACTAATGTGATTCAATCTAATCTTGTAATGTATTAAAACAAGATACTGAATCCTTCCTACAATTTGTGGAAACAAAACACGATCGCACAATCACATATAAGTAAGAGAAACAAGTTATCAATCACATAACACTAGATGTATCTGGGGAAGCAACTGCTCAAAACCCTCTATCTCTATTTTGTATTAAGTCAAGGAATCATGAAACAATACAATGCTTAATCTCTCTTGATATTCTCCAGCACTCTGCCAATTGTCTCCTGCTGATCTAGGAAAAATCGGTCTAATACTTAGTCAATTCTCAGCCTGCCTTGCTCACGCAATTCCTATGGAATTATCTCCATATTAGTTAGGAAAATCAACCTTCCTTGATTGTGCAATCCATCATGGCATCCTAATGACTTTATAATTACACATGGGAAATTTTCTATAAATACAACTGATAGTCGTGTTCCTCTTAACTGTGTTACAATAAGGATGAAGGGTCTTTTTTATTATTTAAAAATAAGATAAAACCATAAACAACCAAAACCCTAACCCAAGGAGATGTAACACCAAGAGTTTATGGGCCCCGTTGGGATTAGTTGGGCATCCAACTTTCCGCGGTCGTAACTTGGTCATATGATCTTCGTTTGACACACATGATACCTCGTTAGAAATATCTCTTCGAGGACTACAACTGCTAATGTGATTTCTAAGAAATCACCAAACCTTTCATGCCCAAAAAACGTTGTTTGGAGCCTCAAAATGGCTCTGAAAGTTCAGGACCTGAAAAACTGACAAAAATAGTAAATTGTGCTATAATTAAGGAAACTGGAAAACTGAAAGAGACAATGGCGAGGGCCCAAGTGGAATAGGCAGGTGGCCACCAATATCCACCTCGATCACCTTAAATTGAATTTACTTAGCTAACTCAATCATCATGACTTAGTTAACTGACACAAGTTGTTATGAGACGAAATTACAATTTATTGTCCAATTTATTTAAGTGAGAAATAAATTAGATGCCTCACATTCCTCACTCCTGGTACATCAAAATTCCTCACTAGTGTGGGTGCATTTTTTTTTGTCCTTTCTAGTTGCCAATTTCACTGTTTCTTGTTGCAAATTTCAACACCCCCTCTCAGAAAGAAAGGAATTCAATATATCCCCATCCGGTACCTTTGGAATGTTCTGCATGCTACACTTCTCTAGTGTTGTTTTCACATGCAAATCTTGAAACTAAATAGCCTCTGAACAACTTAATCATTATAATGCATCTGTCATCAGAGTCTTCTGACTGCTGCTAGCTACTACACCTGTATAGTACTGGATTCTCTGCGCTGTTGTTGACATCTGCATCCGTGCCCTTTGAAATATTTATAAATCTGATTTGTAATCCAGTATTTGACATCTGTCACTATGATTTCTGTCTTGCTGACATCTGACTACATCAATGTAACTGATCCTTCCTACTACTATTGTACTTTGGGCTCCTCGTAGCTAGGTTCAATCCATGAGACATGCCATCTCAATGGACCTTGCCCAAATTTCTTATCTTGGGATTATGTCTACACATCACCCCACCTTACACCTCAACGTATGGATGCTCCCTCTTCCCATCTGGCAAGAAATTTCCCCCTCATGGAGGTCTCTGCTTGAGTGGACGCTTCCACTCAGTCTCCTCTCTGCTTCTCCAATTGTAGCAGCTACTCCACAACCTTCTGAGACTGCTTCTCATGAGGATGCATGTTGAGAGGTAATTTATGCTCCCTCTAAACCACCAAGTCTCTAAATTTTTCCTTTCTCCTCAAAGCTTTGCATGCATCTGGTACCTCAATTACATATAGGTTCTTGACTCACACACAGTGTAATTGCCCTGACATTACAAAAAGTTTCTAAAAAAGAGTTGATTTTAAATCGATGATATCTCCCTCATCCGAGCTCCTATTCAATCGATTTTTTTTCCCATTTGGGTAGATTTTCGCAAGGAATCCAAATATTCTATTTTTTTTTGAAAATTTTACACCAAAATATTCAAATATTCTCTGCAAAATCGCCCCCAAAAAATTCCTGCTCTGATACCATGTAGAAAATATAACCAACGAGATTCAATCTAATCTTGTAATCTACTAAAACAAGATATTGAATCCTTCGTACAATTTGTGGAAACAAAACACGATCGCACAATCACATATAAGTAAGAGAAATAAATTATCAATTGCACGACAACATGATGTATTTGGGAAAGAAATTTCTCAAAACCCCTCTATCTCTATTGTGTATTAAGTCAAGGAATCATGAAACAATACATTAATGCTTAATCTCTTATGAGATTCTCTATCACTATGTCAATTGTCTCCCGTTGATCTAGGTAAACTCGGTCTAGTACTTAGCCAATTCTCATCCTTACTTCAACCTACCTTGCTCATGCAATTCCTAGGGAATCAACTCCTTATTAATTAGGAAAATCAGTCTTCCTTTATTGCGCAATACTTCATGGCATCCCAATGACTTTATAATTGCACATGGGAAATTTTCTCTGGATACAACTAATAGTTATGTTCCCTTTAACCTCTGTCTCAACTAGGTATTCCTCAAAACTGATATGCATGCAACTATTAATAGTGAATTATCAGTTATATGATTGATCACTCATTGTGAGTTAAATCTAATTTAATTCATTGGACCTCTCACTAGCTCATCACTCAGTTAGAACCATTTAAACTGATTTTAACTCATTTAATCAATTTAATTACACTTGCACCCCACTAATGCATCAATTTCAACTGGACCCCAAAAATATTAGAATCCCTCTAGATGCCTCATCTTAGACCCTCAAGAACTTGAATTTCTTGAGCTAACTTGGTCATCATGACTTAATTAACTGACACAAGTTGTTATGAGATGAAATTACAATTTATTGTCCAATTTATTTAAGGGAAAAATAAATTAGAAGCCCCACATTCCTCACTCCTGGTGCATTAAAATTCCTCACCAGTGTGGGTGCATTTTTTTTTTTTCCTTTCTGGTTTCCAATCTCACTGTTTCTTGTTGCAAATTTCAGCATTTCAGAATTTTATGCGGCCTTCACACAAAGACACCATTGAAATCACATGCCCAGATTCTCATGAGAAACCTCTCTTAAGCTCGATCTACCAGAAGAGAACCAACAATATGTCATCCTACTTCCTAGCACAAACCGACCCTTAAGGTATGCAACATTCTTCTGAACCCTCACATGATGATCTTGCTCTTGGAGGATGATCATGACCTCCCTTTAGCAACCCTTACTCGACCCTCGTACTCGAACTACTTTAGGAATACATCTCTCTTCACCTCCTTGATGTGACAGATAGTGGGAATACATGTCAAACATGCTAAGATGTACCAAGTGATAAGGCATGCCAATATGTGCAAGGGTGTGTCAATGCGTGTCAGGGACTATCAAGACAAAAAAAGGGAGAAAAAAGTTAAACTACAAGGAAATGAACACATAAGAGGGTTAATAAGTAATCAGTTTACCTTTTCCAAGAGGGGCATGCTAGGCACACCAACACTAGGTGCCAAGTGCAAAGTCTTAGTGCATTATAAGTGCCAAGTATTCCTTTGTTGCTTCTCCTCTACTTTCCAACAATTGATAATCACAAATAAATTTAATATTAAACCATGCCAAATCATACCAAGGCATCTCAACATATTCCATACATGCTAAGACTTTCCAAGTGCCAACATGTGCCAAGCGCCAATATGTGTCAGGGACTAGTGTTATGCATGTTATGAAGTGGAAGGGAATGTTGAAGAGTGCTAAGGTGTGCTAGAGAGTGATAATGCATGTTGATGAGTGTTAAGGATTACTAGGAAAAAACATTAAGGGAGCACTAGGCAAAAATTCATGGAAGTTAATGAATATGAGGAACGTGTGCCAGAGACTAGTGTTAATGAGTGTTAGTTTTCATGCCAAGGAGGGACTAACAAGGTATGCTAAGCATTGGTAAGGCATGCTAGGGAATATCAAGGCATGTCAAGAATTTCCAAAGTGTGCTTGGGAGTTCCAGGGTGTGCTAATTATATCACGTGCCAATTAATAGTGCCAAGATATGCCAATACATGGTAGGTGCTAAGGATGTGGTGCAGGGTGCCAGGGCATGTCAATGTGTGTCAAGGCAACAAAATGAAGAACCAATAAGAGGGTTAATAAGTCAAGACTTTATCTTTTTGAAAAGGGGCATGATAGGCACACTAATAATAGGTCCCAATACATGCCAAGTGGCATTGTGTGCCAAGTGCTAATGTATGTCAATGCATTCAACCAAGGTGTTCTAGGGCATGTTAGGGACTATATGCAGCATGCCAACACATGCTAGGAGAGTTCCATGTTGTGCTAGTGCATGCCGCCATGTGCTTGGGCATCAGTGTCATCATGAGATGTTCTAGGTACAAAGATGTTTCAATACATTTTGGGTGCTAAGAAATGTTAGTGTGTGCAGCCAAAGCATTAATTTAAGGTGTGCCTAGATTGGTGAGGATCGTTAGGTCTTTCTCATTAATAGAAATGTCAAATCTTGATTATGTATTAAATAATATATTTCCTACACACAATAGTGGAACTTTATCTAAAGGGAATTTTCTAGATAATAAACTTAATATATATGAATCTTGTGTTGACTCATAGGAAATCCTTATTCGACTAGTCATTACTTGAGGGAAATGATAAACACTAATTACTTCTAAAAAAATTGACTAACCCAAACCACTATGGCCTTGGACATATTATAAAAAATACTCCACAATAATGGTATTAAATCGTTAACTTTTGACAAAAAATATATTAACAGGCACATAGCGTCATCAAAAACTCATTGGAATGATCAATGATGACGGGCATTTTTTGACCGTCACCAAAAGTAACAAAAAGTGCATTGGTGAGGGTCATTAAAGTTCGTCACTAGAAGTGTCACCAAAGAGAGAATTAGAGATGGGCCTTTAACGACCCTCACCAAAAGTCTCACTGAAAATGTCTTTGGTGACGGACCATAAAGGACCATCACTATATACACTTATAGTGACGGTTTTTTAATTATCAATGATGACAAACATTTTTTGACCGTCACCAAAAGTAACAAAAAGAGCATTGGTGAGGGTCATTAAAAGTTTGTCACTAGAAGTGTCACTAAAGAGAGAATCAGTGATGGGCCTTTAACAACCCTCACCAAAAGTTTCATTGAAAATGTCTTTGGTGACGGACCATAAAGGACCATCACTATAAACACTTACAGTGATGGTTTTTTAAGGACCGTCACCATATGTGACATTGGTGACGGACCTTAAAGGTCTGTCACAAGCATGACCCTCACCAATGTGAATTTTTCTTGTAGTGGCAATAAAAACAAGCTTCCATATGACAACCGGAGAGTGGTTCATAGTTCCACCAATGGAACCAACGTAGTGCATCCTTTGCCTGCGTCCAAACAAAATTTAACAAGTGCTTTCCCAGCCACTTGTTTTCTGCCATAGTCATCTCACAAGCTGGAATCATGAATATACAATTTGGTGTCAATGGTGCACACCAGGAATCATGTGGCTTCCCCCACAAACCACCAATGAGATAGCTAATATCAATGCTACAAAAGGCTGCAAGTACATCATAATAGAATATGCAAGAAGAGATAATTCTTCTTGATACATCATGCTGCTCAAATGAGGAAAATAAGTACAATACAAAATGTGAAATTATACCACCTCCATCATGTACTTGAGATATTGATCTGAAATGGCTCAACTGGAATATTTCCCTTACCTCTAATGAGTAGGGAAGTGGCTGTGACTTCCTATCTATCACCATCCGGGCTATGCATCTCTCCATATGCTGAAATATGTCCTGCTGGATGCCCTCCCAAGTGAACTCCTCTGCCAAAGAAATGTATGCATCATAATGCATGGAAAGGAAGTCCTCATGTGCTGCAAGTAGCAACTTCTCCTTGAGACTAGAAGCTCTAGTCAAGAAGAATCTTCCATGTGAATAGATGACCATATCATCCACCATATACTCATCATCTCTATCCGGGTCATCGAGAATCATGCATGCACCAAGATCCTTGGAGTACTCTACTAAGAGCTGAGATCTCCAATAAGGATCAATCCTCCTAAGAGACAATGTTGGTGATCTGGCATATGAAGCTCTCCTCATGCTGTTGCCTGTTACTTTGACATCCCCTATGCCAAATTTATCCTCCAAAATATTCACCTCTCCAAAATCCAAGAGTGGTGAGCCCAAAAACAAGATGTCCCTCATCAACTCTAGATCAGGAGGCCTCCCAGGTGGAATGCCTCCATGTAGTGAGACATCAATGTCAAGAGTAGACTGCACATATGGTGGGGTAACCTTGCCCCTGCCCTCACATCGTAGTACAGTCTGCCTCCTCTTTGCATTATCTTCGTGAAATAGAGAAGGGTGTGTGCCTCTTATCAGTTGAGGCTGCTCTTCCTCCCTACCTCCTTCTTCCAACTACAATGCTACACAATCATGCTACTCAATGATTGTGCTTAGACCTCCATTTATGAGATCCCGTGGAACTTCTTGCAAGGATAAAAGAATCCCTCCTGTTGGAGCATGTGCTCCTCCTCCCTCTGCATGAGGTACTGGATGTGCTCTAGATGTGACAACGTTGTTGCGCTCTTCTTCATCAATGTGTATAGGCAACATCTCAACAATTGGATCCTCTTGTGAAAAAGTGATCCGCATGCCCTCTTTTTAGGAATATGAACTACAGGTCTTGCCTCCAGTAATGTATAATTCAAGATGTCTGCTTCTACCATGGTTTTTTGAAGTGAAGTTTCCTCCATCGCATGCAAGGGTTTTTTTCTCTCAATTTTCCCTTGCTCATGTGTCTTAGGAATTTTTTCACCAAACCTTGCCACGAATGTTTCAATGAATCTTGCATAAGAGGAAGTGTTTGCATTTTTTAAAGAACAAGATTAAAAAATCCACCATGCATGGGCCTTACCTCTGAAATGTAGCGCTGCAAATCTGATGGCCTTATCTTTAGAAATATGATGCTGCTGAAAATAGGAGTCTAGCTCCTTCACCCAAGCTCCAATTGAACATGTGGGTGAGCTTTCAAAATTAGATAGAAGAAATATATCTGCATCTTGCTGCTTGCTCTTCTCCACTTGGATCTTGAAAAACCCCTGGAAATCAGTATGATCTTTAAACCTCTCAGTTTGAGATTCATACTCCTACAACAAATCACTAAGAGTTTTCCTCTTACGCATTCTTCCTCCTCCCATCCATCTCAAGATAGATTTGGGCACTTGACTACGCTATGCATCATGGTGTGTAGCTACATGCTCACACTCACCATGTGAAAATATAGATTCAGCTCTATATACAACTTCTCTTGGAGATCCCATCTCCACTCTCATTCTCTTCATCTCTCCTTGAAAGCTCTACATATATTTTGGAAGAAGCTTTGTAAGTTTGTATTCCTTTATCCCTTCACATATTGGAGCCTTCTCCTTCTGTCCATTTCTCTTAAAATTATAATGGCATGAGATACACAAGATGAGCTAATATTGAAGCTTTGATACCATTTTAATATCCCAAAATAGGGAAAATAAGCAGTATTGGGAATAAATTAAGATATTCCAATTTTGGACTGCTCAGCAATGCATTCAAAGAAAAATGCATTTTCAGAAATGAAAGCCATGGAAATGAAAATAATCACTTGGATCCCATATATACATCCATATAGCATCTAAGTACAATATGATATTAGAAATAAATGAAACTAGGTGAGGTAAACAGACCTCCCACACTAGTATAGCTGAAATTGACCAAAAACCCCAAACACTGCTACTTAGAAATTATGCACAAAGGGAACAACGTAGTTTTTAAAAGGGTTTCACTCAGAAATTAAGAAGAAAAATATATCTACTCATATATTATACAATCATTCTCATAAACTGAGATCTAGTCTCCTTATTACAACTACAAGAAAAATCGGGAAGGGTTTCTTGTCAAACACTCTACATACAAATGTGATATTCAGAAATTTACTGAATCATCACTGCAATACTGAAGCATAAGAGTGTAAAAGGCTGGAAATATCTCTGATATTATGTATATCCCTCAAGGACTTCCTCCCATGAGAGGATGAAATCCTCAATCATAAGAAAACACTGTTACGGAGCCACTAGACCATGCACTGAAGACGCCTCCAAAATAACACATTCCCTAGCTGGAACAATGCTAGGAATGTTAGGGAAATGTGTGGTCTACTACCAAAGATCTGAAATGAGCTCAAGACCTCTCCAAACAGGTCTCCCGATAGAAGGAAAAATCCCTCTAGTGAGAAACTAGCTCAGAAAAGAGGGATTCCAATCCCTTCCACTGCTGCACCAAGCAACACTGCACAATAGCCTGCAAAAAATGCACTGATAAAGTAGGTTGAAGCTTGGCCTAAAAACCTAATGTGGAAAATTAATTCAAACTCTCCCAATAGGCTCCTCAAGGAAAGTGGTGGGATTCCCGCTTGGGAACACTCGGTGCTAAACAACACTGCTACCCTGCTAAACAGAAAGAGGGAGAAAAAGTCTGAGAAGACAAGAATAATAATCTAAAACATGAATAATGATTCTTCCATCCTCTCCCTTAAATAAAACATGAGTTTTCTTGCCCTTGGCCCCACTCAATTAGGTCATCTCCATCCAAAGATGCATCTCCCTCCAAAACTGTGTTATTCCTTCTTTGATTCCTCCTCCTCCACAACTGTGCTGTTGACTTAGTCAAAGTAGACTGAACCATCTTGATATTATCCCTATTCATACATGGAGGTGTTTTATTAAGCTATAAAGAGTGTCCCCTTTCATATTTGGAGTGTTTTTATTCCTCCTTAGGAGACTTATGGGCTTTTCTACCCATTTATTCACCGGTTAGAGATGTTGCTAACTCTAATGTTCCATTTAGCTTTGAGGCTAAAAATTTGGAACATTACAAATGGTGACGACATGAGGCTTGTTACGAATTTAATATATTATTTCATATATTAGTGTAGTAATTTAGTTAATATATATATATATATATATATATATATATATATATATATATATATTAGTGTAGTAATTATGTTAATTTATATATATATTATCACAATTAATTAAATAATTAATTAATTACTTAATTAAATAAAACTAGCCGTTATTATTCGATTTTAATTTTCAAAGTCAAACTTAACCGTTATACTAATGGCTAGTTTAGCCATAAAATATTCCAAGCTATTAGATCTAGATCTTGGTTAATAATATTTTATTATGTACCATTATCAAGGATAACTCAATATTTTGTTATAAATAAGATTAGGATTTTCCAGTCATTATTTACCTTTGATCCTTTTATCATGGTCGAATTTTGATCAATTTTATTTTCTTTTTTCTTATTGAGCTCCCCATTGATTTCAACACGTCTTGGGTTTTCTACACCATTGAGAGAGATAACTGCTAAACATAATTATTATTTTTCTTTATAGGATAATTTGCATCAATGAAAGAAAACATTAGAGGTGGAAAACAAATTGAAGATGGTGAAAGGGGTGATGGTAAAGTTTATTTCCCTTGCAAAAAATGTTGTATGAGAAATAATGTTAGAGTTTTAATAGCAACATCAACAATGCATTGTAGGAAATATGGGCACATTGATGGTGGATTGAATGACTATCATCCCGTGGTAATTAATTATCTATCTTCATTTTGATTATATCGTAAAATTTTATATTATTTTAATATTTTTTATATGCGCACTAATGTTTAATGATTGTTTGTAATTTTAATAAAGGCACAATTGTCCCCCAACTTTTTGTAGAACTAGCTTCCACAGCTAAATAGTAGTAGATTAGATAATGTTGCACCAGTACAAGAGAATATTGCAGCAAATATTAGTATTGGAAATGATGTTGTACAAGGTGAACATGAAGCAAATGATGAATATGATTTTAATGATCCCATGGAGGTAGATGATGACAATAATGAGACAGTTCACATTAATGATGGGACAAATCAAATGATATAAGACTTGTATGGTGAGTCAGATGATGATGGTGGAGATAGTGACAGTGTTTAGGATGTACCTCTGATTGAAACGTCAAATGAACGACTTTTTGAAAACTCAAATGCAACTCTTCTCTTTGCTACAGTGTTGTTGGTGAACTTAAAGGTTATGAATAATTTGTTGAACAGATGTATGACATAGATCCTAAGGTATGAAATATGTATATATAATCACATATATATAAATGTTGATTATTTTCCCTTTTTTTAGTTGTAATAAATGTGTAAAATAATAATTCAACACTTATATATGATTAATAATATTTACATTAACTATTTTTTGTTTATGTTGTAGATTGGTGGGTGAATTTTTGTTACCATCACCAAATACTTTACCTCGAACATATCAAGATCTACGTGATATTATGAAAGACTTTGAAATGGAATATAACACTATAGATGCATGTCCTAAAGATGATATTATATATTACGGAGAACATGCATCGAAAAAAATAATTTATGATATGTGGTACCAGTAGATATTGAACTGATCAACTAACAAAATAGGGGCCTCAAAAGGTTCTTCATCATATTCCCATAATTCCACGTTTGCAGCGAATGTTCAGGTGTAAGAGCATAGCACCATTTATGGATTACCATTCAAAGAATAGAAGTGGATATGGTGTTCTTCGAATGCCTACAGATGGTTCTGCATTTAGGGAAATTGAGGAAAAATATGTAGATTTTAAAAATGAACCTCATAATGTCAGGATTTCATTGGCAGCTGATGGCATTAATCCATTCAGAGAGCTTAGATCTACTTACTCAGTGTGGCCTATTTTCATTATCAACAATAACATTCCTCCTTGGATGTCAATAAAGAGAGAGCACATAATGTTGACTATGATTATTCCAAGTATTTGATACATTGTTTTTTCGAATGTAACATTTTCATTTCTCTCGTTGTTTGCATAATATCTTTTATTTATTTATTTACTTATATATACATATATCATGATAGTAATTATGTACCATAATTTTGAACAATTAGGTAAGTACCTGGTCAAAGATATGAATGCATATATTGATCCTCTTATCGATGAGCTAATAAAGTTATGGCATGGCATCACTATGTATGACATCACAAAACCAATCAAGAAGAAGAGGTTTCAATGTCGTGGAATGAATGTATGGACAATTCATGATGCCCCAAGACTAACACATTTTTGTGGTATGTAATATTTCATTTCAATTTAATATAGTATATAATTATCTAAATTAGATATACCATATTGCATGTTTTAAAAATGATCTCATAGTATAATTGTTATTGATCCATATATTGCAGGTCTTCAAACAAAGGGTAGATTTGCATGTCCAGTTTGTGGCCCTAAGATGAAGTATCCTTATTTGCCAAACTTAGGAAAGATGGTGTTTGATGAGTTTAGGAACTTCCTCTCTAGGAACCATAAGTATCATACTACTGAAAAAACATATTTTCAATGGTAAAGAAGAAACTAGATTAAAACCACGAAGAATGACACCTCAATTGTGGAAGTTGGAATATAAAAGAATTAATAATCATCAAGCAGCTGGTATGTAATTTTTCTATATATGTATATTTATATATTAATTGTTTATGTAATATTTGGAATTTTGGTTTCAATTAATGAATTTATTTGATTATATTTGATAATTATTGTTCTGATTTATTTTATTCTTTGATATCAAGGTTGTCGCCGTGAAGGTACTAATATTGTACTTCCACCTGGAATGAAATATTATCCTTCTCAATTCACGAGGTTGCCCTACTATGAGGACCTAAAAATAGCTCATTTGTTTGATACAATGCATATCGGGAAGAAAGTGATAGAAACGTTATGGAGAATCATAGATGGTGCTCATGATAGAGATAAATTGACAAAATTTGTGCTAACATTGAGAAATTGAATCATGCAATGAAAAGTGTGATCGACTAATCAAACAACAATGGAGGTCAAAATTATAATAATATTCCATGGTTATTAAAATAACAACAAAGCAATGATGTAAAAGAGGTCGTTAGAAGAATTAAATTTCCAACAGGTTTTGCTTCAAACATAAATAATATCTTAATGAAGAAAGGTGACTTCAGTGGGGTGAAAACACATGATTGGCATACCTTTGTTAAGGTAGTTGTTTTGGTATACATTTTTGTATATTATTCCTTGAATACATATTTTAAATTTTCCTTTTTTTCTGTTTAATTTGGAAACCAATAATGATTCATTTTGTATTGTTATAGTATGTTCTACCTGTATCTCTCCCAAACAACTTCGACAACAATGTCAAAAAATTTATATATGGTCATAGTAAATACATGAGGTAAGTAGTTTTGATTTATACGCAAAATCTCACTAAAATTTCTTTTTGTACTTAATGACATGATGTGTTAATTTAAATGTAATGTAATATATATTATGTTTCATTGAAATAACCTTGCGTAATGATTTGCAGATGGTTGTCATTGAAAGAAATCCATCAAGATGAAATAAAGTATTGGAAGAGAGAAATTCCTTGGCTAATGTGTGAAATGCAAAAGTATCTACCTCCAACATTTTTCAATGCACAAGAACACTACTTGATACACCAATTTGAGGAGATTGAAATGTATGGACCAGTACACACAAGGTCAATGTGGATGGTGGAGAGGAACTGGAAATACTTGAAGGCTTTGGTTAGACAAAGAGCACAACCTAAGGGTTCTATGGTGGATGGATATGTGGTATATGAATCCATGGTGTATATTATTCATTATATTACTATATTAGTTGCACCAACTATGGATGTTGTGGATTGCATTTGGGATGTGAACTCCATCAAAAAATTTGAAGTGGAGCACCTGTTGGGAAAACGTGGAATGAAGAAAGTGAGAGGTAAAATGTTTATTATATATAATTCATATAATGTTTCATTTTTTTACATCATGTATATGATCATATTCATTTAAGTCTTATTCTTTCATCGTTTATTAATTAATATAATTCACCATGGTTATAAGTTATATTTAATATTGGTGAATTATTGTTTTTTTATTCAAGTGATCAAGATTATGAGGCACTACTTTTATACATGGCAAACAATATTGTGTTGATGAGTGAATGGATTGAAAGATGTAATTAAATTAATGATGATAGGTTATCATGGCAACTACTGTATGAATTGGTTAGAGAAGCTTATCGTAGTGGATATGGAAATGTTATAGATAGGGAAATTGATTTAGCATATGGTTTGAAACATAAAAAGGTAAGAAATTAATTCAACTATTTTATTCATTACTCATTTTATATCATATTTATAATGTGACAACAAGTTTGATTTTTCAGATAATTTTCAATCTGTGTAAATTATATAATTAATCATTAATTTAGAATGCATCTTTTTCATGTTTGGCATATTGCAGTTGAAACACCACAAGGCTATGTGGTACAATGGTCATAAATTTAGCATTAAATAGTTGGATGATAACAATAAAACTTCTAATAGTGGGATAACTGCAGTATTCCAGGTCACTGATTTTTCCTCCAGGAGTGACAGACATCCTCGAGAATCTGAAAATAGATATTATGGGTTTTTAGATGATATAGTTGAGTGTGAATTTAATTCCTTCAAATTAGTTTATTCGATGTAAAATGGTATAGGCCATGAATGAATGTATGTGATGATGACAAAACTCTTGTTCATCATGAAAATGGATTTCCAATGGTTAAAACATCGAAGTTTGAAGTAGGAATTTTTTTTATTTTTTTTTACAAGCCAATGTGAACAAGTCTTTTACTCAAAGGTTATAGGTGAAAACGAATGGTCATTTTCTATTAGATATGATCCAAGAGGAAGGAAAATAGAGTATACGCTAGAGGAATAAGATGATATTGATCAAGAAGAAGATGATGCAGTGGCAGATGAGCAGGAAGATGCATTGACAGACGAAGAATATACAAAATATGAACCAGGCATAGGAGATGAGGCAAAAATTATTGATGATGATATCGATGAGGATATTATTGAAAATGACATAATTGATGATGATGATGACATGGTCGATCATTTCAACACCATTTTTGAATTAGATGTGTGTATAGATGTTGATCAGTTGGATGGAGATCAAGGAGATACAGAAGAAGAATATTGATATAGATGTTCTGTTCGAGTATGAGATGGTATGTTATAACTGTATATTTTAATATGTAGGAATTATTGTCTTTAAATAATTTAATAATTATGTGGGTTTATTTCATGTTGTTTATTATTTTAAACCAACAATTGAATTTCCATACTATTGTACACAATAAACTAAAATTATGTATTTATACAAACACATGAAAATTTTGTTTACGACCTTAATCAATTTTTGGTTTGTTAGTATTCTACTTCATAGATTGGGTATTGGGAAAATGAGAATGATGTGAGGGGGATGGGAGGGGCCATATGAGCTTCCACCTTCAGGTGGTTGGCCCTATTCAGTAGAGAATAAATTATTCTTGAAACAAGAGAAGCTCATTCCTATTTATTTGCATTATCATAAATGTCATCATTGTTCTCATATTATTGTAGTGCCAAAATTGTTGTAATTTTTAGAAAACATTAGGTCACTTATGAAATGATATTACCTTGCACCATTATCTTTATAAGCCAAGAGTGACCCGTGAATGGGGCCAACATTGATTATATGTTTCTCAAAAGAGTCTTCAGTAAAAAATTAATTAATATATTCCATTGTAATTCACTATTAATTCCTTCCAATCTCAACAGATTCAACACCATTTGGGCAAACAATTTCACTACCTCATGGAGTTCTATTTGTCAAAAATTACCAACAGAAAATCCACTCACGAATTTGCTCAATTTTTACTCGTGTGTGCTCTACACTCTCTGCAAATTATTCTTCCTCACTTCTCAGGCACTCAACACCTCCTCTATACTCATTAATAAACTTTTACACTCAACCCCCACCTACATTTCCTTGCTCTATCCAAGGAAGACTTGTGATTTTCTTGGCCTATAATATAATTTTTCGTAGGTTGATCACAAAATTTGAAATGAGTATTGCTTGTACTCTTGGAAATCAACATCTAAGGTAATAGGATTTGGAAGAGGTCCTTACCTTCACAACAAGATGACATGATCATTAACAAAACCCTTTAATTGTAATGACATCCTTAATTCTTTTTCTCTCATTTAATATCCTATTATTTGTTGAGATTCAACAAGATGATGAGCTTAGTGAAAAGAGTCGCCTTCACTAAGTGGGCCCGCAGGCTATATTTGGTGCAAGTCTATTTTTAGAATATGTCTATTTTTATACATGGTGATCATATTTCAGAAGTTGCAGGATGCTATTTGTGGATGGTTGGTTAAGTTGGAAAAATAGATGAAATTCTATTTTTAGAATATTGGGCAAAGTCTATTTATAGATCGTCGATCTAAAAATAGATGTGTCGATTATTATTAGCTCTTAATAATAATCCGACAATAAACATCAACTTATTATCTTGGAGCACTTTATTTTAGTATACAGATCTGGAAAATCAATGGGCTAAAGGAATTACACAATTCCTAGGGTTTACTGGTGGTTCATGCATGGAGGACTCAGTTAGAACTGAAGTGGAAAAGTTATGATAGAGTTGGAAGAGTAGTTCATGGAGTTGTTATTCAGTTTAACTCAGTTAATGGAGTTAAACTCAGTTGAGCTAGTTGTATCTAGTCTAACTAAATGATACACTAGTGAGAGTGGAGAGAATTAATTAGTTAATTAATTCACAAATAATAACTCATTAATCAACTGAAAAATATAGCAGTTAACTATAGTGCATGACAGTTCCAGTGGAGACCTAGTGGAGAGATAGGTGAAAGGATTGTGAGACCAATGAGGATTGTGTAGTCAAGGCAAGGTATATTTGAATTCATTCATAGCTATTCTTCAGCAGGGATTGTGCAGTGGAGGCAGGCTATTAGGTGGCAAGAAATCAGTGCATGGATTTGTAGATTTCTTTTGATTACTGTGTGATGATTGATTGTACTGAGAGCTTGATGTACTAAGATTTTTATGATATTGTTACATGATCTCCATGATACATAATATATGATAGTTGGGGTTTTCAGCTTCAGGCTTTCCCATTAAACAACTGTGTTATGTGCGATTTTTTTTATTTGCTTCATGTGTTTGCAATTGAGTTTAAATTTCCACAAAATATTAACAGTGGAAGGATTCTGTATTTAGCAGGAAGATAAAATATTGTTAGATTAGGAGAATCTAGATATATACATGCATATTGTATATAATTTCTACATGGTATCGAAGCAGTGTTAGTTATTGAAGATTGCAATTGTCAAGAATTGCTGAGTTTGTGCTGGTGGAAAATTTGAATTTGCTGCAAAAAATTATTGGTGTGACAATTGAGTATACATTGAAATGTATTTCAATGGGTTGCGATTGGAGTATGCCCTTGATGGTAGCTCGAATTACATAGCCTGGAAGGATAGGATGGAGGCGGTGCTAGAAGATAATGGACTGAAGGAGTTCATTGATAGTGATGTTCCTAAGCCTAGTTCTAGCGATGCTGCATTACTTGACGCATGGAAAAAGAAGGTAGCAAAGAGAAGAAGAATTCTATTGGAAGGTGCGAAGGACCATATTTTGTCCAGCCTTCATGGGAAAGCCACTTCATTTTCAAAGTGGAAGGCTCTGATAGATTTGTTCCAAAGCATCAGCGACCAGAGGAAGTTGGCACTAAAAGATAAGCTCAGAAAAATAAAAATGGAGAAGGGCGACTGTATTCCAAAATATGTCACGAATTTTGTCCACTATAGGGATGAATTGGGAAGTGTGGGGATTAATATTGATGATGAAGACTTGGTGAGCTTGGCTCTCCTTGGGCTTCTGAAGAGTTAACATAGCTACGAAGACTCTGTCAATGGACGAGAGAAACTACTGGAATGGGATCGACTTTGGTCAGATCTTGTGCAGGAGGAGATAAGGTGAAGTACTAGGGATGGTTGTTCATCAAATAATGAAGATGAAGAGAATTGTGCTTTGGCTTCCGAAGCAAGGAAAAGGAAGGGGAAGAAATCCCATCCAAAATTAGAAGCTAAAGGAAAGAAGCAGGATTTGTCCAAGGTGAAGTGTTTTCATAGTCACGAACATGAGCATTTCGCCACTAACTTCCCACAGAAGAAGAAGAATAAGAAGGTTGCTAGAGCTATAGCTGGAGAGGCCTTAGCCTCACAATATTAACTTGATTTCTATTTTATCACATGCTTGGTTTCAAGCTCAATGGGATCGGTGTGGTATCTTGATAGTGGTGCATCTTTCCATATGACGGGAGACAAGGAGTTGTTTGGTGACTTGGAGGAGAAGGAACTTCAAATGCATATAGAGATGGGCGATGATGGTTGATATAGTGCCACCAGCATTGGGACCATTACCTTTGAGAGGGAGTCAGATAATCTATTTCTGTTGAAAGATACTATGCATTTTCTAGGTTTGAAGAAGAACTTGGTCTCGGTTGCAATGTTGGAAGACAGAGGTTATGACGTTTTTTTCAGTGAGTGAAAAGATTTCGTGCGACATAAAACAATGGGTCAAACCAAGAGGATAGAGATTTGAGTTAAGAATCTCTACAAGCTGGAGGTAGATGGCTGCGGTGAAATGATGGGCAAAGTAGAATAAGTGGTGAGCTAGGATGAAGGCAAATTATGGCACAGGAGATTAGGCCATCTTCACCATGGCGCTTTGAAGATTTTGCAGCAGATTTCTACTGGAATTCCCAAGGGTACTCTTGTGCAATCAAATCATTGCAAGGTATGTACTATGGGTAAGTTGCTGAAGACCAACTTTCATGAGAAGGAGAACCATGCTTCAGTGATCCTGGAGAGAATTCACATAGACATGTGTGGACCTTTCTTGGTTGCTTCAACAGAAAAACACGGGTATTATGTTATTTTTGTTGATGACTATTCTCGTAGATGCTAGATCTTCTTCATGGAGAAGAAGAGCGAAACATTCTCAAAGTTATGTGAGTTTAAAGCATTGGTGGAGAAGGAGTCGAGGAAGCAAGTGAAAGCTCTACGGATCAATAATGGTGGTGAATATATCTCGGGAAAATTCAAATACTTCTGTAGAAAAGAAGGAATTCAAAGATAACTCATAGCACCTCATAACCCATAGCAGAATGGGGTCACGAAGAGGAAGAACAGAACAATCGTGGATGCTGCACGAGTGATGCTACATGGCCAGGGCCTACCGATGCACTTGTGGGTGGAAGCATGAAACATTACGGTTTTTGTGCAAAACCATTTTCCTCATAGACTACTTGGCATGAGTACACCTAAAGAAGCTTTTACTGGTAAGAAGCCTGATATTTCTCATTTGAAGATTTTTGGCTCATTTTTTTACATTCATGTGACAAAGAACTCCAGGAAGAAGCTGGAGCCGACTGCAGAAGTTGGGATATTTGTGGGGTACACAGAAACACCCCATAATTATCATGTGTATTTGCCAGACAGTCGGATGATTGTGGTGCGACGGGATATAAAATTCAATTAGGTGAAAGCCGTGAAGTTGTCGCTTGAGAGGGAGCTACACTTGCATGCAGAGGAGGAACTTCTTATTCCCAAAGATGAGCCTCTAGATGTGGATCAGCCACAGGAGGAGATTCATGGATTGGAGTCCACTCATGCAGAAACAGACATCAGACAAGGTAGAAAGCGTATCACAGAAGTTGAGAGACTAAAGCTCGATGGGGCACATAATGTAGGAGTCCCTACATCACAACACAGACAGAGATAGTCACCTGAACGATTTATTGGATACATGGCTGTTATGAGCAAGTGTATCATGACAAAGCCATCTTATTTTGAAGAAGTAGTGCAAGAGCCCACATGGGTAGATGCCATGGTGGAGGAGTATGGCTCCATTGTCAAAAACAGTGCTTGGGAGATTGTTCCAAGGCCGGTGGGTAAATCAGTTGTAGGATCAATATGGATATACAAGGTAAAGAAAGATTCTTATGGGAGTGTCGAGAAGTATAAGGCAAGATTTTTTGCCCGAGGATTCTCACAGATCGAGGGGATTGATTATGAAGAAACCCTTTGCACCTGTCGCACGATATTCTTCCATAAGGACCATCCTTGCTCTCTCAGCGCAGATGGGTTGGCACATTCATCATATGGTTGTGAAGATTTCATTCCTTAATGGGATCATTGAGGAAGAGGTGTACATTGAGCAGCCTGAAGGATTTGAGATCTTCATCAGCAAGTCGCATGTGTGCAGGCTCAAAAGAGCATTGTATGGGCTGAAGCAAGCACCTCGTGCTTGGTACACTCAGTTCAACAGTTGCTGCACTAGACTTGGCTTCAACAAGCGTGAGGTGGATGAAAACCTATACCAAATTGTGATGGAGGGTAGTATTTTAATCATTGTTCTTTATGTTGATGATTTAATACTAACGGGTGATGAGCAGTTGATACACTCATGCAAGGCAGATCTTGCAAAGGAGTTTGAGATGAAGGATTTGGGCCTCCTTCATTATTTCCTTGGACTGGAAATATGGCAGCGAAAAGGTGAACTGTTTGTGTCTCAAGGAAAGTATGCCTGGGAGATACTGCAGAAGTTTCACATGCAAGGCTGCAAGCCTATCGACACTCCTCTTCCAGGAAATTGGAGGAAAGAGGATGCTACATCGGCAGAGGTAGTGGATGCCACTATTTATCGATAGCTGGTGGGTTTTCTCATGTATTTAGTTTATATAAGACTGGACATATGCTATGCGGTGAACCAGATTTCACAAGCGATGGTTAATCCTACCAAGCTCTTTTGGAAGGCAAGAAAACATGTCCTAAGATATCTCAGGGGCAAATCTGAGTATGGTTTATGGTACATACATACATATGAGGTGAAGTTGCATGGCTTCATGAATGCAGATTGGGCAGGCAGCCCAACGGAAAGAAAGATCACATCAGGAGGGGTTTACAGTATCGGATATACAGCAATTTCTTGGTACAATAAGAAACCAAGATCCGCGGCACTCAGTTCAGTAGAAGCAGAATACATGGCAGCAAGTCAAGCTAAATGTGAGGCTATCTGGATGAGGAAGATCCAGGTCAGTTTGTTTGGTTCACATTTAGATCCTACAATGATACATTGTGATAATCAGAGTTGCATTAAACTCTTGATTAATCCTATGTTTCATGATAGATCTAAACATATTGATATCTAGTATCATCATATCAGAGATTGTGTGCAGCAGAAGATCATGTTTCTTCAGTACATTTCTACAGAATATCAGGATGCAGATATTCTGATGAAGGCGCTCACCAGGAGCAAATTTGAATACCATAGAGGCAATATTGGGGTGAAGGATAATCCCTATCATGTTGAGAGGGATTGTTAAGATTCAACAAGATGATGAGCTTAGTGAAAAGAGTCGCCTTCACTAAGTGGGCCTGCAGGCTATTTTTGGAGTCTATTTTTAGACATGGTGATCACATTTCAAAAGTTACACGATGCTATTTGTGGATGGTTGGTCAAGTTGGAAAAATAGATGAAATTATATTTTTAGAATATTGGGTGAAGTCTATTTATAGATTGTCGATCTAAAAATAGAAGTGTCGATTATTATTAGCTCTTAATAATAATCCGACAATAAGCAAAAACTTATTCTCTTGGAGCACTTTATTTCAGTATACAGATTTGGAAAATCAGTGGGCTGAAGGAATTATGCAATTCCTAGGGTTTACTGGTGGTTCATGCATGGAGGAATCAGTTAGAAATGAAGTGGTAAAGTTATGAAAGAGTTGGAAGAGTAGTTCATGGAGTTGTTATTCAGTTTAACTCAGTCAATGGAGTTAAACTCAGTTGAGCTAGTTGTATCTAGTCTAACTGAATGATACACTAGTGAGAGTGGAGTGAATTAATTAGTTAATTAATTCACAAATAATAACTCATTAATCAACTGAAAAATACAACAGTTAACTACAATGCATGGCAGTTCCAGTGGAGACTCAGTGGAGAGATAGGTGAAAGGGAAATATGGACTATCTGTTGTGACTATAGTGATGCATTGATTGCATCACACACATATTGGAGTTACCAATGAGGATTGTGCATTCAAGGAAAGGTAGATTCGAATTCATTTAGAGCTATTCTTCCATAGGGATTGCACAGTGGAGGCAGACTACTAGGTGGCAAGAAATCAATGCATGGATTTGCAGATTTATTCTGATTAGTGTGTGATGATTGATTGTACTGAGAGCTTGATGTACTAATCTTTGTATGAGATTGTTACATGATCTCCATTATACATAATATATGATAGTTGGGGTTTTCAGCTTCAGGCTGTCCCGTTAAACAACTATGTTATGTGCAATTTTTTTTATTTTCTTCATGTGTTTTCAATTGAGTTTAAATTTCCACCAAAAGAGTAACAGTGGAAGGATTATGTATTTAGCAAGAAGATAAAATATTGTTATATCAGGAGAATCTGGATATATACATGCATATTGTATATAATTTCTACATTATTCACTCTTTAAATAGCATTATAAAGAATTTATATTTTATTTTTCATTTGTTTAAGATTTTTCAAATTGGGAATTATTTTAACCTCTTCCTTGTAAATATTTCTAGCGATCATCTCCTTCACATAACATAAGTCTTAAGCCACGTGGAATTTTATCCTTTTCCTTCACATAATGTAAGTCTTAACACACATGGAATCTCATCATTGGGAATGCCCAATGTTAGGAATGGTGAAACATAATGGAACAATTAGCTTTATGTTAGAATACAAGTGCATTTCTTTTAGGAATTGTCCAACGAGGCCATAACTTTGTCTGGATGATGATTTTCTTTCTAGAATATGACGATAAATTCTTCAAAAATACCCACTATGGTAGTATTTAAATTGCTCTTTTGATGATGAAAATGGATTCAACAACATCAAGAACCCTTGGGGCACCCAAAATCTTGAAGATTGACAACTATAACCTAGATTTTCAATAACTTCCACCAGATTTTCACAAAATCATGCTAGAATTTCTATTTTTTTATGGATGAAATTTTTTCTTCATTAGGCTACACTTTTGTTTTATATGAGGTTTAAGAATATTCCCTATATCTTGTGTTGTTATAATGACATGATAACCTTTAGCCATAATGTAAACACATTATTTCATGGTTTTATTCCTAGTTGTCCTCCTACTTCTTTGTGTTTCATGTTTATAATTGAATGGTCTTCCCCTTCACTTATTGTTAATTCTTTGGAATTTTATAAATCGATAACTCTAGGGGATGTTCTATCCTCTTCAAAATGGTGCCTCTTTATAATAATTGAGATTACTTGACTTTAGCTAGAGTTGATACAACTTAGGGTTGCATTACCTTGTAGATAATATTGAGGATATAAAAGGAATGTGCCACTACTTTCCTTAATTGGATCCAAAAACATTAAATCTTCCAATGTAAATGTTAAGAAGTTATATGAGAAATGGTGATGGTTTGAATAAAAAAAATTAATGGCCAACATGATTGATGGTTTGATTTCTTCAAAATAAAATGATTACCTTTTACATTTTTAAATGAAATGTATAGAGTAAATTTTTAAAAGAAACGATATAGTGTAGGCCAACAACATTTGGGATTTTTAGCACAACGGGCTTTGACATGTAACACAAGGAAGGAGGGTTTTAACAATTTCCTGGGAGTGTTCATCCATTTTAATTTGTACAAAGGACAAGGAGACCACGGTCGAGTCCCAACAAGTAGGTCTAGTTGTAATTCATCATCATCTTCCTCCTCTAGCAGAGGTGGTAGAAAGTCAAAATGTTGATGTCGATGTCAAAGAAACACAGGGAAGTATGGTTTTAACAATTTCCTCAGAGGGTTTCAAGAAAGAAGCAATGGCACAAATAGGGAGCCGCAACAGACAACAAGAGTGAGAGGAGAGGTGAACCCTTGGTATCGTCCTCTATGGGGAAGAAGTGGTTACTATGATATTCGAAGGCCATCGCACGCCTGATGAATCGCGAATCAAGACTACCGCCACAGCTCAGGCAGGCCCCAACTTAGGTAAAACAACAGGTAGAGGAATCCCCATGTCGCCCCCTGTTCAAGTGAAGCTAGGCTTAGCTGGTCCCATCAGAGGAGTTGGAGGCCCTTCACCAAGCATGATGCAACCCCTGATCTCAAGGCCTCCCATTCCGCAGGTCTCGATGCCCCCCATGACTTACTTTGGCCCAATGCCAATGTATCATCCTAGCCCTCCTCCACCATTTTCGTCGCAGGGAGGTCCTCCAAGCCATCCCGGGAATATGCATCCTCCTCCACTCAGGTCTGGAATGCCCCCTCCTCCACCCATCAGTGGTTCCCCTCCTATATACGGTGCTCCTCCTCATATGCATTTGAGGCTTGACATGCTACCTCCACCACCTGGTCAATAGCAGTAGCAACAACAACCACCTCCTAGACATCAGTAGCAACAACTATCAATTGAATAAGGTATTTTGTGAATTTCCTTGCATAATTTTGGTATAAGAGAATGTCTTTTTATTTTTCCCAGCAGCATTGAAAAACTAATTTTACCATTTCAAGTCATGAGGATTTGAATATTTTAATTCTAATGATAAAATGAGCTAGCATCTCCAGCTGGGGAAAGCCCAAATCATCATAAACATTAAACCTGATAATCCTCCTCCAACTTATATTAAGTGAAGATAATATCATGGTAGAAATTAATAGGCAGAGATTTTGTAGAATTTGTAGCTACTTCAGCTACTACACTTTGCCTTTACTTTGAATAAGTTGATAGTACTGATCAATTTTTTTAAAATCAGGGAACCTTTACAAGAGTCATTTTTATTTGTATAGAACATTCACAAAAGAATCTTATTCTAGCCTTACAGAACTTATTGTATTTGTTGTTAGGTGTATTCCTTATTAATCACCATATTCCATGTTGAAATGCTAAATTTTTTTGCCTTGATTGAATATTTGTACATATACATTTTATTCTGTTTAGGAAATAATAGGTTTTAAAAACATTTCACTGTGTTGTTACCATATTATATGCATTTTTTGGCATAAAATTTTTTCTTTAATTATTAATATAATAGTAATGTACATATAGGGAATTGTTTTACAAAACTGGGGTGTTGTGTGGCTCTCACCACAAGCTTAGGTATACCATGCGAAAGATGCCTTAATAACTGCCATAACTACATAAGGGCATAGAAGTTAACAAAACCCACCTGGGCATATCCAATAACACTAACATTCCAAAATTTCCAACTGGCACTTAACCATTAAAGATGATAAAGTCTTGCCTTATGGTATGCAAATAAATAAACACATTTTTCAAATCCTGAAGGAACTGTTGTTGGGTTGAGACCTGCATCAGGAGAGTTTTTGTTATCCTTGGGAGTGGTCCTCCAACCATTATTGGTTGATTCAACATTAGTTATAACAGGCCACTGGCCATCATTTGTGATTTGTTTGTTTCTATAACACCACCAATCACCCACTGGGTCATATTACTATCTTTGTAACTTGGCATTTGAAAATTTACCTTGATTCTACTCTATTTTAGACGTTCAATGCACAATATTATGAAATGCATCCTATTATTAAAATTTGTGTCATAGATAATTCATAAACAGGTAATATACAAAAAAACACAATATAACATAACATTTATCTTTGAAAAATGACACCAATTGGCTACAGACCTAGATGTTCCTCTCAAAATAGACTATATTACTCATATCTCTTAGTAGTGGATCATATCCGAGTTGTGGTCAAGACTCTATTAGGGTAAAAGGCTACCTAAGCTAACTATGGTCCATAGCTGTACCAATATGGTAGCAGACCAAGGTACTTGATTCCAACATATTACAACTAACTTTCTCTAATCCCCCATTTTCCTTCACAATCCATGGTAGTGCACCCCTTTCTCTACACTCGTAATCCATTAGGTTGTGGCACTACAATCAAAGATTTCCAACTCAGAGTGGCTAGGAATGTTCCAAAGGGCCATGGCTTGTGGGAGTTCCAAATCCACCACACCCAAATCCACTTAGGATTGATAGGGTACGAAATTCACATCAGCATACACCATTGGCTGGAGTTGCAAAGAAACCTCAGGGTGGAGACAAAACTTTGGATCCTCTGAGACAAGTAAGGGTGGGGATGTATATCTCTAGTTGGGAGGAAAATTGTGAAAAATATCCCTATGCCCATCCTGAGGTGTACTAATAACTATGATACCTATAACTTATTCAATACAAAACTCTGCAAAATAGGGCTACAAAATTTCAATCAGTGCCTAAAATTTAGGACATATTGAAGCCATAGGAAAGCATGGATTATTTTGTATATTTCACCATTGTGGCAGAAATTACAGTCGCGACAATGTTGTACATTTAGGTATGGGTTTGTGATCTTCAACGTTGTTGTACATCTAGATCCCATATATATATATATATATATATATATATATATATATATATATATATATATATATATATATTAAAGGTGCCTCCATAGGTTAAATGACATACACATGAGACATCAGACTTGAAGTAAGGCATTAGTTCCCCTTGAGACTAGGTCACCATACTTGAAATAGTGGTGCATGACACTTGAAGGAATTCATGATATCATAATAATATACGATGTCAAAGATGCAGTTTAATTTTTTTCTAGCCTTGGACATGCTCCAATCTATAGGCATATAATTTGACAATGATTTATAATAACCCTGTCCTTGACATCTGCATGGATAGACTCGGATATCATTTATAGAGTTTACATTATATTTACATGCCCTATTTAATGGTTATGTACTGGAGCAGGCCTAGAATGGTTGTCAACAAACCATGAATAAGATAGAAGAATTACTTCCAAAGTAGTGGACTAAGACCCATTACCCATCTTAATCACTATAGTGTCGAGTATCACATTAATTGAGATACTTAAGTTTGTCTAGGATACTTGTATGGATACTAACCTCAATATTGTATGTTATATTTTCATAATAGAATGATGCTCTTTGTGTGATTTTATATGATATCATGGTAGAGCATGGTCCAATTTCAATATTTCACCTCGGTAGTAACATAGAATAATATATGAATAGACATTGTTTGTATTTTCATAGGCCTAGTGGTATAACCAGAATTAATACAAATCCTTAGTATATTAACATGAACTAATTATATCCCATTTTACAATTGTAACTTAATGTTATAAATATGGTGTTGTTCTTTAAGCGCTTTGTGCATAACATCTAGGTAACACTTTAGTCTATTATTTCACGCTTATAGTTGGGTGAAGAATTTCCTTTTTGAATTGAGTGCTAGTATGAGGAACACTAGAAGGTTATAAAAGAGATGACTGATGTTCTTGAAAGTGCTTCTAATGGTTTCTATTACATGTAGATAAATCCCAGGATTTATGCACATCTAGAGTGATATTATTTATGCACAATATTAGTTATATTAATTGTAGCTCGCTTTAGCTCTATTCTTGATGTAGCATTAATTAATGGTGGCCTATGATAACTTTTTCTGTGTTAGTTCATTATATAAGCTTGGTAGGCATTACTACTATTCAAAGCATTCATTTTTATATGCCTTATCTAATAACTACACAACCACCAGTTTTCTAATACATATGTATATAGTCAAGAAGTGATGCTCATTAGACTTCCCTCATAGACAATAAAAGAAACCTAAGACAATATGAAATACTTGTAGCTTCATAATTATGTAGCCATCGTGTGATATTTTTATGCATAATTACATTGTTAGAAGCATTTATAAAATTTGATAATAAATGAAAATAGGCTATCCCAGTTGGGCATGATGTCAAGGTGTTGCCATGGTGTATTTATGCTTGGGCATGATGTCAAGTATTAGTCTAAATTTAACATTAAACATGGTGTATGTTTTAATAGACATAATATTATAAATAATAGACACGTATTATATCCAGAGGTATCCTTTATGGATATACCTAATATTGTTATTTACCTTAGTAAAGGGTACAAAGTGATGTTATCAAATATTTTTAGTTATGTTTTTATTGTTGGGAAGTTTTTCTTGCTACAACAGAAATCGAATGGAGTTGTGTTTTAATGACTGGGTAGTTTGCCTTGCTACAACAACAAATAAATGGGGTTGTGTTTTAATTATTGGGCAGTGTGTATTGCTATAGTAGCAAGGAAATGGAGCCATGTTTTAATTACTGGGAAGTGTATATTTCTACAGTAACAAGGAAATGGCCATCGCTAAACTTCAAATCTAGTGGCTCAACACTATTACCATCATGAACTTATTTCCCATTGACCACCAAACTAGTGGACTTATCCAAATTTGTTGATTTTGTTAACCAACTGAAAGTAGTTGTGCATTTTTCCTTTAAATTTGCAAAATATAGTTGAGTCATGGAGTCTTTTACACTGTATTGGTAGCATAAGACTAATTGGTATAATTTGTGTGATTTTCATATATATTTGGTCTTTATATGAGATATTTCCATCACTTGAGTGTGTAACCATGCTAAGAACTAGTACAAATACATTCAATTCTTGATATGGTAAGATTCTTGGACATGTTAATTCCTTTATGACTTGGCATTTCCATGGTGCTTTTGATGTTTATTTCACAAGGAAATCTTCATGGATGGTAGATCATAATAGGAATGTCAATTATGTGTACACTCGGATATGAGATTATGATTGTCATGTTATTGTATTTGTTCTATCATAGTACATCTCTTGTATGTACTACAAGAGTAATCACCTTATTTAATGGTTTATAATTGGGTATACATTTGATGACCCTTCCCACATGCACCATGTATTAAATGAATGCAGGTATAGAAACACATAGAGGCCTCCCTTTAAGGCAAAAAATATCACTTATTTATAGGTAGCAGTATGAAATGATAGTTGTAGGTTTCATTTCCCTCTTTACAATCCTCTTGTGTTGATTCCCTTGGAGGAATTTCAAGCATAGCCTTCCAGTCTTGTAATGAAACCAACGGGTTTCAAACCTATAGAAAACATCTAATAGAACAATGATGTTAGGCCCAATCTCAGCAAAAGGGTGTTGGAAAAATAACATAATAATGGTCAAAACTAATCCATTCAAGGAATAGTGGATCACCCAAACATAAGCAGGAACAAAAAAAATCACAATTGCACATGGGGGTATGTTACAAGTCACATCATATCCCAAGTTCCAACACTTGACGTTGGGTTGAAAAATAAGTATAAGAAGGACTAGTCTTATTCATGCATGCATAAATTCTTGATCCTTACGTTATTACTAAGTATGTGCCATGGTAGGTAGATCAAACTTGAGGTGAGAAACAAGATTTAGATCTAACAGTGGCACCATAATACCTCGGTAGATCAACATAGAGATACAAATTGCATCATACTATCAATGGTCCTGACTTGTTCACAAATTTGATTGAGAACAAGTCCCACCATTAGAATTTATAAAGGATACTACCATCAATAATTTTTCCAAAATGTCAGAACTTCCTCGAACTAGAAGAGTGTCATTTCAATACTTGTTCTTATGCTAACTATATGCATGAATATATGATGATTCCAATATTTATCTACCTACAAATATGTTTTCATGAAAAATTTGCATAGGTATCCATCCCTCTGGCTAGGGCTTCCCATTTTCACTGGTGGAATGATATTTCCTTTTGAGAATTCAACTTTCACATGAGTGAAATTTCGGAGTAGTTCAAGGAACTCTTCAAGAGTCAAGAAATTGACACTCTTTTACATGAATTGCGATGAATGTATCCTAGTATTATCCTTATGTTGATATGACACTTGAATAATTTCTCCTTTGAAATTTGGCCTACAAACTAGGGCTTTCAGCAAGCACAAGAAATGTTTTCTCCTTCTTTATTAGTACTCTGAAACTATTTATTCTTTATGGTTTTCCCAATGCTTGTCAGTTCAAATATGAAACCTTGATCATTTGGAGGGTTCATGTAATTTTATCTATATCAAAAGCCTCTCTTATTATTGATAGATTATCCATGGCTCTATTCTTTGATGCTTCTTGTTCGCTTTGCTCTTTATTGTGCTTATGTATGATCCATCTTCTTAGGTTGAGTCATGAGTGTTATCTTTTTTAATGGAGGGAGGAGCCAATATTTCTTCGAGTCTAGGGGAATTTCCACAATTGGGAGGGGAATGAATGTCCTAGAGATTGTACAGGTCCTTCTTCACCTAAAATTTTCTGCTTTGGGCATATTTATTTTGGAGATTATCATTCTTTACTTTTTGATGTGGACAAGTGACTGAAATTGGGATATTTCTAATCTCCAATTCTTGAATTTTGGTTTCGATTCATACTATAGAGTCTTGAGTTGTTGAGTCTTGTGAGTGCTAAGAGATTTGATTCCTATGCTTTTCATTGTTAATAGAATTTTATTGTTTGGGTCTTTAATGGATCCTTTTTCTTTTCTTTTTGTTTTTGAGCAGTGTTTCTCTTATTGTAATAATTACATATTTATCACGATAATGTCACCAAAACCAACCTCGGCGATAATATCAGTAGTATTTATCAATAGTATTTATTGTGATATTAGTAGTACATGATTCCAGTCCCTGATTTGGATTTCTATCGATTCTGGTAACCCTTTCACTAAATTCATTTGAATGCAGATTATTGCATAGGTTTTGTCAATGTATTTCCCCGAGGAGTCCCAATCTCAGCTCGATTTGAATCCTCCAATATGATGGGGAATGGGAGATGGATCCAAATTATGTCACCATTTGGGATTTCTTCTTCCATATAAAAACTCATGGACCAGTTAGGTACAATGCATTTGCGCCTAAAATCCTGGCCCTCCCTTGAAGATTTATCTATGAGAGCTAGACTACAAAATAATAGTAAAAACCCTTACCACAATGGAAGTGAGTAACTTTTCCTTCCATCAGTGATGTTTAGTCTGCTTGAATACCAGATTCCATTAAATTTAGACTCATCTATTTCTAGTAGCTTACCTGGCACATTGTGGTTACAGGAAACCTAACCAAGAGACCTATTCCTTGTTCCGCTCCCATTCTCTATGTCAAGCTCATATAGAAACTACATTACCAATAAATTTTGTATGCATAAGACACTAGGAAGGGCTGTGTTTATGTTTCTTATTTATAATGTCGTAGGTTGATTTTTTTCTTGTCCTACGGATTATGTTTGTCTAGGAGTTTTACAATGATTCGACAACATGACACATTTATTTATTCATAGTGGGCATCCATCAATTTAATGCACAATATAATGATCTTCAACAGTATTATATTTTTTCATCCAAACTTAAATAAGCTATTGGACAGTAAATTTACCAACTAATTTACTTTATGGAATTTGTCTATACTACTGACAGTGACATAATTCTTCAGAAAAACTACAGAATTTACGGTTAACTGTGCACAATAGTGAATGTATCCAATCCAATCAATATACCAATGTTTGCAATATCTGAATTTAGAAAATCAATGTTCAAATGTTACGATGCTATATTGTCTAATCTGATATTCCCTTATTATAGTGTTATCTACTACACTGTTACTGTATCAGGGCCCAATTTTCCATGGAAATACCAGCAGACCTGAACTGTAATAGCTGGCCTTGGGAAGGGATCATGGATTAGTGGTTGAGCTGCAGTAGGGTCCGTTCACTCTATTCAGGGTGAATTTCACTCTTAAAAGTGTGGTACACAAAAAGAAATTTGGCTCTGTGGCTGCGGCCTTGCGATCTCCAAACCTCGCTGCCCAAATGAATGTTGTTGCCATAATCTCACTGCTTGCTGAGGGATGCTTGTTTACCAATCGATTAACCTTAGAGCGTTGATTATAGGATAGATCCGAGTTTTTCAAGATAAAAATGTTGTGCCAGAAGTTAGAAAAGTGTAAATCTTTAATTATTAAACCAAACCAAACTTCTCCAATGACATGGGCCCATAATTTTTGAAGGAGATCAACTCCCTTTCACAGTGATTGTGGATATCAAAATGAACTTGTAAGATATACAACCAAATTTCTCCTTTGATGACGGATGATGATATATTCACAAGTTTTTATCTTTAGTAATTTACAAGTAGCTTGTGGACTTTGAGTATCAAAGCATCAATATGATACAGTCAATTCTTCTGACATTTTTTTTTAATATTATATTGCTAGCGTTGGTATTTCGACGCTAGCTTAAATGACATTTTTTTTTATAAAATGGTTTGTTTCTGTCGGTACTCTGAGGTTAAGTTTTTTTTTAAATCGTTTGAGTCATCGGTATTCCAACATCCAAGGACCATCGCTCTAGCGACATTTACTTAAAAAAAAAAGAATTGTTTCGTCAGTCTTCTGATTGCTTAGAACCATTGCTCTAGTGATGTTTACTTTTTTTTTAATTTTTTGTTTCGTCAGTCTTCCAACCACTTAGTATCGTTGCTCTAGCAACGTTTACTTTTTTTTTTTAGTTTCGTCGGTCTTCCGATCGCTTAGAACCATCGTTATAGTGACGTTTTTTTTTTTTTTTCATCAGTCTTCTGACCTTCTAGAACCGTCCTTCTAGTGAAGTTTGGAGGCATTTTACTAGCGACACATAGGCAACCCAAGAGCGAAATTTTTCGGTGTTCCAAAACAATGCTTCTCCTCACGTCGAACTTCCCACACTTGACTTAAGGAGCCAGACTAGTGACACTTATGACCATCGGAAATGCGACGATTTATTAAACATCGGAAGTGCAACAAAAATATAAAACATCAAAACTATCGTCACTATATCGACATTTAAGTCAAGTGTCAGAAGTCTGATGTGAGGAGAAACTAAGTTTTGGTGCACCAAAAAATGTCGATCTTGGCCTGCCTATGTGTCACAAGAGCGATATTTTGACTGTCAAAATTTGGAGCAAATTTTCTAGTAAGAAAACATGGATGATTCACGAGAAATTTTTAATGAAGGTCTATAATTACCTCTTGGTATGGCGTAAAAAGGAATTCGAGGTGGTGACTAGTTTAGACCAGAATTGTGTAGAAATTTTTTTAACTGAGAATACGAAGGATCTTGTTTGAAAGGGCTATAGTAAATCGATTCACTTGGCCTAAGATCTAAATATTCCTGATTTGAAGGAAGAATAACTTCTTCCTCTATGTTAGTAATTTCTTCAATGCTAATGATACCAGGAGGAAGGTTCTCAGTGATGTGAAACTTCACTCTAGGTGAATCAGGACAACCAGGGGTTGGAGTGATGAACTCTGAAGCAGGCTCAGACGTAGCAGGCTCAGTTTCTGGTTCAGAAATTTCAGGCTCAGTAGTTGATAACTCACTAGTTGTGGAAGCAAGTTCAACTAGTTCAAAAATTGTAAGTTTTCTTTGAGAACTCTCTATTGTTTGAGGTTGATACACTTCATAATCAGGGTGAATAATTACTGATGTTTCCTCGTGTTCAGTTGATCCAGTCCCTGATGGTTGTCCTTTCTCAGATTTACACTTTTCTAACTGGCTTGGTGTGTACTCAGGGGGTTTCCCCTGCATTCTATGGGATTTTATAGGTAATTCAACCATGATTAAAAGTTTTAACACACAAAATCAAAGAAAATTTCAAAAAAATATCCTAAAGTCTCTAAGGAAAAAATAAAATTGATCACACGCCTATGAAATATAAGAGAGAAATCCACACACAAACAGTAGATTCCCACACTAAAAATATTAGTTGGTGATGAAATCCAACGTCATATAATTCTAATGTGGAAATGGTGGTTGGAACAGTTACCCTGACAACCTGCTTAATGAAACATTCTGGTGCAAGTCTCTCCACTTATTCCATCTCGAAATGAAGAGTACCCTCCGGAAATTGTAAGTGAGTCTAGTTGATGTCTGCTCCAGATTTAGTGGGACCTTCCCTCCACCGTCACCTTGGGAAAAAATACTAAATTTTATAGCCAATAAGGTCACCAATGAGAATAAATGTACTGGGGGAATAGTATACGATCCGATATACATGTAAGGGCAGAGTAACTAGCTCAATCCCCTTAAAATCTCCTTGATATAATCCAAGGTTTATGAACAAGTGACCCCAGGCTCCTCGAAAATGGTCTATCTGAGATTTACCATTTTTAATACATGCACATATGTTATCTTTCCCAATGAGATAGGTACGATTACCTCACTGGTTCCGACATGATCTCGTGCTTGAATCTTTTAAGAAGAGCTTCCCAGAGCACAAATGCTACAATTGGATTTTTCCTACTGCAAGATTTCTACTTGTTTGTTTGAATTGTCTTGGAATGTTAATTACAACATGTTCCAAGATGCTAGCCTAAGCTATGTTGGTGGAAAAGAGCCCTAGAAAATGTAAAATATCTAGATTTATTTTATTAAAGCGTTGTTTTTAATTTGGTTGTTTCTTAAGACAAAAGGTATGGAAGTGAAACTTCAATGATCTTTTATGACCCGACTCAAAAATATGCTAAATGCATCTAACTGAAAAGTGAAACTCTATTCTTTTCAATGAATCTTATTTAAGGCAAAGATTGAGAGATTTAACAATTTTCTAAAAGCACTAATTATAACATTCATAAACAAAATATTCCAAAATAAGATGATTTATTTGAGAACTCAATTTCATAAAATGATCAATTACCTGTTCGAAATGAAATCCCTTATCAATTAGATCAGAAAATACAAATCATTAAACAAACCATTTCCAAAAATAAAACCACCTCTAAAACTCATAAAAACATAAAATTCAAAATCAAAAGAAAAATTCTAATGTTGAACTTTATCTAGAAAGTTTGAAGACATTTTCTTCTAGTTTTTTATCGAACCAAAAAGAATTTCTACTTATATCAGCAGAAATGAAAACATCCAAAAATGGTTTAGTGTGAAAATTAGGCCTTAGTAAGCTAAAATATCTTCCAAATTTTCAAATGAAAATGAAATTAATTTTCATAGAAGTAAAGTTTGCAATGGGTTTAATGGCTTAGAAAGAGAACAACATCGTACCAGTAAGCTAAGGTATATGAAAGTTTCATATATAGAGAAGCAAGAAAGTAGGGCAAACACTCACTCATAAAATGAAAATCAGATGAAAAAATCACACGAACACAAAATTTGATGAAAAGAAATTCACACATAAGATTTTGAAAGCTAAAATGGAATGGGGAAAACAAAAAGAATCAAGTAATCTCGCTCCTAAAAACACAATTTTGAAATTTTCAAAAATTTTCCACTGATCCACAGGTTCTAATGGAGAACAGAGTAGTACCACACTATTCTGAACTAAAAGCTGCAGATTCTACCACACTGTATTCAAATAAAAATAGCGGAGGCCAGGAAAAATACAGAAAAAAATGAAAATTCAGCTTTTCTTTTCAGGGATTCTCAAAAGTTATCTACCCAACCCAGTCTTAAACTTATCAAAACCAGAAAAATCTTCAAATTCAAACTGAAAAATAAAAAATAAAACTAAGTTCTATTTCCCAGTGGAATCGCCATTTTGTTATGCAGATTAATCCCTCTTTTGGACAAGAGAGATCTCCATAGTATCCTGCGGATAGCTAGAAACAACCATCCATTTGCAAATTGTTTTCTCTAGATTATTTGCAATTCAGAATTATTATAAAAAAAGAAAGAGGACATGCCCCTACCTTGAAATCCAATGTTCGTTGCAGTATTTTATCTAGTTGCTCCAAAGGGGCTTCTTCAGTAAGTAGAACCTGAAATCAAAGACAGACAAAAGAATTAAAAGAACCTACAACATATAATAATTAAGAAAAACTAATATAACTTAGTAATCAACGAGTATAAGTATTGAATTATTGAAATAGAAACAAGAACAACTCAATGAGAAAAGGAGATCCATATGTATTATCTTGAATGAAAAGAGTAAATTTACAACCTAATGCCTTGATGTCGTACAAGTTCCTCCCGGGGTCCTGAACAAATGTTCCTCCTTCAGTTTGACAAGATTTCCTCTCTTTGAACTAGCATGAAGTTATGGACATGAGTGTGTAATCATTCGCATGCCAATAATAACTAGTGTAGAGAGTATGCTCTCTTGAGAATTTTTTCAGCAACTAACATGTATGTCTACCCTTGAGACTAAAACATGAGCTCAATTTATAGGGAAATGGAGGTAGTTTCAGTTCCATGAAGAGGGGGATGGATTCCTCTCATGAAGGGATTTGAGCTCCATAGACCAAGGGAAAATATCCATGAGTGGAGGGATAAAGCTCAAACTGATCACCTGTCTAGAAGCTTCCAGTTGGGAGAATATTTGACCAGCTGGGATTCTAGAACTTAATTTTTCCTTTATTTGACTGTTTACGGGGGTCCACAGGTTTTATAAGCAGAACATGTGGGATCTGTCGCAGGCTATATAAAAAATATCCGTGGATCTGCAGGAAAGAGCAAGGAAAAGTGTGGAGTTAGACTTTTAAGGGTTTTAATTAGCTTTTCTCCACTTCCAAGACTTGATTTAGGAACATTAGAGTTTTTTACTTCTAAGGGAGCATAATATAGGTAGTGATGAACCTATATAGACAGTCAAATGTCATGGTGACAAAATAAAATTTAACACATGGTGATCTACATTACTGCTATCCAATGCTGCATAGATCTAAGGAATTCTCTTTTCATCATCCCGAACAGTATACACTTCATGTGCACTATAAATTTGAGGCCTACCACCCTTATTATGTGGAAAATATCTCTTAAGATGCTCATTATCACATGTTCAACACTACAACCGTCTTGTACCATCACCTCTATTCTGCGTCCCTCCACATTGTTACCCATGTCCCTGTCTAACTACATTGAACTTCTTATAAGATGCAAAATTTTCTTTATCTTCTCTATTTTGAGGCCTTGTTCTTTTCGGCTTTCATTTACCTTTAGCCTTGTCTTTTCCTTTCCAACCTTGCTGCAATTTTTTCTTACACTTTGAATGATCATAACAGTGCTTCAATTTCCCAATAAATTCCTCAGGCGACCAAGGCTCATAATATTCAATCCAACCTTTAAATGCTAATGGAAGTCCACTCACAAATTTTTGATCTTTATCCTTTTCATCCTTAAGATACAGTACATAACTAAATAACTCCAAGAAATTGGTCATATACTCTTCATTTTTCGTCGATCTCATATTTAGCTCATAAAATTCCTAACCTTTTTTGTCGTAGTACCTCTCTTACAAGTATTTCTTCCTGAATAGTGTCTTGACTTCATGCCAACTCAACTCTTCTATCCTGATGCCTCTGACCTGTTTCACATCTTCCCACTGGATGTCCACTTTCCCTTTGAAGCTAAAGATAGTTATTATAGCCTTCATGTTCTATGTGCATTCATACAAATCAAATAATTTATTCATTCCAAGTAACCATGCCTTTTCATATTTTGGCTTCTTCAAATATGCATCAAATGTAGGTGGCTTTTATTTCATGAAATCATCTGAAAAATGTACCCTGCCACTCCTCCTATACATATAATAATGATGACAATCATAGTGCATGCCAAAACCAGAACTAGAATAGAACCTCTATCCATCACCTCTGCTATTTGGAGTATCCAAGAGCCTGCCATCTCTGATCCTGTCATCCATATTCGACATGTTACAATCATGAGATCTACTACCATATTCCCCATTTGTCCTATCCTTCTTCCCATGGATGATCTGAAGTGGTCCCCGTCTCTACAATTTTGACAAAATCTGAAGCATTACTACATTAACGTTTTCTTATTTCTCCTAGCCCTGCATGATCCTGTCATTATCTACCTTGCAACTTCTTATTTCTATCTTCAAAATTCTCAATCTGTCTACTAAGTTAGAAGAATGACCATTGCCATGTTGCTCATCTGTCCATAGGGAGAATCTCATGAACTGTAGTATACCATCTTGCTAGTAATATTTGATCTCTTTCCTGAAATTATACCATGTCATCCTAAACCAAAACATAACATAATCAACATAACTCAGTATATTTTAAGGGCGGATATCACATCTGCAAGATCAACCAAATTATCATGATACATGTACAAACATAATCATAATAGTACATAAACATCATTTCAACCATTATATCGTTATCAATGCATGACCATACTGACCCCATACCATGACCTCATACACGAAAAATATCACCATGTCAATGTATGCATAACAACATATAAATATTAACATGCATAACCAATGCATTACTGGCATAAACTCACGTCGACCACATCCAAAAAAAACACCATCAACTTTAACATGGTGACACAACTGCAACCATGACTACCACCATGCATAGACAACAAGCACATATACCACAAGGATAAAGAATAAATATGCAACCAACATGTATGCATGACCAACACATCACCCATCTAGTCCAAGGGGTGAACCATGCTCTGATGCCACTCTGTAACACAATTTTCCCACATTTACCCAATTTAACCAATCCACTTAGGTAAACATGTGACGAGAGGCTACTATGATGTGATTCAACTCCCTAGGTTTATTTAAGGAAGTGGAACCTAATAGGGTCCTATAAATATAGGATCCATAATTTTGAACCGACTCTGTTAAAATCTTGAAATATTGTGCATACCTTTGATTTCTGCAAATGTATTCCCAAATTAAAAAATGAAAAGAGGGTATGTCCTAAAAGAACAATCAAAGGACAAAAAGATACAAAGATCAAAATAATATTAAATATGAACCCCAACAAAAATAGATCATGAAAGTGTTGCAAATTTAAATGCCACTACTTTAGTTTACTTTTGCAAATACGATTGTGTGCAGCTTGTCCTAAATGCCACAATCCATGAGAGTCAAACAGCTTAAACTTGACCTCTCATGCTTTAAAATTCATGTTTTGGATAGAGAATAAAGATATGTCAAACAGTATAAACTTGACAAATCAATAGTTAAGATAGAGAATAAATGAGGAGCTCAACAGTTCAATATGAGCCCTTGGATGAAATAATGTTAGACTTACATAGTTTTTATGCTTTGAAAGAAAATGGATTTAGGGTTGCAAGCTTAAATTCACCCATGAAAATGAAGTAAAAAATTTTAGAAATAAATATGGGTAGGTAGAAAGCAGTTGTGCAAGCATGTAATATAACATCATCGGGAAAAAAATCACTAATTTCCCTTTCCCTACAATTATTCACTATACTAAACTATCAGTTAAAAAGGCTCAGAGCATTTCTCTGACTTCTGTTGGGACCGGACCCAAGGCTCAATGACTGATTGGTTAAAAATATTGAATTCCTACATAAAGCCCACATTCATTAGCATTTATCCTTCATTTATAATCATAATCCCTTTTCCTAAATAAAAACCCATTTTTACTTAGTAAAAGTGAAACCCTAAATAACTAATTTCATTCGCTTTAAAAAATTATTCATTAACCCTCAAAATACATTTATCCTAAGTTAACGTGTGAAGTAAAACATCAAAGACAATATATGCTTATTTGCACTTTACTTAGAGTTAAACATATAATTTTATTCATACATTATCCCTTTTTCCATATTAATTTCTAATTTGTTTATTAAATCCCTAATTACACCCTCCCGTATAGTATTAAATCCTTTTATTCTAAATAACCCTCAAAACCATCTATTTTATGTTTTAACCAATGTTTAAATACCCCACATGCTAAATATAAACCACGCGCCTATCCCATTGGTGTAAACCTATCTATAAGAGTTAATTCCTGCCCCCTATAGTTTCAAATAAATGTCAAAAACATTTGAAAAATTATATAGTAGACCCACGCCCATGTATTGTTTGAAACATTGGTAAATGTTTTAATTTAACATTTAAACCTTATACCTGCCACATCATATAAAACCTAAGGTTTTAAAACTTCAATTAAATGCTTATTTCTAAGGTTTAAAACCCATCCCCACATATAATATACCCTGGCCCCTCTACCAAATCCCCATGCTACTTTCCCAATAAATCTGGGCCATTCGCAATCAAACCCCAAGATTCGATGGCGAAAACTCCATATCGCAAATAAACTTGTGCAATATTCCCCATCTCGTTTCCATGCGAAATAGGTGGTATTGTAATTTCCTCTCTCCTCCACATGGTTCATTCTCATTGGATCACATTGGTTTCCTCCAAAAAAAATTACCACTGAAATGGCACACGATAACTACTTGTGGTTTAGACCCTTTGAGCCCGAAAACCACCAGTTTTATGACTTGACCTTCGTTAATTGTTAGTTTATGTTAGCAATAATATGCCTTAAAAAAATTGGAAACACACTCATTTCCTCTCCTACTATGCAAAACCCTGTATAAGCCACCCCGATTGTGAAACAAACATTTTTCCACCATTTTTATGCCAAAAACTTGTAAATTTCAACCTGTTACCATTAAATATTGCAGAGGAGCTTCGAATTGTTCCAAATATAAAAAATAAGTTGTTCATTCTGTTCAAAATACCACATAGACTTCTTAAAAACATGTACCAGTGCATAACAGATCATTCCCAAAATACAAAATTGGGGCAACAGTTTCAATACTAGTTGACAAACTTGTTAGTTCCAAATTCTCAGATTTTAATTCAAAAACTTCATTCAACAAAAAGTTTGTATACAAAGAAAGATAAAATCAAGTCAGAGAGACATCATAGAGTAATGAAATTGCACATTGAATGGTAAAAGTGAAATAAAAATTCACATTGACAGTGAAAACAAAACAGTCAAAGAGCATCAGAGTTAAAGTGTATCAGATGAAAGTGAAAGTGAAAGTCAAATCTGAAAAAGTAACAGAGAAGTCAAGGTAAAATAGTAAAAGTAAAAATGGAGGCATTAATGGTTAAACAGAGATTAAAATACTTTCACCAACAATGAAATTTATCCAAAGTAAAAGAAAAATAGTTAAAAGAACAAAAAGCTTAAAAGACAAAAATAGAGCAATAAGGGATGTTTTTCAGAAAATTCCTGTTTAAGTCATTATTTTGCAGAAACTATTGTGACCAATCCAAGATTAATTTTTCAAAACTGAAGGAGGTTTATGTTCCTAAGATTTCCATCTATAAAAACCTCTCTCACATTTCTAATATCCATTATGGGTTTGTAAATATTAAACAATATTTGAAAGCATGTTTTACAAAAAATTCCTTTTAAGTCGTCAGTTTTCAGAGAAGATTGTGGCTAATAAGAAATACATATTACAAAACTGAAGGAGGTTTTTGTTCCTAAGAGACCCATATACAAAAACCTATCTCATGTTTTGTACAGGTATTAAATAATGAGAGTTACATGCACATATTTATAGCCTATTGTTTCATACTATGCAAAACTCTGTTTTACATATATTTTTGCAGAGCCTATTATGAACAACTGGATCATAATTTTAGGGAACTGAGAGAGGTGTGTCTTGAAAAAATATTTATCTACAATAACCTATTTTATTTTTTACATATATATTTCATATTGAGATATACAAAGGTATAATTGGACCCCAAATTTACAGAGTTTCTGGAGCAGAATGCACAAAGAAAGGAGACAATTAGTGACTTGGATGCCTCATCATCAACTTAGAGTTGATATAAAATTCGAATTATCTTCTTTGTCACAATAAATACATAAGTATAGTGCCAAATAGATTCATTATTTTTAAGTATCATTTTATTGAGTTCTATTTATGTAAAATAGTTTGAGATATTTGTAAATCAATCTTGATATTTTTTCAAGATATTTTAGTTTAGAATTTGTATAAATACTTCATCCTTTGAAGTATTATTGTGGAATAAATTGATGAATATTTCTATAGTCATTTTAGTGGACTTGAAGGCTTTTTTTGTTTCAAATTTTGAGTAGCAGAGTAGATCAAATTGACTAGCATCATATTTCAGGATTCATGTGATGAGCTATTTGGAGTGAAGTATTTTGTACCTGTCATTGTTATATTTCTTTGTTACATGCAATCCATTATGTGTTCTAAATTTCAATGAATTAATAGGAGGATTACTTCAGGATTTGTTAAAAGCACCCTGTCTTAATTATTTGTCATTTTTCTGCTTTTTGCCGATTTCCAGAGTAAGGAACCCTTAATTGCTCCCTCTTTCATTTGACCTCTGCCTACAAATTCCATTTTCCGGATCAAAGAACCCTTCATTTCTGTTTATCCCAATTATATCACCTCACAAAACAACTTTCCAATATGCCCTAAAAACATTTGACTTTTTGGCCTTGATCCTAGTTTTGTCTGCTTGACTTTTGACTCCCCAGCCCAATGGACAAATAGATTTCCCACTATCCATCTCTTCAAGTGATTTTTCCCACCAAACCAATCAAAACCAAAACTAATTGCACAATCATAACTAGCCTAATATTTTATAAATCAAACAAGGCTAAATCTTATAGAGAGAGCCCTCTCTGAACCTTAAGAAGGCTAGATCTTAGAGTTTAAAAGTTGGTCTGTGGTTACCTCGGTGAGTTCTCTCTTGACCCTGGAGAAAATACTGAGTGATAACATATTGCCAACCATACTAGGGAAGACTAAAATTTTCTTCAGAAATATTTTACAGGTTCAAATTTGATCTAGGATGGTGGACATTGATCATACACACAAAGGTTAAAATCATCCACCCGACGACTCCAAATAAATTTAAAAAAATAAAATCTAACACTCCACTAGCAGAAGGATCTAGCTTGTTTGTATAGATACAGTGGCCCTTATTTATAAATAATTTAAAAAATGACCCAGGAATAAAATGTAGGTATGCTCCCCTGAGCAGAGATCACATACCTAGATTTCCACACAAACTACCAAAGGTAAATTGGGATAAAAAACTTCCTATGTTTCAAGATGAGAATATTGATGATCCTTTATTACATCTCATTAAATTTCATATACACTCATGGATATTGAAGGGTGATTGGCATGAGGATTGCCTCATGAAGATATTCATGGAAACCTTAGAAGGGCAAGCAAGGGAATGGTATGAAGCTCTCATACCTGCTAGTTTATTTTCTTTAAAGGATTTTCACAAGGTATTTTACGAGAATTACAAAGAATATTTTCAATCTTTATCATTAGCTGAAAATTGTTGTGATCAAGCTGAAGATATCATACATTACCTTAAATATATTAATGAAGATTTAGGAAATTGGCATCCTGAAGATTTATTATAAGCAATCCATAAATTTCATTCTCAATTTAAGTGTCATGATAATCAAGAGGAGTTAATCAAATATGAAATAGATTAGGAGATGAATCAAGATCCACAAAGCCCCTCTGTAGTAACAAATGGTGTTTCATATAATGTTTTGAATGAAGTTAAAGAAAATATTCAACCTCATGATCAGCTTTTACACAAGAGAAAAACATTTTTTATTCAAATCTAAGAATTCAAAGATTCCCACCCCCCCCTCACCGAAGAAGAAATCAATTTTCTTCTAAACATGCAAACATCCTAAAAGTATTTACATAATGAATATGTAAATGTATGTACTAAAGTTTGTATCCATGAAGAGACAGAATAACAGGTTGATGCTCATGTTTTTCTACCTTCCCAAAAAGGTTCATTTCCTGATAATACTCCTATTGAGAAAAATGATGACCTTCAAATAGAATGCAACCAATCTAATCAAGATATATCAGGATTGTTGGAAAATAAATCTTCTGATATAATGTGTATGATTGATGACATTCCTTCTTTTGAAGATTTGCCTAAGTATGATCAGTATGATGATAATTATGTTCTCCAAATTCAAGCTAACTTAAAAAATAAATCACTAACTAGTTTGTGGGATGAGGAAGTTTAGTTTCAGTAGCTCAAATATAGCGATCAGAAATACACATCAAATATGGGAGTGAAGAAGAAAGTTTAGAAATTTTGAAAGAATGTTCTATACCATTATTCTCTAAAGCATTTCAGTTTTTAAAGGATGAACAACCCCTAGAAATATATGAAGTTCCATTAAAACCCATATATAAATTGTAGCAATCTTTCAAAGTTTTTCATGATGAAATAGCTGATGTGATGAATGATAAATGCAATAAAAATATTTCTCCATTAACTAACTATAAGCTTTAGTATCAAGATGATAAAAGTTTCAGTAGATATGCATGTCCATCAGTAGAAATATCATCACACATCTTATCTGAAAGTTTACAGGGAGATAAAGTTGAAATTAACATTTCAGTTTCATCGCATGGAGGGCATTCAGAACTAGTGTACATTGGTTTATATTAGTTAAACATTAGTCTATATATCTTGAAAGATCCTTTTGAAAATTTTCTAGAGTCAACAAAGGAAATAAAGTATTTCCTTATCATCTCATTTGTTGACAAGTTTCTATTAGCTTGCAGAATTATAGTTTTGACAATCAAAAAGCACATGCAACAAAATATATCAAAGTATATAATGATTGAATGGTTGCATTGGCTATTTCATTTTACCTAACCAGCAGTTGGACAGTTGATTATAGTAAGTAGGTAGGCTTTCAACTTATTTCAGTTTTCAGTTTTCAGCTAGTTTTGAAATAATTTATTAAAGACTAGAGGCCAAGGAAAAGGCCCTAAGACATTGATGATTTAATAGTTTGGTTTTAAAGTTGTAGCACCTTTGAGTCTCATATCAGATTTCAGTTTGCAGAAAAGGGTGTAAATTTTAGTTCAAGAGTTTTAGTCACAGAGATTTTATAACAAAGAAAATGCATGTTTGGGATTCGCTCAAAGGATCATGCTACTAGTTGATGGTGTTCTTGACATCTCACAAGGAGATGCCATCCCCATGTGAAGCCTTTGTTAGGGTCCTATAAATATAGGTTCATAATTTTGAATTGACTCTGTTAAAA